>JARHVA010000017.1:3550000-3797500 GCA_037957365.1 Torreya grandis | reverse complement strand
TACCATGCTGACATTTAGACCCATCAAAGAACATCATCATTTGATAGGATATGCCATTAATGGAGAGCATTATGATAGATTTGTCAAGGAATTCAAGGTTTGAAGGTTAGTTGTCAGGCAAAGGGGTAGAAGCTAACTGGTTAGTGATTGTTTTCCCCTTAATAGACTTTTATTGAATAAATTCTAAGTCAAACTCAATAAGGAGTATGAGCCACTAAGCTACACATTGATTGTGATATGGCTTGGAATGCATGTATTTAAGGCGATCAGTATGGGTGACCACATAGGTTATGGTGAAGTTTGGAGGTAGAAAAGATAAATGTGAGGAAATTTTTTTCAGTATGGGTATATTGAGTCTCATAATCAATAAGTGTGTGACTTATGTAGCAAACCACTTGTTCTCGATGTGCAATCATAACACCTAGAGAATGGTTTATTATAGAGATGTAAAGGTAGAAAGGCTGATTTTCCTTAGGTGGAATAAGAACTGGTGGGAAAAGGAGATATTGTTTGAGTGCATCAAAATCTTCCTGGAAATATGTATTCCAATGGAAGGAGACATCCTTTTTGAGGAGATGGTGAAAGGGTTGGCAATGATTTGACAACTGGAAGATGAAGCAGTGGATTGACTGAAGTTTGCATTATAGTTTGTAGAGTTGTTTGATATTAGTAGGTGGAGGCATCTCTAGGATTGCTCTAACCTTAGCAGGGTTGACCTCAATACCATGAAGAGAAATGATAAAACCTAAGAGCTTATTAGGTCGAACACCAAAGACACATTTATTTGGGTTTAGTCAAACGTTATATTGGAGGAGATGAGTAAATATGGTTTTGAGAATCATCAAGTGATCTTGGTGAAGTTTAGACTTGCCAAGTAAGTAATCCACATAATCTTCCATAATTTTATGTAGGATATGATGAAAGATCTAAGTCATAGCACATTGATAAGTGGCGCCAATGTTCTTCAGACCAAAAGGCATGCCTGATAATAGAAAGTCCCCCATAGGGTAATGAAGGTTGTTTTGTGTTGATCCTCAAGAGTTAATAGGATTTTATTATATCTAGAGAACCCATCTATAAGGGATAACATCTCATGGCCAACTATTAGATCAATAATTTGGTCGATACTTGGCAATGGGAAGTCATTTTTTGGACAAGCGAGGTTTAAGTCACGATAGTCAGTGCAAATGTAGATTCCCCTGATCAGTTTTGTGATAGGAATAATATTGGAAATCCATTATAAGTATTTGATGGGTTGAATAAAGTTAACAAAAAGGAGGTGTTGGAGCTCTTCTTTGACAAGGAGAGAAATATGAGGATGCATCTTGTAAAGCTTCTACTTAACAGGTTTAACATCTCAATCAGTGAGAATGTTATGGGTGATGATAGAGGGGTTAATACCAGGCATGTCATTATAAGGCCAAATGAAGGCTTTGCTATGGTTATTAAGAAATGTGGCATAATTATCTTGCTCAAAGGAATCCAAGATTGGCCTATCTTGAGGATGTGAGGGTTATTCTCAGAGGGTAGATTGATGTCAATGGTTGATTCATTTAACATAGCTTGTGTTTCAGATGGGAGTGATCATTGGATATAAGATTCATCTGCACCCATGTATGTGAGAATTGAATCATCATATTGACATTGGATAGTATTAATAGTGGGAGAGTCTTCATCAATTATTTCAGGATGAGCGAGAGGAAGGGACCTTGTTTCCTTACCTTGGCAATAGGTGAGAGGCCCTAAATGGATGGCATTTATTAAAAAAAGGAGGTATAGATACCTCCAATTTGGTAGGTGATGGTGGAGAAGAAGGTGGTGAGGGAAAGACTAGATTTTCAATAATTGGTATATGGGAAGTTTTGGTGCATTTAGTTAGTTCATCATATCCCACTCCATGCCTCTTTTTGGCATTTTCGATGGTTGTGCTAGTAGGATATTCAATAGACGTATGGACACCCTGATCGTAACAACCCAAACCAAATCCTTTCTAGGCACACCTATACAGATAGGTGTGAACAAATCTAGGGTTTTTCAAGAAAGAGAAGTCACAGGTAAATGGTTGTGGTGAAGAAGATGGATTGTCGATAGTGGGATCCTGATTAATTCCCCCATATGTGAAATTAGTTCAAAGGTTACGGGGGCCATAAGGAATGACCATCCCAATGTAGGGATCATAATTTGGGTACATGTGAAGATTTTCATACTCTTGTGGAGTATAGAACATGTTAAGTTTCAATAAATGATATTTTTCAAGTGACAAACATTGAAAAGTTTCCTCCACGGGATCCTTGTTAGGAATTTGTGTTGCCAATATCTGTGTAATCATGGGAGTGGAGCTTGTGGAAGATTCATAAGTATCATGCATGGAAGATGATGTCTTCAATAGAATGAGAACATCATTAGGACTATAAGTCATGTTGCATATTTTAAATGGAGGTGGGTCAGTAGGTATAATGTGCACTTTCCCATCATGCTCAAGCTTGACACAATGATGCAAAGTTGAGGGTACACATGCCATAGAATGTATCCAAGGTCATACAAGTCATATGTTATATTGAAAATCTCCTTATACAACATATAAGAGCTCAATAATTATGTAGGGATCTACATAGATATGTAAGACAATAGTGCCCATTGTAGTAGCTATTGTATCATTAAAGGAGCGAAGTACCACATCGGTTTGATACATGCAATTGTCAAGAAGAGCTAGTTGTTTGTAGGCATGGGTGGAAATAATATTAATACTATTTCCCTCATCAATCATGACTCTCTTAAAATGAGTTTGATCAATATATGCGATAATAAAAAGGGCAAAATCTTGATCTTTAGGGTACTAAAGTGGATTTTTTAAATTACTGAAGGAAATCAGGGAGATAGAATTAAGGAAGTTGACTAAAGCTATAAAAGGTTGGGGATCATTAGCTTATACCTCAATCGCTTACAAGGCACTAATCAAATCTTGACGGTGTTGGGATGAATTTTTTATTAACTCATATAAGGACATTTTCATAGGAGTTTGGTGAAGTTATTTCACCATCGAGATTTGAATAACATCCAAAGATGTTAGTTTAGGGACACCAAAGATGGAAATCTTAAGATTAAGAGGAGTGTATTTTGTGAAGGGATGAACCCAAGAAGCAGTGACCTTTTCCTTATGTTTATCCTTTTGGTTTTGTGACTGTGTGGCCACATTAACTATGTTGGTCTGAAATATAGGTGAAGGAGGTGGCAAAGGGGGTACAAACACATGTTTGGGTTTGAATTTAGGTGGAATAGCAGGGGACATTATGGATGTCAAAGGTGGAATAATGGGAAGGTTAATGGGAGTATCATCAAAGAGAGTATCGACATCAAAGTGTTGTTAAATGACTGATGTGAGGGCTTTACAACTCTCAGTATCATGTCCAAGTGAATAATGATATAAACACACTTGTGTATCATTAAACTAAGATGGCTGCATTCCAAGAGGACTATACAGCTTAATGGGAGGAAGAGTTATTACAGAAGATTGTAGCAACTGACATAGGAAAAAGCTTTGAGATCTTGTGAGTGGGCTCAAATTTATTATGGTAATAGGAGTGGACACTTTATTTTATTTAAGATTCATGGGAGTAATTTTTCATGTTACCTTATTTGGTGCTAATGGAGTTACGTGTTTTACTAACACTTTATTGGTGTTACGTATCTTGGTGTCAGATGTGAAGGCCTACCAAGTGGAAAAGGTAGTAGTCGAGGTAATTTAACCTTTTATTTTACTTAGGTAGGCAATACTCCAACCAAAGTAGAGGGGTGTGGTCCAAAAATTGATGGTAAAGTTGAGGGTCGAATAGGGAAGGATCGATGAGATCTAGGAAGCTTAACATTTTTTTATAGTTCAAGCCACAAAACTCCAACTTGTGGTTGAGGAGTCAAATATAATTTCACTTGTGGATGAATTAAATTAGAGATGGGGCATATGCCTAAGGGTTTGATCTACTTTAATGTGGTAGATGCCTATGAGGGTGAGGGTTTTGACATAGATGAATGAGCTTCTAGTGATTTTGGTGAAGCTCTAACTTTATCAAATACCTTGGGGTAAAGGGTAGTGAGAGGGTTGACAGTAAAGGTTGACATTCATTATGTTTGATAAGGAGTTTTAAGCTAGTTCCAAGATGTCATGTCATCTAGCTTCATAAAGTCAAGAAATTCTAGACTTTTCACCAACCATGAGAAGGGTTTAGATAAAGTTGGCATAGGCATTATAGTTGCATCTTTATAAGGTTGAGGTGTTTGAAAAAGAGGAAAATTATTGGTATCTACTACTTTGGGCTAGAGATAAGAAAGAGCCACAACAGGGTCTTCTTCAACAGAGATAGGAGAAGAGGCATGGTCTTTCATGGGTGGAGGAGAGGTAGGTGAAGAGGGTTCTTAAAGGGGGTAGAGTATAGGCATTATTAATCCCTCAACATGGGTGAGGAATAGGTAAATTATGATCCTCCATAGGTAAAAGAAGGGGTAAGAGTGGTACAATTGGAGTAGGCACAATAGGTATCTCATCTAATGTAGGAGTGGATAACACTAACTCTTTAAGGTGATAAGGTGGAGTGGCTGGGGTATTACTCTCTATCAAGGGAGGAGAGGTAGGCGAGGAAGGTTACTCAAGAGGTATAACACAAGAATGATGTTCCACTCAACATGTGGTTGTGGAATGGGTAATGTGTGGTCTTCAAGTGGTAAGAGGATAGGTAATATTGGTGTAAAGGGAACTAGAAATACTGGCTCCTTTAGTGGAAAAAGAAGTGGTAAAGGAGGCTCTTCCTCACATGGAAGTGGAATGGATGAAATAGTCTCTTCTACCTAGGGAGGAATAATGGGAAAAACAAATGCCATTGATTGTGGGGGAGGAGTCGGTAAAATGGGTGTCTCTTGTTGAGGAAGAGGTTGAACTAGAGGTAAAGGAAAGAACATATTAACCATATGGATATTATCATCACCTGAGTTAGTCATGGTCTGAACAATATTTTGATTGGGTGAATGGTTAGGAAAAGGATGTTTGAATACATCCATTCTTTGATTAGGGGGTGCATTAAGATTATCAAAGATGATATCACCTCTATCAAGCATGTGCTAAACAATGTTCTTGAATGTCTTACAATTATAAGAATTGTGGATTTTAACTTGATGGTAGCCACAAAACTCATCTTCCTTGTAATAAGTTGGAATAAGATGGGAGGATTTAGACTATATAGTAGGTTTAATTTGAGGAATATTTATGACACCTTGTTTCAATAGTTTTTCCAAAACGAATGTATATGACTCCTTAGTGGGAGTGTATTGTCTTTGTTCATATAATTGTTGGAATTGATTGGTCAGATTTTGGGAAGTCAAAGAATTAGATTGGTTTGTGGTTATGGAAGAAGTTGAGTTAATGACCACCGTGTTGGTGGAGCCTTTAGATTTTTGGTTAGAATGAGAAGTTTTAGAAGAGGAGGAGTCATTTGATTTGGAATTGGGGTTCTTACTACGCAACTTGACTCTTCTTTGTCTATAACCTGAATCTAAAGTTTCCACGCCATTGCAAAGGCCTCATCAAATGTGCAAAAAGTTTGTACTCAGAGTGTGGATGAAATATGTTTAACACATTCCCTTGAAAAGAGCTCAATAACCTCAGGTTGGGGTAAGGATAAGGAGAGTTGATTGATCAAACCTCTCCAATGAGCAACAAAATCTACGATAGACTCATCATCAAATTATCTGATAGAATAAAGGTCTGTAATAGAAACCTTTTTAGAGATGTTAATAGATAAATGGTTTAGGAATATTTGTGCAAGTTGGGTAAATGAGAAAAGGGAGTTCTGAGTTATAGAGCTATACCAATCCAAGGCAAAACCTGAAAGAGACATAGGGAAAGTGCAAAGTAGTAACACATCATTATACCCTATTTAATAACAAGCATGTCTAATTGCTCACAAATATTGTTATGGGTCCTCTTTACTCTGGAAATGAGTAAATTTGGGGAGTTCCCATTGGCTTGGATAAGGGAAAATAGGCATAGAAGGATGGATGGGTTCATTGCATATCTGATCATAAGATAACACATTCTTTGAACCAGAAATAGATGTCTCTAGATTAGACATCTTGTCAATCAACATCTTAATGAATTCTGGATGGGGATTAGTCTGGGGGATACCTCTTAAGTTATAAGGAACTTGATAGAAAGAAGAGGGAGTGTATGACATAGCTTACTAAGGTTGAGTTGGGGTAATATAAGGATAATGAGTTATAGGTTGGGGGGTAGAAAGAAAAGGGGCTTGTCCCATTGGGTTAGAGACTATGCTTTAGTTGGATGTTGTTATTATAGGTTGGGTTATTGTCATGGTTAGACTATATGAAGGGTGAGTCATAACTTGGGTAATTATAGGTGTGAGAGTAGATGGAATAGGTACCACCAAATTATGAAATGGGGTGTGACTTGACTAAACTGGTTGTGGTTGTGAAAGTAGGGAAGTCACACTAGGGTTTAGGTGGGATTAGGTAGTTGACGATGCTAAACTTTGGACATTATATATGGTTGGGTTACTTGTCGAAGTGGTGGTTTGAGTAACCATAGGAAAAATAGTGGAGGTAGCTGAAACTAAAGTTGTCTCCATTAGAGAGGTTGGCATACCATAGATTGGGTCACCCAAAGAATTGTGGGTTTGACTCATGGAAAGGTAGTGTTGAAGGGCTGCCACATTATGATCAAGAAATTTAGCAAAATTGTGATCTCCTTTAGGCATAATGTGAATTTGGTTGGGGCTGGGAGTATGATCTATATTTAAAGTATGCTCCATGACAGACTCAGTAACAAGAGGGGAAGGTGGAAGTGATTGCTGACTTGCGTAATCGACAAGAATTTTGGCTTGAGCTCATGTCAATACCATGGAATAGGAAGTATAAATAGTCTTAATACTTTATATTAACAACAAAATAAGGAAAAAGTAGGTTTGGGTGCAGTTAAGTGGGTTGTTTTAGCTTTCTATTTTGAGCAAATCAAAATTACACAATCATCAACATCGATCACTTGATCGATGTCAGTAGTAAAAGTTTACAAATGTTAGTGGGATTAATCAATGTTAGTAGCTAAAGTCTGTCGATGTCATTATAGTTAATTGATGTCGATCACTGTGATATCTTGAGAGATGGAAAATCCAAAGTTTTAGAAACCCAAAAGTAGAAACTAGGTAAAATAGTGGATTCAAGAGGTCTGTATAAGAAGGAAGAACACTCAAAAAACCTGATATAACATGTTATACAAACTGAGTATTATAAATAGTGTTGATTTTGTGAATCAATAGGAAAACATCCTTACCAAATCCAAAATACAAAAGGCAATAAATAAGTAAAAAAAGAACATACAATCACTAACTATTAACTCCTAGAGATTAGTTTTAGTCTCATGTTGGCTTATTCCTTAATCAGATAGTGAGAATAAAATTTGGTTGTTGAAGGTACTAGAAAGTAATCTAGAGTGAGGTTCAAGTTAGTTTTAGTGCTCAAGAGGAAATCTATGTTAGACCAAGTACGTGGTTTACTATAGGAGCTTGCTCCCCACACTTCATGGACCTGAAGCCAATCTAGGCCACTTAGCCAAAATATACCTTCTGCCTAGACTTTATACTCCTCTAGAGAATGGAGTGGGATCTCCCCTTGGTGGTGAAATCTAAGTAGGATAGCCAGGTAGGGTAAGGTGATCCACCAGGAAATGAAATCTTGATGGGACTTTTCTTAGGTGAGTTTAGATGTTTGTTTTTGTGAGTGTGATTTGGTTTTGTAACATAGGTGCACTACAATTCATTCATAATTCTTGTAATTAACTAGGTGAGCTAATATGCAACAAGAAAACAATGAAGTGTAATAAGTGTTAAACCCAAATATGAAATATTTAGATTCGAATGAAAACAAATATGAAATAGGAGTAGAGAATGAAATTTATTATCCTAATGTGCATGCAAGATAAAGTAAATAAGAGATTATTTCAACTTGTAATAAAAATGATAAATTACTTTGAAAGGCAAAAAGAAAAGAAGAAAATTTTAGTTTATTGCTTTTAAATAAAGAACAAAATGTTGAATTTTATGTTTTGAGAGAGAAAAGGAGAAAGTGTAAGAAATGAAGTTTTCACAATAATACACCTATATGAATGCTTAAAATAAGCAATGAACCCAAGGAAAACTCTAGGATCCCACTAGGCATGTCAAAAATGTTTCACTAAAATTTGTCTGTTTTAAGTCTAAAGAAAAATAGAGAAGAATGGTAGGGATAAGTGATTAGAATGAACTCAGATTGGTTTACACACCATATCTAGACATTGTGAGCACTCCTCTTTGGCTAAGAGGACTATCTTTAAGTAAGAAAACACTACCACAAAATGTTTGTTAGCAGATATTTGAGTGGGCTGCCAAGCTACACGCTTGTTCCAGGAAGTGTGAAATTTCCTTAGAGATGACAGTCCACCTTTGAGAGATAAAAGAGTAATGAATAATTAAAAGAGAGATAATGTTGCCATTATTCATAACCTGAGTGTAGTAGAAAGTAATAGAGTGCAAGTGGTATGTTATGTTTGTATTTTAGAAGTTGTTTGGGTAGGCTTTGGAAGGGTTAAGAAGTCCATAGTTGTTGACATCAATGATGCTGTTGAGGTCAGTAAGGAAGTGACCTCTATTAGTTATGCTATCGAGGTCAATGGGTGAAGGTAACTAATGTTGGTTAGGCTATTGAGGTTGGTAGGGACAATAATTACTTAAGAGATTACATAAGGCTTTTTTGGGTCTGGGAAATGGTTTTGGTCAAGTTTAGGAGGTTAGAGAGAGTTGTGAAAGAGAATGGTTTAGGTGGATCCAGTCAAAGGATTGGTGTGTCAGGTCAAGTGTAAACAAGTAGGGAACCTTTATAACTCCCTCATGGGGGTTCAGTCAGGAATGTGTAAAGTAATGAATAATATATGTAAAGTGATAGCAAAGCAAATACTTAAAAGACCTATAGAATAAGTGATATACTTAGATATAGTGGTGAATGAATGATAAGTGCTAGATGGATGGACCCTATCAGGTAGTCTAAATTGATGCCTAGAATAGAGAAAATAAGTGGGTGCTACTAGTTCTCAAGAGCTTGGTTCTTGATCTGGGTTGACTTATGCAAGATAATAGTAAGCCAAGATGCCAAAAGTTGAATGTTGAAAGCTTGGATGCAAATAAGAGTAAATTTTATTAATTTATATTAACCTAAACATCAATTTGGAGTTTAGCTTATATAACTGACGTCAATAATCCCACTGATGTTAGTTATGTGTTGACCAATGTTGGTGACCTTAGAATAGGTAAAACTACTATTTTTGGATAGTTTTCTATTGCTCCTCGTGCCAAGTATGGCACCCATTAAAAAATGATCAAAATAGAAACAAAAAGGATGTAGTTGGTTAAGAATTTAGTTTTAAGGTGAGAACAAGTCTTGGGTAGTTAGGATAAGGGGAATAATTCTTGAGGTGACTCATCAAGTGATAATTAGTCTTAGGATGAGGTGACCTGGTAAGGTGGCAAAAGGGATTTTTAATTAACTTAATTATATATTTTAAATTAATTAAATATGTGAGGGGTAAAAGCATGGGTTAGGGAGGCTAATCATTATTATTGAAATAGGGCTCAAGGGGGGTTTTGACACAAAGAGTTATGCATGTGATGCAATGGAGGGGCTCTTAGGTACCCATCTTGAAGTAGGAGGAGTTCTATGAAAGTGTGCTTTACATTTAGAGGCTTGAGACCTCAATGTTAGTGCCATGGGTGTGAATATTGTAGTTGTAAGTTGTCAAGAATCTTGAAGTTGTGGAGGTGTATGAATTTTCTATGTTGGTGATGGATGTCTCAACAATGTCTAAATCTAAATTGGAAGAACTATAGCTGGTGGGGAAATTAAAATTGGTGGCTAAACTAAAATTGTTGACTGTAAAGTAGTAGTTAGATCTGAAGTGGAGATTGGTAATTCATATAGAACTCCACCAACTATAATAACTTGATTAGTATGAATTAATTTCATGCATTTATGAATTGTATAAGGTATTACTCAAAGTTTTTGAATCCATGGTCGACCAAGTAACATATCAAAAACTCTTACACTATAAACAATAGTGAATGGTGTGGCGTGTGTGTTTTATCAACTTGTAGAGGAAGTAAAATCTCACCCAATGAACTTTATATGTGCCCTTTGAATCTACTGATAACTATGTCTATCAAGGTAATATCCTACTCTAAATATCCTAAATGTTGTAATAATGTCATAGTGTACATGTTCACAATGGATCCATTATCGATAAGAA
The DNA here is from genome assembly GCA_037957365.1 of Torreya grandis. Classification (NCBI taxonomy): domain Eukaryota; kingdom Viridiplantae; phylum Streptophyta; class Pinopsida; order Cupressales; family Taxaceae; genus Torreya; species Torreya grandis. The sequence continues at coordinate 3,787,167 of JARHVA010000017.1, read as the reverse complement.
CATTATGAATATGATGATTATGAATGTAAGCTCTGATGAAGAGTGCATGATAATCTGAATCATCCTTGATGATATCCTATTCTAAAAAGGAGATGGAAGGTATAGCTGGAACTCTATAAATGTACACACCAATCATACCACTCAAAGATGTGACTCAATTAAAGGTGTCTAGTATATGACTGATGGAGGATGTGCATGATATGCATGTCAAACACCTAATGTGTCCCCTATCTCTTGTTTATAATGTTGTGAAAAGGGGTTTGAGAAGATTTTCATAGCTTTATCTTGTGTTCACTTTACCTAAGGAGGCTCAACTGAAGTGCCAAGATCAATATGATTACCATTTATTATATCCTATATCTTGTGTCTCAAATTGATGCATCTATTTATTATATGGCTTGGTGCCCTGTGAAACTTGTAAAATACATGATAATCATATCCCATTTAAAGAGGCTTTATTGGGTCAACTTATCAAATAGGAGGGAGAAATATGATGTTACATTCTAATAGCTACTATATAACTTTGGCTAGAGAAATTGGTAGATTGGTAAATGTACGTTGAGGAGGTGATAATAAAACCACACGCTGAGGGGGCTCTAAAGTCACATTAACTTTTGGTTGATTCTGATTCTTGTTATCATTGACCTTGACTTTTTATGGGACTTTGTTTTTACTCTTGGTTGTTGTGTTTGGGATGCTTGTATACTTGAGTTTTCCCATTGAAATTAACTTGATTTCTCTTTCCTTTAGTGTGTGACATAATTCAATAAAGGAATAGAATATTTTGAACATGATTGATTTGTGTAATGCTCATAGAAGACTCTATTTGAAGATGTCTTATAACTCTTGATCAACCATGGGGCTAGTCATCTTTGCCAAGATAGTCTTGTATCGAAGAACATAATCTATGAGAGGCTCATTTGACTTTTGTTTCTTTTATGCAATTTGAGCATATGAAACCTTATCACCAATGTTGATGCTAAAATGGGCTAGGAACATGTCAGATAAAGGATTGAATGTGTTGATTGACTGATTTGATAGACTATAAAACCATTGTAAAGCATAATCCTTTAGGCTCCATGGAAATAACTTGGTTAGTAACTAGTCATTTGGCACATAATCCAAGCATGATGCGTGAAAATATCTTAAGTGTGTCTCTAAATCACCTTGCCATCATAAAGAGTGAGTTTGGGTTGAACAAAACCTAGTGGCAAGGGAGTAGAAGTAATATGTCATGTTAATGGTGTATGCAGTAGAGTAAAAGAATCTAAAGCCTATGTAGGTTTAGAGGCACCTTGCTCAAGATGTAGCACCTTGGATTGAAGATATTTTATCTCTTGCACAAGGGCTACCATGTCAGGAGATAAAGATTTACTAGTTATAGACGGTGGTGGCATAAAAGAAGGTTGGGATACTATAGGGGGTTGTTGAGACATAGTTGCTCCCGTAGTGTCATGTGTAATTATATGCTCTGTGGTTTGAGAATATTGACCATTGTTTGCTCTTTATTGTTCTTTTTGCAATATTTTAAGCATGTCATCTTGCATGTCTAGGTGTTTGGTTAAGAGTTCTTGAAGTTTTATTTTATTCATTTCATCAAAACCAATGTATTGAGCTATTGGTAAAGTAGGAAAACAAATTGAAAATTGATTGACTTTTTCTTAATAATCTGAAATAAACAAATTTCTATGGGAATAAAATACTAAATATAGGAAATATACAATCCTAAAAATAACAAACTAGAAATTGCATAAAATGGATATGAAGCTCATAAGCATGTAAGGTTATACCTCAAGAAGCAATGAGACCTAGTATAGGTAGCTAGGGTTTGAGAATAATGATTATTTTGAAAATACTATGAAATTTTAAAATTTGAAGTAAAAATCAGAACTTTATTGAAAAAATTATGATTTCAAGAGACCTAGTAGATGCAACTAGGGTTTTTGATTTTTTTTTTTTTTTTTTAAGATTTACAATTGAATTTTGAAATTTGAATTGATTTTTTTATTTAAATATGCTAGTAAAAACTATGAATGATTGGAAAATTACTGGGAAAAAACTAGGACCTAGTATGGGCAACTAGGGTTTGAAATAAAATAATTTAAAAATTTACTATGAAATTTTAAAAGTTAATGCTAATTTTTGATTTAAATATGGTAGTAAAAGATCAAAAAATGATTGAAAATTACTAAGAAAATACTGAGACCTAGTATGGGCAACTAGGGTTTTAAAGAAAATTATTTTAAAATTTACTATAAAATTTTAAAATTTAATGCTAATTTTGTATTTAAACATTCAAGAAAAAAATAAAAAACTTGCTTGGAAAAAATTAGAAGAAATTTACCCTAAGGTCCTAGGGTTTTTGTGTGCAATTTGAAGTAAGTCGGGTTCACCAAATGATTTAACATATTTGGGAATATTGGTGTATTATTCCCTATTTAGTTAAAAGGTTTGGATTGATAATTTAGTAAATAAATATGCAATAATTAACCTAATGATTTGTAAAATTTGATAGTAATTATGATCTTTATAAAAATAGTAATAAGAGGTAAAAAATAAGACTTAGCTAGAAACTGACTGAGATGACTATTGTAGGGTCTAGAATTCACTATGCAAGGTTAGGAGATTATCACAAACTAGATTTTGTCTTTCATTTTGTGATTGAATAGTAGTACTAAAAGTAGACAAGAGTGGCACCAACACTGTAGTCCACCTCAACCACTATTGTCTTGGTGATCTAAGATTTTTGGGTTTTATTCACTAGGTCTGTGGGACCCTACCTATGAAATATCGAAGCTTAAAAGTCTATAGAGCTTGCTATATATGTGATTTAGTATTTAAACCCTATATTTCAATGTGCTTTGATCAATTTTGATAAAGAGGGGGGGGGGGGGGGTAGTGTGTGTAAGATGCACTAGACGTGGATCCACACCCCTTGTGTGGACACGCTACCTACATACCAATACTCTGAAGAAGGATCAAGCCATACGTAGTTCTCTCATTTGATGTGCTTGGTGCAATTGTGTATTGAAGATGCAACTAAATGTGAAACTAGGTGTACTTGATGTGACTAGAGATTGGTGTAAGGATTTGGATGTGCCTAGGACTATATTGGATGGATTTATGTAGAGAATAGGGAAGATTGCCTGAGTAGTTTCACTTATATTCTTTCTTTTGATCTATGATAATTACCAACCCCTTTCCAAATGATCTATGAATGGGATTTTATAGGGATATATTGGTCATGGGTTAAATGAATTCATGTTAGGCCAACAGGGTTGAGGATAAATATTTAGAAGAAATTGATCATTCAGACTAAAAATGCACTTGGACAACAATTACAAATGTGGACAATAGTGGCATCGTTGCTCCTGTCCTAGTTGGGTGTTATTATCTTGAGAGTTCAAGACCTGGGGGGATAGATTGGTCATGGAAAGAGCAGTTTGGTTGAGCTTAGATCAGGTCTAAAAGGCTACAAATGATTGGAAATCAGTGAAAATATGCCTATGATGGTCATGAAAGCAAGCAAGTGGGACCTATGGTTTGGATGTCATTATCCACACTCAAGTTACCAATTTTCACATTTTATATGACTACAACCAGCTTATGATATTCTTGTAATCTATAATGCAATGTCCCTAGGTAATGTTATTTGTTAATACTTTCCTAAGGTTGCATCTGACCAAAAATGTGGTACATAGCTCTGGTAATAGACATCCTTATGCCATGAGAATTTTAGGTAATCCTCTTCTATTCATAAATACTATCCAATTTTAACACTAAATTGTGAATTAAGCCTCTTCATAATGGCTCAACAAGTACACTATGAGTGTGTTTGTAAAATAGAATCCTAGTTATCCCATCAAACATATTATTTTTTATTGAAAATGTATAATTATATATTAAGAAATTAAATATAAATATGTTCCCCATCAAAAGTATGGGTGATAAGGAATCACACTCCAAGATTCCACCTCAGGCACTACCCCCAAGAAATAACACAAAGGCCCTATTGGCCATTTTTGGCCCACATATCAAAATTTTCCTAAGTATGAAATAGGGAGATTTCAAGCAAGAAGATGGCAAGTCTTTGGGATGACTTTGGGTTTTCCAATAGTGACAACTTCAAGTTTTTGAGGGCACAGTGCAAATTAGGTTTCTAGTAGTGCTTAACTTCTAAATGTTTTATAAGTAGAAGTAATTCAGGTTTACTAACCTAAATTACTCATGGACAGTGTATTTTGGGTTCTCTAAGGAGCACTACTTGATTAATTCATAATTTGTGAGTAGTCAAAAGCTTGAAATAATTAAAGGGGCTTGACAAACCTGATTTGGTCTTGAAAAATAATGCTTCTTGGGTTCTTCAAGGGACAAGTCACTTTAAAAAATACGAAGGGCATTTTCAAAATGTTGAAGGGAATTTTTAGGGTAAAAGAGATCTTTTCAACATTTTTGAAAGACCAAACAAATTTTATAAAGGTCACTTTTAAAAATCCAAAGGGCTTTTCCTTCTCCAAGTGGACAGTTACAATTTTATCGAAGGGTATGTTACCCTTCGAAAGGACCATTTCAAAATTCTTGAAGGGTATCTTTCCCTTCAAGAGGATCATTTGTGGAAGCTTGAAGGGTCTCTCACCCTTTGAGAAAGTTTATTTTGAAAATTTTGAAGGAATGATAGTGATAAATCAAAATAGGTTGAATCTTGTGCCCACTGAGTGCAGGTCCACAAGCATTTTATTAATTACCAAAAATAAGTACATAGAAAGGGTGTCTTTACTCTGTTAACCCTTTTACATGAAATAAACATTTATTTATAGGTTTTAACACACACCGGTAAAAACCAACTAACCTATTAACTAACTCTTTCGAGAATTCTACCTGAAAGATGGTTCACATTATTAATTAACAAAAACATGAAAACTACCCAAAAGTTAATCTAATTTATTTATGGGGGTGTCTTTATAAAAGATGCATGCCCTATTACAATTATTAAATTAATCTAGCACAACAAAATCCTAAGCTAAGTTAAAACTTTGGATAAGTCCTAACAAAACCCCCTATGATCCAAAGTTAGGTCTTTAGACACATACCAAGCATTTTTCTAAATTTTTCAAATTTGATCCTATCAAGGGGTTTTGTGAAAATATCAACTATTTGATTAGCAACATGGCAATATATCAGATCAAGAGCTTTTTTCACCAACAACATTCATAGATAATGATATTTGACATACATATGTTTTTTTTTGGCATGAAATATTGGATTCTTGGACATCTTGTTTGCACTCTAATTATCAATGTATAACTATGTAGGAACAATCTGAGAAACCTGAATATCTTCAAGAATATGTTGTAAGTAAACAATTTCCTTGAAAGAATACCATGCTACAATATAATCTAATTTTGTTGATGAATTTTCCATTATATCTTGCTTCTTACAACACCAAGAAATGGCAGCTGAACCCATATGCTTAGTGTATCTTGTTGTGGACACTCTGTCATCCACACATCCACCAAAATCTGCATCACACTACCCAACAAGTTTGAAGTTCTTGTTGTGGCAGTACTCAAGGCCATATGTCTTCATTCCTTGAAGATAATGAAGTACTATTTTTACTATATGCTAATGAATTTATCCAGTCTAGTGCATAAACCTATACAAAATTCCAACTAAAAATGATATATCGAGCCTAGTAGTCATCAAATATATCAAACCTCCCACCAATTGTCTATATTTGGTGCCATAAAAAAAGGCACTACCATCATCCTTAGACAATTTTAATTTAATTTCCATTAAAGTGAGGGCATGTTTGTAATCACTCATGCCAAACCTATCTAATAACTTAGAAATATTCTTAGTTTGTGAAATGAAAATACTATGCTCCTTCTGAGTTACCTCTATGCCTAGATAGTGGTGAAGAAGTCCAAGATCTATCATCTCAAACCCATTTTCTAATTCCTTCTTCACAGACATGTTATGATTTTCATCATTTCCTATGATAAAAAAGTCATCAACATAGAGAACAAAAATCACCAATTTCTTACCTTGCACTCAAAAATAGAGAGTATCATCAAATTCACTATATTGAAAACCAATGGATTTCAAGTATGAATCCATTTTATCATACCAAGCCCTAAGTGCCTATTTGAGCCAATACAAAGCTTTTATCAATTTATACACTTTGTGTTCTACACCCACTTGTTCAAAACCCTAAGGTTGTTTCATATATACTTCTTCATGTAAATCACCATTCAAAAAAGCACTTTTAACGTCCAGCTGATGTATTTTCCAATCATTTTGTGCTGCTAAGGCAAGTACCATATGAATAGTGTGCCATTTGGTAGTTGGTGCAAATGTTTCCTCATAGTCAATACCTTCTTTTTACGCATATCCTTTTGTAACAAGTCTTTTCTTATGTTTATCAATGGAGCCATCTAATTTATACTTAGTCCTATACACCCATTTGCATCCTATGGATTGAATATGTGGAGGAGGATCAACCAAAACCCAAGTATTATTGTTAAGTATTGCATCATACTCACTTTGTATTGCATATTGCCAAACATGTTTAGTAAAGGCCTCCTCAAAAGTAGATGGCTCAGTGGAAGTAGTAATAACCATTGCATAATTCACTTGTTTATGACAACTCTTGGGACCTATTAATCCAAATTCATCTATTTTAAAGTCATAAAAAGTACTTTGAGCCTATTTTGGATACTTATTCAAATTATTCAAATCAAGAACACCAGAATTCTCATCATGAGCACCATTTGAAGGAAGACTTAGAGAATTTTCAATAATTCCTAAGTCATCAACATGTGAGCTAGTAGATGAAGAAGAGGAAAGTGAAGGAATTTGAGTTTCATACCATAACCTTGAGGAATTATCCCATTACTCACACCCTTGTCTCTTTTTGCATTTTTACTCTCTAACCTATCAAGTTGATAATTAATCTCTATAGTGTTCATAGTCCCAAATTCATCAAATACTGCATCTCGACTAACTATGAATTTGCATGTATCATGTGAAAGCAAATGATACCCCCCTTTTTTTTTTGAATATCTAAGAAAGATGCATTTTTAAATTCATAGTTTCAACTTAGTTTTATGTTTAGTGGGAAATAAAGCAAAACAAAAGCATCCAAAAACTTGAAAGTATTTAACTTTTGGTTTAAACCCATACCAAGCCTCATATGAGTTTGTCCCAAAATAACTATATAGGGGATCTGTTTCTCAAATACACTACAGTACTAATGGATTTTACCCAAAAATTATCATCGAGCTATTTATAGTGCAACATAGCTCGAGATGTGGCCTCTAAGGTTCTATTCATTCATTTAGATACTCCATTCTACAATGGAGTTTAAGCATTACTATATTATCAATGAATGCTATGTTCCCGACAATAATCTAAAAACTCATTCAAAGTATACTCATCACCATTATCTGAATGAAGAGTGGATAAGTGCAAACCTGTTTCTTTTTCAACTAAGTGCAACCAATCAATAAACTTAGTGAAAAATTCTAATTTATTTTTCATGAAAAACACCCAAGTCATCCTAGAAAAATCATCAATAACAAACACAAAATATCTACACCCACCAATAGATGACTTTTTCATGTCACATACATCACTATGAACTAACTATAAACTCCTGTTAGCTCACCATGAAGAGGTTTTGGGAAAATTTTCCTAATTTTGTTTACCCAAAACAAATGATTCACAAAGAATACTATCTTTAAAAAAAGTGGGCAATCCACTCACCATACCATATCTTTGCAAGTCCACTAAAGAGTGAATATTAAAATGTCCAAAGTGGAGATGCCATAACCATTGTGTAGACATAGTACCTATACCTATTTCAACAAATAGTGCTAGTTCTACTATGGGAGGAAGTACTTTACAATGCAATCTAACCAAGTTACCATCTTCATATCTTGTATACATGGTTTTATAACCATCCTTCACTAAATTAATACGAATGAGCCCATTTTCAAGCACAATTTGATAACCTTTCTTTTGAATAGTTACCAAGGAAAGAAGATGTTTCTTCAATATGGGAACATACCAAAAATTCTCCAAGTATTTTATAGAACCATTAGGAAGAAGAATCTGAATAGAACCAAGTCCTAATGGAGTATGCATAGACGTATCTGCCAAAGAAACTAGAGAGAGAGAAGCTTCTTTGTAAGTCCAAAATAAGTCTTGCCTAAATGTCATGTGTTTGGTTGCTCCTATATCTAAAACCCATACATCAGTGAACTCATCTCTAGCCTCATATTCCATATATTCAATGTGCCCCAAAATAGTGAATGTAGACTCATGAGCAACATTGCTAGACTCATCATAATCATGGTCAGCATACTGAGTAGAGTTAGACTTAGTCATTTTTTTGTGGCCTCTGTATTTTGTCAAAAGGGATTATACACTGAGAGGCAATGTGACCAAATTTCCCACATCTATGACACTGAATGTCTGATCTACCTTGACCTCGGCCCCTATAAGAGTTGTGACCACGCCCTCTATCATTTATCTCATTTGAATGAGAATGGTTAGATTGTTGTTGATTTGAATAACCTCTATCTCTTTTTTGATATCTACCTCCTCTATAACCTTGACCCCCTCTATAACTATGGCCTTTATTGTTTTGATGCCCAGATGAAGATGAACTAGGCTTAGACTCTAAAACATGGGCTTCCTCTATTTTATTGGATTTATTGGGTAGAGAGAGATCATGTTAGATTAGAAACTCAACCAACTTGTCAAAAGTGATGCTTGTGATCTTGTTAGAGACATGCAACATTTATACAAAGTTTTGATAGGACCTAGGTAGTCCTTTTAATACAATAGTGAGTATGAGATCATCATCTGATTTTATAAAACCAGACTTAGTGTACTCAGTAATGATATTTTTCAACTTAGACATATATTCTCACATATCCCCATCTTCTTCTAATAACAAAGTAAATAATTTCATGTGGATGTCTATCTTCTTATGCTTTGGTCTCTTATCATACAAATCAGACAATGTTTTCCATGCAGTGTAACTATGAGGAGAATTTTCAACATGAAAATAAGTATCACAAGTAAAACAACATTTGATTATTTTTAAGGCCTTATAATCACACAAATTGAATATATCAAGTTTGGCATGTTTTATTGGTAATTTAGGATTTTCATTCTTAACAATATCCCATAACTCATTAAAGACTAATGAAACTTCCATCAAACATTTCCAATCTGAATAATTAGAAATCATTAATCTATCACCATCTAAAAGTAAGTTTTGAATATTAGGCATCTTGAAATGAAATCAAATGTGTAAAATAAGTGTAACAAATGAGATAAACAATACACACACACAATTATAGCACTTTGCATGAGACAATGCTTCTACAAAGTTTTTCACTTAACCTCCACGTAGAGTAAAAAAAGTGTTTTTGATGGATTTTGCACTTAACCTCACCAAAAATCAATTGATTACACCCTTATTTCACCAAAATACATCCCTATTTCACCAAGATACACTCTTATTTCACTAAGATACACAAAAGCAAAAGATATCAACTTTCCATGCAAAATTTTAATAAGTATGCATATTTTTACATTTGAATATGCCTTTTAAAACTTGTAAAACATAAAAATATTCCAAAAAGAGAATATTCCTTTTCAATAAAACATATTCTTAAAGAAAATTCTTCCAAAAAAAAAGATTTGAACCCTGACCTCCTTATTACAAGCACCTCCCAAAATCTTTCTTTCCAGGTGCTCTATGAGCATTTAAAAGTTTATAAAGATAGAAATTTTTATATAAACTTGAAATTTTCCTCTATTTTAATTAAAAAATTTGGTATTTTCATGTGAAAGTATTTTTGAAAGTGAAAAATCAAATCTTTTATTACCTAGTTTTTACCATGCAAAACCTAATTTGATCAAACTTTAGAAAAGACTTTGTAAAACATGAAATGTTTTTATTTTGTCATTTCCAAAACCATCACTTTCCAATGCCAAATCTTATTTGAGAAAAAATGAAATTCACCTGGCACTTTCTTAGACCATACAAAAACCTTGCAAGATTGAATCTTTCACCATTTGCCAATGTTTAAGACTTTTAGAGAGGAATTCGACTGAGTATTGATAGAGTTTTGATTTTATATGACATTATAAAGCTGTAATTATACAATTAATGGATTTAAAAATCCAATTTTCAGCCTGAAAACCTTTTTAAATGGATTCAAAATGATTGTTTTGTCTATGGATCTCAACTAGCAATCCAAAAGCTTAGCAGATGAAAGTTTGATACTAAAGGAAATAATTCTAGATACTCACAGGGATATATAGAATAACCAAGCTATACATATGCTGATATTGGCTGTACAACAAAAATTTAGGCTTTGAAAAACCTTTAAAATGCTTTTGGAGTGAAAAAAGGTTCCTCAAAACCTCAAAAATGGATCACATGATCATAGATTGAGGAGATTGATAGAAAGAAGTTTTTAAAACCATTTATTATATTCACAGAGAATTTTTTCACATTTAAAAGGCCATACCAATGGATTTTAGTCAAATTTTAGGACTTTAAAAATAAATTTTGATCATTTTTAAGCATCAAAATTCAATATGATGTGCTGAAAAAGGAGTTTTAAAACAATATCAGGGAGCATGAAAGGCTTGTTCAATTAAATGGCCATAAAAGAACATATACATGATTAATTATTTCAAATGAACATTAATCAATGCAAAAATGTTTAAAAATTAAATAATTTAATAATTTTTCAAATTTACAAAGTTAGACCAACCAAGGTTTATTGGACATGGCATACCTTATACTATCCAGAATGAGATTTCACATGAGACTTTCAATTTCACGTGAATTATCTTTTCACCTTGCCTTCTCAAAAATTCACCAAGCTTCCCATATTCACCATGCTTTCTAAAACCATGCTCTGATACCACTAATAGTAATAAATCAAATAGGTTGAATCTTGTGCCCATTGAGTGCAGGTCCACAAGCATTTTATTAATTACTAAAAATAAGTACATGAAAATGATGCCTTTACTCCGTTAACCCTTTTACATGAAATAAACATTTATTTATAGGTTTTCACACACATCGATAAAAACCAAATAACCTATTAACTAAATTTTATAGGAATTCTACCTGAAAGATGGTTCACATTATTAATTAACACAAACATGAAAACTACCCAAAAGTTAAGCTAATTTATTTATGGGGGTGTCTTTATAAAAGATGCATGCCCCATTACAATTATTAAATTAATATAGCACAACAAAATCCTAAGATAAGTTAAGACTTTTCATAAGTCCTTACAAGGAATTCCTTTAGACAAATTGTCTGAAGAAATTCCTTCAAACAAATTGTCTGAGGAAATTCTTTCAGGAGATTTGCCCGAAAGAAAAAATTGAAGGAATTCTTTCAAAAGAAAAGATTGAGACCAAGTGTCTAAAGGAAATGATGGGCCAATGGATGTCAAAATTAGGATAAACAACTAGCCATTGGAAGTAATCAAGTTTGAAAACCTGAAGTCTTAAGGCTTGGAAACAACAAAATAAGAAGACTTTAAGATGGACAAGCCTGAAGTAAGCTTAGAGAAACCAAATTACTCTACATAGATTAAATTGGGTTTCTCCAAGTCCTTTACTTAAAAGGCTTTATAAGTAAAGGATCTGGGGAAATCCAAAGTTGGAGAGATCAAATAACCTAAATTATTTTGCATAGAGTGAATTAGGATTCTGTAGGTGCTTGACTTGAGCTTGGTCTAGCAATGAAAGAATCATGATGCAACAAATGAAAGGATACCACATGGCATAAAATGGAGCAAAAAGGGCCAATCAGTAAAGCACAAGTGGCATAAGGATGACCAATGAGTAGGGGAGAGTCCCAACAACTGGTAGCTATAAATTATGAAGGCTCTCATCCACCATACTTTGCTCCCTATAATAACCATTCGACACTTAAATGCAGCATGGATAAAACACATGGAGACCCACATCAATATTAGGGGCAAAGATTAAATGCATTATGCCAAGAGGAGACATTCTAGCTACTCACAACATGGCTTCTCAAATGCACCAAAGAAAAAGTTAAAGATGTGAGGGGCTTGAGAGGATTGTTTAATGATCCTAAGTAGTGCATTTAGGGATGACAAGGGAGGATGACATCAGAGTCATAGCCATTAGAAACTTCTTCTTTCTTCCCCTTCTCTCTCCCTCCTTTTCTATATAAATAGAGGCCTTGGATCTAACCAAATCATCCCTGAGCTGGTGATAGAATCACTTTATGAAAATCACTATGTAAAAGACCTTTGAAGTAATAAATATTATTTTACCTATCTTTGTCTAAAAATTGTGTTGAGTTATCTTGTGCACAATAGCATTGTAAAGAATCATCCTTACAACCTTATTATCCTTCTTTCTTGCTTATTTTTGGGTGTTTTCTAGTTAGTTGCAGGTTTAAACTTGAAATTTTCTACCATTAATGGATGCTTAATGTGGATTTAGAAATACCTCTTTGCGTCACGTATGGTTCAGTGAGCCTAGTTTATAAAATATTTATGCAAGTTAGCTAGTTAGGAGGTTGTGTAAGCAAACTTATCTTATGTTGAATTAGTGTCATTCCCTAGACTAAGTGGATCACTTATTTTTGGTGCATTACCTCCCTTAGCTTAGATTTCCTTTTCAGTCATCCGCCTACCCATTTTATTTAATTGATAGTAGATTTTAGTGTGAGATCAAGAGCTGAAGTGAAGCACCTAAGGAGCTAGCCTCATAAAAAGCCTAGAGGTTCAACCTCACCATAGGATACCCACATCTTGAGGTTGTCCCCATGGTTGTAGCTGGAAGTGAGGGATCTTGAAGAACTCTCTCATAAGGGTGCAATTCTAAGCTATAACAGGCCCAAAGACACAAAAATAACCAACAAAAAAAAAGTTTTCACTAACAACATGCCATAAGGAACTAACAGCTACAAAGCCAAATTAACCAAGCATAATATGACATAGGCATAACCAAAATCACCAATGGAGGAGGATCATTGGGCTTATGGCCTCACCTACCACTATCATAAGGATCTAAAGTATTAAATATTGGATCTCATCCTGTTTGACCATCAAACATATTCAAGCACATGAACAAAAAGAAAATTACAATGTGATAGGTTCACACTTGAATGATCTGAAATTAAAAAACCCACAATCCTTCACAAGGAAAGGACTTCCTACCCACAATTTTATTTCAAGTTTTAACCCTTTGGGAATTGACCCTGTGATTAGTCTCTTGTTAAGATTAAATGTGAATGCATAGCAATAAAATTAACACCCTAAAATATGTTAGTTTTACAATCAATATCATTTTTGAGGATATATGGATGCTTAGTGAGAGTCTATATTGGGAGCTTCATTATAATGAATGAAATGCTTAATACTCACCATTATTCTTGCTCTAAATAGTGTTTTTTGTTGATCATCTTCATAATGAAAACCCACTTCCATGCCTCATCATTGAGGATGCAACCCATAAGTTCTTTTTCACTTACCAAGACCACTACAAAAACATGAAGTAGGAGATGTATCAAATGAAATTATGAATGGATAAGAGTATACAATGCCAAATTTATAGATTAAACCCACCATCATATAATTTATTGTATCCTTTATGACGATGATGAAGGTGTGTCCTCTTGACTTCCATAAATGAAACCATGTGTTCAAATCCATAGTGGGTAGGGTTGTACATTTTATTGAAAAGAGAATTTATATTAATATAACAAAATATAGTACATCGCTAGTCATATAAAAAAATATGGGTGGAAAATTCACACCCTAAAATATAAGTTACACAAAGCTAAACAAGCCTCGAGAAGAGAGAAAATTAACAAAAAGGACAACACAATGTCATACGAACCACAAGTTATACTAATTCAAGTGTACATCAACTAAAAAATTATAAAAAAATCACAAACAATATGGACAAAGCTAAACAACAACAATGAACATGGCAACTAGTGGAAGAGGAGGAGGAGGACCTTGTGAGTTTATTCCCCATCCCCCTGACGAGGGAGATCTTCATCAATAGGTAAGGGATCCCAACCATAATTCTACTACCTGTTCTTAGTTTCTACCTACATGGAGGGTAAAATATCTAGAACCAAACATAGAAACTTATCTTGGGGATAAAATTATGTCCTTTTAAAATTTATCTATCTAACTCCAAAATTTCCCTAATATAACACAAAACTAAAAATAAAAAATAAAAAATTTAGAAAAATTAAATTTGGGAAAAAATCACCAAATTTTCCACTTCTCGTACCAAAATAGTTGACAGTGAAAACCTTACTCACTAACTATGTACTGGATACTTTACCTTAGTGCCACTTGTCCTCCTACAACTTCCTATAATTATGATTGGTAAAGAGTGTATAAATAGTAAAAACATTTACCTCTAAGGACAGTGAGACATGTTTTGACCAATTGAACCTAACATATGATATTTTTATAATCTATAATTTCTATATAAATTCCATATCATCCTTTTGATGATCCTAACTCCTATTTTACTTCGTATGAAGAAACAAATGCCTTAGAGGAATTTGATCCAATTTTGGATAACTTAGAGTCTAAAGACAAACCTTCCACACTATGTGTTCAAACTAAAAGACCTAAATGGGATGAATCCCTAATTTAATCATCTAATATTGATAATCTTAATAAATTGACTAGGAGTCAACATATCTATCATGTTTTGATGACTTTCTATGAAAGTGAACCTCAATATTTTAAGGAATCTATACAAGATAATAGATAAAAAGTTGTTATGAAAACTGAATATAAAGCCCTAATTAAAAACTAGACTTTGTATCTTGTCCTGCCTCCACCTAAAATACATATTGTTGGTTCTAGGAAACTTTACGAAATAAAATATAATTTAATTGGTAAAATTAACAAATTCAAAGCTAGATTAGTTTCTTGTGGTTTTACTCAAAAAAATCAAGATTGACTATGTTGAAACCTTTGCTCTTGTAGTAGAAATGAGTATTGTTAGATTACTTATTTCCCTTTTAGCTTAAAATGGTTGGATTATACACCAAATGGATATAAAAATTGCCTTCCTAAATGATGATCTAGAATAATAAATCTACATGACACAACTTAAATATTTCACTAAACCTAACAAAGCCAAAAGACTAAATTTAAAATATTGGTGTAATTCTATTACCAACATGTTTGATTGTTGTTGTGATGACAACTTATAATCCAAAATATAAGTTTTACTTTGTTTTGTTGCCTTTAGTAACACCATAACTACTTCTCATTGAATTTTAATGAATTATAATTAGTTAAAATGTTATAAAGTCATGTGAAAAATAATAAAATAAAAAACGTGAGGTCAAACATGAAAAATGTGTCAAAACACATGCTTTAGGAATTTTTTTAAAGGCATGCAATGATGGCAAAACCATCGCTATATGTAGATGCCATTTTTATAACCACCTTGGTGGTCATTGAAATTGATGTAGTAGTTTCATAAACCATCGGGTTAATTACATAAATCATTGCACTGGTTTTGCCATACCACATGAAAATCCCAAATTGGGAAGGATTGAGCTTAAATTTTATAAATATGAAACTTGGACGAAACCTAAAAAGAGGAAAAGTGATAAGATGAGGAAGAATACCAAGCCTAATGATATTATTTTTTATAAAGGTCCTTGCATCATCATCAGATATCTCAAAATATTGAACCATGTAAATTTTGGATGTGTACAGTTACCTGGTAAATATATATGCCAAAATAAATCTTTCACAAAATGGATCAAATGATTTTGATATCATGGAACACAATGATTTCAACTTATGTACAAATTTTTTTTGTTTAAAATGCCTTATAAAACATAAAAAAATGCAATTGGCAGGTGTAAATACAAACTCCACAACTTTTATTAGCATGCTCCAAGATCATACCAAACTTATACTAAGAGGAAACCACTTAAGTTTGATCACTTTAGATGTTGAACACATGATATTTTATATATATTATTGGATACAAAGCTAATTACTCTTCCTCTAAATTACTATCATCCACCTCACAGGTTTGAGAAGATAAAATGTCAACCATTTTTCAATTACCATGGTATTAATGGACATCATGATAATGATTGTTATGCTTTACGATAAAAGCTTACAAAACTTATTGATATAGGTATTACAACATTTGATAATAAGACAAAGTATTCCTCTCCCACTTCTTCGAGTAGTTATTCTAAAGAGAATAAGACACCTAAAGACACTCCTACAAAGGAACAAATGGTCTATCAATGATTGAAGAAATAAAACACTATAAGAAGTCCTTATAGTTCCCATGACCAAATTATCTCAAGATATTCCTACCAAGGAACCATCAATCATTCAATCTCTAGATAGAGGTGATACTAAAAAAGGCTTGTCCCCAATGTTTAAAAACATGTTACAAGTATACATATATCTTCTCCAAATAAAATACAGAATAAAAAATTTAGTCAAGTATCTATGGAACAAACAAAAGTATAGGTTAATAGAATATTGTAATAGAGAAAATTAAAACCATTTAAAATTTTTCAATAGTATATTTTCCAACCATATTACAATGATTTTCTTTTTCTAAAGAATTTTAGAAACTAGTTTTTAGTAACATCATCACCTATACGATATTGACAAGCATAAATTCTAATATACAAAGAACATAATCAATACATTATACATCTAGAATAAATTAAGTCCCAACATAATGAAATTTTTGAGTTTGAGATTTTTAGTGAGCCAAATCCAAATCATGATATAAACAAGGATAATTTTGAAAGAGTGTGCCAATATCTCTAAATAACATTCACACAATCAATGTTGATTCCTGTAGAGAGAGCTCCAAAATTCTAAGAGAGGAAAAATATGCATTAACATGTCTATTACAAAATGTGAATGAGTCAATTCCCCCCCCCCTCTCCCTTAAGTGTAGCTTAGGTGAGGTGAGAATTGGGTCTCAGAACTGAAATATTGTTGAAGTACCCAAGTACATAGTGATGAACCTCCACAGGAGGAAGAATAAGGTGGAGCAGCCCTAACCCCAATGAGAGCTCATAGATGAACAAATTTACTCTCTATGAAAGGCTTGGTTAGAATATATGAAATCTACTCTTATGTTAGATAGTATCAAAGATCAATGAATTTCTCATTGATAAGCTCCTTGATGAAATTCATGTGAATCTCTATGTGTTTGGTCCTTTGATGGAGAACCAGATTCCTACAAATCTAGATAGTGCTTTAGTTGTCAAAGTAGATGATTGTTGGCTTATGAAACTAGACACCAAACTCAGTGATAATCCCTTGAAGTCAAATTGCTTCAGTGGTGGCATTAAAAACCCTCCTATATTTTTCCTTTGTGGATGATAAAGCAATTGCATGTTGCTTCTTACTTGAGAAACTTATTAGACCTAAACTAAGTGAGAAACTATAGCCTAAAGTGGACTTTCAACTCTAAATATCTCCAACCCAATCTGAATATGTATCCGATCAAATCAACCTCTGTTCCTACTCCATAGTGTATTCCTAGTTGTGCAAACCCTAAATGTAGTGAAGAATCCATTTTTTTACTTTCCAGTGCAACTCATGTGGTTCCTGCATAAATCAAGAGATCAATCCAAATACATAGGATATGTTAGGTCTAGTGTGTGTGAGATAGATAAGACTACCCATGAGTTATCAATATAGAGTTGCATCAATAAGTGGTGTAGGACAATCAACCTCAAGATTCACACTAGATAAGAAGGGAGTAGGAGTTGGCTTACAATCAACCATGTTAAACCTTGCAAGAAAATCAAGAGAATACTTGGATTGTGATAAAGTTATCCCAGAATCTGATTGAATGATTTCAATCTTGAGAAATTAGTGCAATGATCCCATGTCTATTTGTCATTGAAAATTTGTCTGATAGTGTAATTTTCATTATTGAGATGGATGATCATGAGCTCCCTGTAATCAGTAAGTCATCCACATAGAGAACTATAACCAATAAAGAATCATCATGTCACAAATTGTAGACATTTAGATCTGATTGGCATCTGTTGAACCTAACTTTGAGGAGAAAGGAGTTCATCTTTGAATACCATGCCTAAGGGATATGTTTGAGTCTGTAGATAGATTCCTTGAAACTACAGACCAAGGAGGTATCTTCCATAGATCCTGGTGGTTGTTTCATATATATCTCTTCCTTGAGGTCACCATGTAAAAAATCACTCTTTACGTCCATTTGGTGAACATCACATTGATGTGCAGTTGTGATGGCTAGAGTGAGTCTTAAAGATATCATCTTAGCTACATGAGCAAATATCTCAATGTAGTCTATGCCAAGTACCTAATAAAACCCCTTTGCAACCAAACGAGATTTGTACTTATCAACTAACCCATATGCACCATACTTGGTTTGATAAACCCATTACATTAGACCAATTTTATTCTTTTAGGAAGAGGGACCAAATCCCATGCTTTGTTCCTGATTAGAGAACTATACTCTTCCTGCATAGAAAAATTCTATTTTGAAATGCCAAATGCCTCATGAAATGTTTATGGATCTAAGACAATGGCCAAGTAGGCATGTGATGTCCCCTAAAAATGTGATCATGTCTACCTTGTATTTGATAGATTTCCAACCCATCCTCTAACACTTTGAAGTACTATCTAGCCCAAATCAGACCAAAATTGTATGAGATTGGAGAATCAGGAGGTGAGTCCTCATCATCTATAGTGTGAGTGTGAGACATAGGATGATAATCCTCATTAATACTCTCATCACTTGAAATTGAAGAAGAAGAAGATTCATCCTCATCATTAAGAGGATCTTGAGGTGGATCTATGTCACTGCCTGAAGTGAAAATAATGTCCAATGAGACTTTTGAAGAGTCTAGAGTGTCAAGATTATGTTCAAGTGGGCCCTCATGAAACTTGACACTCCTTTCAATGAATAACTCATGAGTTTTACAATGGAGAATCCTATATACCTTAACACCCTCTACATACCCCACAAAGATGCAAGACTAAATATGAGGGTCCATTGCCTTGCATTTTTTCTTGGGAACACGGGCCATTTCTAGTGATCCAAACACTTGAAAGTGATCTAATACAAGCTTGTGACCATCCCAAGATTCAAAAGGAGTGATTTATTTTAAGGCTTTATGTGGAACTTCATGCATAATTAATTGCTTCAGCCTAATACTGAGGGGTAAGAGAATTTGGTTGAAGCATGTAGTTTTCCATTTCCTTCAAGGTATAATTCTTGCATTCAGCCAAACCATTTTGCTAAGGACTATATGGAACTATGTGTTGCATCTAAATCCCCTCTAATGTGCAAAATTGCTCAAACCTATTATTGATATACTCTTTTCCATTATCAGTCTATAAGATTTTGATGGAACAATTTGACTGCTTCTCCACAAGTTCCTTGAAGTCCTTAAAGTGATCAAAAACCTCAGACTTATTTTTGAGAAAAAACACCCAAGTGTACCTCAAAAAGTCATCGATGAATGTGAGCATGTATCTTGTCCTATTGAATAAAGGTTTTAGAAATGGTCCTACTAAGTCACTATGGACTATTTATAGAATATTTTTGGCTGTCCTTGCTTTGCCCTTGTCATATTTCTCTGATGACTGAGTTACTCTAGGTAATGGTAGTTTAAATAGCCAAACTGTTCATGCCATAGTTTTCTCACTCCATCTATATGAGTAAGCAGTGTAGTTGAGGGATGATCTAGGGAAAATTGTGAGAAGGTATACAACATATATTAATGATTGGCCTTCCCGTAAGCCACTATGGTGTCATTGTGTAGCTCCTTGATGACCACTAAATTAGGTGTGAACTCAACTTGCTTCCCTACACCTATGTGAGTGATTTGATATACTGACAAAAGATTCGTGGATAGTGAAGGAACACAAAAAACATTATTGAAGGTCCCATCACTTACTTCTATCGATATTTTACCACTAAATTTTGTTGAAGTGTCATCACCCATGAGAATTGAAGGCACGTAAAATGGCTCTATTTTTAAAAACATATCCTCTAAGGAGGCCATGTGATAGGAAGCACCCAAGTCAATAATCCAAGTTGAAGGCTGAGAAGCTACTGTAACAAGTGCCTTGCCCTTATTTTTACCCTTTTTTTCTTTACCTTTTATGAAATCTTATGCTGATGTGTTTTGAGATGAGGATTCATGAACACTGATGTTGTTCTTCTAAAGCATTTATTCAAGGTGTCAATCTTATTTTTCATGAACTGAGATTCATCATGCCCAAGTTTCTTACAAAAGTTGCATTTGAGTTTCTCCATTTTAGATTTCTCACTTGAGGAGGACTCATTTGATGATGCCTTAGGCTTGGCATCTAATTTATGATTCTTCTTGTGCTCATGATTAGGTTTAGACTATTTCTTCTCCTATTTTCCATTGCTAGAAGGCTTATTCTTGTCCTGATTGACAATCAAGGCATGTGATTTTGAAGACTTCAGTGCACCCATTTGAAACAACTTATCTTGCTCCCAAGTCAGATCAACAACAAACTCATCAAATGATGGAATTTTTCAAGTGGATCCAAGTGCATGTTTGATAGCATGAAATGTAGAGACAAAAATTGAATAGTCATGACCCAGTTTTGCAAGCACATATAGAATCAACTAGTCATCTATTTTCTCAATGCCACATTATTTCAACTAAAATCTCAATGATTTAAATTTTTTAAAGAAGTCTTGAAGGGTGTCATAGTCACCTGAGCTCAATGTGATGATCTCATTCTCTACCTCATGACCCCTCATGATGTTTTGTACTCCAAAAAGCTTATCCAAGATTGTCCAAACTTTGTTTAGAGTTTTTACAAATTCAACATGAAATAGGAGGTCAAGAGACATTAACAGGCATAGAAAACTATAGGCCTCATCATATCTGTTATACCACTTAACTTTTTTTGCATCTATAGATGGCTCAATTTCCTCACCCATATTAATCTGATATAGTCCTTTACGTTTCAAAGTGAGTTGTATTTTTGACTTCCATTCTAGATAGTTAAACAGTGTGAGTGATTTGATGTTTAGATCTATTAGTGCATATTAGAATGAGATAAATTACATAATTGAAATGAAATCAAAAAATAGAAAGCACATAGTACAAGTACCCCTTGAACTATCAAGAATACCACCTTAAAATTATAATGCACACATGAACAGTCTTGGATGTCGGGCATAGTCGAGAATGTGTCTATGAGAAATCAATGTGAGAAAGCATGAGAGGGAAGTCAGGCACTACCGATAATTCATCTAAAGAGGAAATGTATAAAGTTTTAAAGAGAGTTTTAAGCTATTACACCATGTAAAAAATGGATGTTACAAAAGTCCTAAAATAGTGTCACTAATGCGTAGAGCTCAAGAAAATATGCACTTTCAAAAAACAAATGACACCCAAAAAGGAGCTACAAATTGAAATTTATAGCACTTACTAGTTTTTACTCCCACATATTTGTGGACCCTTTCCAAAATGGATTTTTTTTCCCAGACAAACTTGATTACTTCTCAGTGTATTTTGGGTTCTTTGAGCTAATTTTCTTATAAAGTAAATGAGTAATGAGCAATCACCTTTGGAAAACCCGGATTGGTCTTCCTCAATGTATTTTGGGTTCTTCGAACTACTTTACTTATAAAGTAAATGAGTAATTAGTAATCACATTTGGAAAACCTAGATTGGTCTTCCTCAATGCATTTTGGGTTCTTCAACCTGCATGAATTATTACTTATAAATAAAGTAATGAGTAATAAGTAGTTGACATCCACAAACCCAAATGGGTCTTGCTCAATGTAAATCTGATTCTTTGAATATCATGACTTATTACTTATAAAGCAAGTAATGAGTAATAAGTAGTTGACCTCCATAAAACCAAATAGATCTAACCAGTTTTGATCAAGTTCTTGGAAAAGTAAGACTACCTCAAAATATTGAATTAGTCTACTAGCAAGTTGTCAAATTGAAGAAACTTGATTACTTATAAGTAATTGCATTGGAGAATTTGAAGCACTCTGAAAGCTTGATTTGGTCTAGAATCAAGTAATTTCCCTCCAAGAACCCGATTAATTCCAAGTAATTATGTTTTGAAAAGATGGAGTTCAATAACCTAATTTGGTCTTTAGAGAGTAAATTAGGGTTTACATGTTGTATTACTTCATCCGTACGGACGTCTGACCAGATAGAAGAAATGGATTTTCTAAAAAATCTATGAAGTTTCTCAAAAAATTAAGAACAACCCATTTTAGATCTCAAAAAATCTAAAAAATATATGCAAATAGATTTTTCATCAAAGGCCTTTTGACATGAGTTTCAAGATAGATTAATAAAATTCCTCCAAGGTTAAAAATGGCAACCAAGACAAAGGAAAAATAAACAAGGTGAATGCATAGAGGATCTTACCAAAGAGTCTAATGCATGAGACTATTAGGATAGCTCTAGTACCATGAAAGAGTGTGCCAAGATCTTTGAATAGTGTTCAAGCAATCAATGTTGATACCTGTAGAGAGAGCCCCAAAATTTTAAGAGAGGAAAAATATGCATTAACCTATCTATTGCAAAATATGAATGAGTCAATTAACCTTCTAGAAAGGAAAAGTGGGGTGCATATAGATAAAATTAGGGAAACATGAAGAAGCCTCTAATTTTCTTAATTAACTAATTAAAATTAAATAAAATTAGCCTATGAACCCTTTATAACTAACCTAAGGAAGCTTAAATACATAGAAAGGCCATACATCCGTGTAGGCAAAACCCAATGGGAAAAGCACTACATTTAGTAGTGCATCATACTTATAATGCATACCCAACTCCTGAGTCCTCTGATAATCCATCAAATGGAATTACTAGAACAATTATTCAAACTAATCAACCACATATTATGATCACCTTTAAAGATAATGAGATAGCAGATGGTGATTCTAATTTCAAATATTTATGTATAAGAACATACATCGATCAATAATCCATACACAATGTATTCGTTGACAATATATCAAGTGAGAATTAATGTATAATGATATTAATTATTTTATTGAGTTACACAACCTGAAATACAATCAATATATAAAAGTGTCGAGACATTTTATGGGAAACAACAAACTTGTTTGGGACACTTTATGTTGCCTCTTCAGGTGGGCCCTACTTATTATCAACTATTTTTTTAGTTCTACAACAAAATGGGGTATTTAACTAGTACATAGCTTACTTATTACTTCATCATGTAATTATTATACATCTTACACATGTGATTGATTTAATAAATATTTTAGCTCTTCACTCTATGTATTTTTGGCCTCTTGACTCTTCTTTTTCACTTTCTATATCTAAATAATCCAACATAGTGACATATCTTGCTATCATTTTCCATTTACCTTCTTTTTTTCACATTCATAATAGATCAAAATGCATTTTCTCATCATAGACAGTATGACAAATAACAAATAATATTGGCTATCTATATTGTCCTAAGCTAGTTGGTTTTATTCTATAGTATTTTTCACAGCCAAATAAATAATTGAGCAAAAACAAAGCCTTAATACATCTAACTTTTTGATATTACACTAAGCTCCAGTATACACAATAGTAATTATTCATGCAAAATATTTACTTTATGTACTATATCTATCATACATGCATATTAAATACATTTAAAAGTATACATTTGATGAGATGAGGATTTATAATCATTCTTCCACATCAATATTATATGCCACATGCCTTTCAACTAAAATTCATATACATGGTGGGGGCATATTGTTCATACATGTCAATGCCATCATATTCAATACATATTTTTCATTAGCAGATGATTCTAATTATTTAGATACCTTCCATTTATTGTACTTTCAAACCCATGGTTTCATTTATGGGTCTCTTTTGTTCTTGTTTAAAAAATAAATAAATAAATAAAAGTCAAAAATACAAAAACATCCAAAATTTTTGGAAAATCGAAAATCAAGACTTGACCATTATTAAACATCTATTTTACATCTTTTCTCATGATTGGTATATATCATATTATTTTTCTATCACAAATACATTTCATTGGTATTTATGAGTGTTATGTATAGGATGTATAAACTTCACATGGAGTGAGATGGATGTTGGACTTACCTCTACCTAATGGTGATGCTAAATTGGGGGCATCTTATCCCCAAAGGTTATAGCATTCAATAGTGTTACCATTCCATAACTCCTATACTATTGAGCTATATATTATTTACAAATGTCTTGCTAATATCTCTATTTTACATTGTCATAGATATGATTTTTGATAGGATATGATCATATAACATATACATGGTGAGGATTATTTTTATTGTTCTATGATTAATTAATATTATTACTCATACATAGTATATTATAATTTTGTTTGTATATTATGTATGACCTATGGCCCTTGTGTGAAATTTCATGAGTATCTCTATGAGATCTTTGTTTGGTATGTGCAACATTTATAAATTTCCATTGCTTGTGTCCATTCGCCATTTGTTTTGCGCAAAATTTGAACATTCTCTTATTTTCAACATGTTTAATGTCCTTTTCACATGTCCCTTGGCCTTGTATGTGAAATATTTGCTTATGTGACATTTGAACATGTCTCTTGTATGTGAACCTTGGCATTATGGTATGAAATTGTGCTTGGTGTGTTTATGATCTTATTGAGCTTGTTAATTTTTATGAGTGTCGTGATCAATTTCATACACTAACTATCATGTATGCTTCTATTACAACTCCTAATATAAGCATCATATTTATCTAGATTTGACACATTAGGCCTTGCCTCATATGTTACATACATACTTTGAATTGTATAGATCTTACTATGTTGGCGTACATTTTCACATATGTTATTATATTTAATGATTACATATTCATATGCATGATATAGATAAATTTTATTTTGAGATGAGTGAATTTTTAGATATATTCCACACCTCAAAAGTGGGTCATTTTAGTGGGCTTTCAATTCAAAAATAAGCTGGTGTGAGTAAAAATCAGCTTATAGAATATAGCTTCAAATAATGCAAAAATGATTCAAAAATTAAATTATAAAAGATAAAAATTCCATATGCCATGCATATGAACTCAAGTTATAGGAAAAATTTACAAATTCTTATAAGTTTTGGTGCATGACATAAAAAAATGGACAAGCTTCAAAATAAATTACAAAATTACATTTACATAGAGTTTTAGATTTTACATTTAACAAAATGAGGGCATAATATAGATTCATGCACACTATAATATTTTTCAAATTTAATGGGCATGATATAGATTCATTCCATATTTTCAATTATATTTTCTATTTGTAGCTATGATAGGAGCATGGATGTTCTTCATTCCCCTCTAATCATGCATTCATGAACCATTGAATAAAATGACAATTGAATTTATAAGCTATTTAGAGTGGTTGGTTTAATTAAGTGCATAGTGCTTATCTTGGAGATTCAACATCTTCCAACATTATAGTGTGTGAATACATTTTGGATTCCAACCCATTTCCATCTTTGGGTTATAAATACTGACAATGAAAATTGAGGTTTGTACATCCTTCAATGGGATTTATTTTTTATACATGTTCAATTCCAATTGGAGATTGATCACCCTCAATTACCCATTGGTTTAAACTAAGGAACCAATCTCTCTAAATGATTCATGGGAAGCGCCAATTCTTGAAACCTTCAAAGAAGCATCATCTTCAAGAAAATTACAAAAAGTATCATCGGTTTCACATATAAATGTGTATTCCTACCTTGATTTCCTTTCAAAAAAATCAATTTTTTAAGTTAAGGCCTTTTCAAATTTCAAATGAACAAAATAAATATTTAATTTATGTACTAAAAGAGGAAAATGTAGTCACTCAAATTTAGTTATGAACACTTGATAATGTCACTTTTATCCCACTTTTACTTTAATTGATTTTAACACTTAATTTGGACCTATTTTTCTACCTCACTCTATCCAAAGTATGTATACAAAATTGTTCCTTTCTAAGATACTTTTTTACACCTAAAAAAATCATTCTTAATCACTAAAACCCTTCTTAAGATTTTGTATAGACATCCTAGATCCTTAATTTCAAACTTTACTATCCAGGACGGAATCAACCATTATGGGTTGTAGTGAAAGTCAATATTGACCCTATGGGTTGATCTTGTCCTTCACTTAATAATGAATATTTTTTAAATAGACCCTCCCTTATAGGTCAGGCCATATTTTTAGGATAACTAGGGCGAGGTTTTCCCATTTTGGATTGCTATAAACGAACATATAATTCACCTACTCTAATACCTTGAAATTTCATTATTGAGGAACATTTATATTATTTCACACTAAGTAAAACTTTGATTTTGTTTCCAAATATGATTCTTATCATTTGAAGAAACCCTTTGTCATGTTAAGAACATATTTTATCCAAATCAAACGAAGCATTATCAAGTATTCAAGCCATCTTTAATTGCATACATGTAATCAAAGGAACACAATCCCACTAATCACTATAAGTGGGAGAACTACATGGGCTTGATTTCCCTCTTCAAATTATTGGATAGGTAGATATCAATAAATCATCATGGGGGTGATTGGATTTAGATCAAACTAGTATACTTTCCCATTTTCTCTTGTAGGTTTTTATCTATTGCAAGCCCTATTAGGTTTCAACTTTGATGAGTTCATTTGTAGGTCATCCACGTAGATTCAAAGGTCAAATTTTTAGACATAAATGTTATTAATGTAGGAACATGTGGATGTGACATTAATTCCCTAATTTTTTGTAGAAGTCAAGATCAACCGACAAAGGACTATAGTGGTAGTCGATCTTGTCCGCTTTTGGTTGATTTTGATCATGAGTAGTTACAGTCACAATTATCATTGCACATGCAGTATCAATCTGAGTTGATTATTTCCAGTCATCTTTCAATCACACACAGCCAACATATAGGCATAAAATATTTAAATCTTTTTGTGTTAATCATAGTTATCTTTATTTTATTATTTATGTTTCATTTATTTCAATTCTTTACATTCATTTTAATAGTTGCAAGTTATTTTATATAATTTGTTATCTTTCTATTCATTTTATTTTAATTACAGTTAATCACCATGTTAATTTTAAATTATGATTAAATAGGGATAAATCACATCCTATAAATTCAAAAGGCTCATAGTTTAGCCCAAATTGCATCCCTGATTACACCAATTGGCTAATTGAATCAATTTGAGATGGAATTAGATCTAATTTATCCAAAAAACATATCATATTGTCGTAGTTAGGTTCAATTGGCTAAAAATAGTGTCAATTACATTTGTGATTGAACCAATTGATTCCTTGGTTCATTATGTGATGAAATTGGGGCCAAATGAACCCAAAATCACATCATATAGAGTAAGAATTAAGTTTGAAATGGGATTAATATTTCCTAAATCACATCCTTGATTTCATCAATTATCTAATTGGCTCAATCTATGATAAAAATAATGTTAATTGAGCCCCCAATCACATTCTATAGTCCAAGTTATGTTGAAGGGTCTTAAATTGGCCCTAACTTGCCTCCATGATTGAACCAATCAATTATTTCTTCATTCAATGATAACATTAGGGTTGAGTCAGACCCAAATCACATCCTATATAGTCAAAATTAGGTTCACAAAGCTCAATTTTGCCTAAATTGTATCACTGAGTGCACTAATTGACTAATTTATTGAATAAGTCATGAAGATTGAGCTAATTTAGCCCCAAATCACATCTTATAATCAAATTTAAGTTCAAAGGGCTCAAATTGGCCCTAATTGTCTCCATTATTAAAACAATAGAATTTTTGGTTCATAATGTGATGAAATTGGAACTGGTTAAATCTAAAATCACATCTTATATATTCAAAATTAGGTTCACATGATTAATTTAGACCAAATCACATAACTGGTTGTACCAATTGACTACTTGAATTCATTTTTGATGAAATTGAGGTTAATTTAGCCTTAAATCACATCATATAGTTGCAAGATAGTGTTATTTACACCATAAATTGTTCAACCTATGATGACCTATGGGTTAGATGTACATCTTAATGGTTTTTAAGTATACCTTCATCCAAAATGAAATATTAGAAAATAAAGTAACATCCATCTAATCAAAATTAACAATAACATGCAAATAAACATAATGGTTAGGATTTAAACTTGTTGTACTTAAACAATTTTCTTTTTCCTATGATCAATCAATTTGACATCTTGGCTCATCAATGATATCATCCTTTAAAATCAATTATCCTTATTTTCATTGAGGATGGATCACTAAAATGTGACATGAGATGATAAAAAACTTTTTACACAATTTTTAATTGAAGTCGCTTCACAAGGTGGAGGCATTCAACTATGTCCTCCACATGACAATGCATATATTGACACACACCACCTTTATAGTAAAAAATATATAATTAAAAAAATTAACTCTTCACATTTACATCCCTCATGGCATATCATTCAGTTTTAGGGACAACAACTAGTTACCTATATAAACTATGAAAACATTTTATCTCTATATATGAATGTTTTCGATTCTTAGTGGTTGTAAATCATACGAAGTCAATATAAATAGAAGCGCATACACATTTTTTTTTGGTATAATTTCAAACACATGCCTATAGGCGTGAAAATGACTCAGATTCTTAAACTTAAAGCTTGGACCTATGCACACATAGCGAATTTGTGTTTTTGACTAAAAAAACAAAATCCAATTTTTTATTTGATAAGAACTATGATTTCATTGATAAATTTTTTAAAACTATTACTACGACGTCGAATGCGCACTCCTTTTTATAAAATATAATTTTATTATTTTTTTGGCTACTTCAAAATTTTCATCTATATTGATTTTTAAGTATGTCTTTTTAAACCACTATATGTCACAACTATACATGCTTATATTTGTTTATGTATTTTTTGTTTCATTCATCCTAATGCAAAAATATTATACAATAAAATTCAAAGAGGTAGTTTTACCATAACTAAAAATGAATGTCTTCTTTTGTTGACCACCAACTTAACTTCTAATAACCTCTTATCTTAATATTATCCGATTGGAAAAAATGTCTTACCTTTGAGGGCTCTAATACACTTATTAATATAGTTGACACTTATCAGGGTGTGGAAGGCTCTATTGTCATGCTTGAGAAAGAAAACCCTGGCCTACATTATTTTAGAATATAGGGTTATAGAATACAGAGAAATGATGTAATGTGCTCTTATCATGCGATAAACTTTTTTGATTGCATTCATTTTCTTACCCACATGGAGCCATAGGGTTTTATTGTAGAATGTGATATTGAACAAAAACCAAGTGGTCGTGGTGCCTAACAATAGAGGCCACATTGCTTTAAACATTGTTTTAAAAATAAGTGTACAATAATTTTTAAAAATTATTACTTTTTATGATGATGATTTTTGTTATTGTTGTTTCGGTGAAAATATCCGATTTAAAATTATTTTAATATTGAATAGATGAGGTGATGTTGTTGCATCTCATAATCTGAGAGACAAGTTTTACTTTGTTTTATTTCTCTAAGATGTATTGCCTTCAATAAGACTATAACTACTATTTAACCCAACACAAGCATAGTATTGTGGCTGTCCACCTTGTGCAGTCTAGTTGTATTTATTTTACTTTGCGACTTTGTTGGGATTATGAACCCATTGATGGGAGCAAAATATAAGTGATCAATATTATATTAGATATTATATGAGGTCACTATAATAAAATTCAATATTGAATACATGTGTGAACACCAAAATAAAAGTTAAAATAGGGAAATATCATGTTTGTAGCAATATTATGAACTTTATTTTGAATAGATGAGGCCATGCTGTTGCATCTCATAATCTGAGAGACAAGTTTTACTTTATTTTATTTCTCTAAGATGTATTTCCTTCAATAATACTATAACTATTTAACCCAACACAAGCATAGTTAGTATCGTGGTTGGTTGTCCACCTGGTGTGTTCACAAAATGCACAAACAACAGTCTAGTGATATTTGTTTTACTTTGTGACTTTGTTGGGATTATGAAACCATTGATGGGAACAAAAAATAAGTGATCACTATAATATTAGATATTATATGAGGTCAATTGAAATATTGAAAACTTATGTGAATACTAAAATAAAAGTTTAAATAGGGAAATATCATGTTTGTAGCATGATTATGAACTTTCTTTTGAATTTGAGGTGATCAATCAAAGTGTGAAATGTGTTGAGTTTGGATTTCCTCACAATCACTTATTAATGTGGCTACCATAGTTTAATTCACCAAACATAGACTTGAGTTACGATACCTTAATGAATCAATAATAGACTTGAGATACTCTACCTTAATGCACCACAAACAACTAGAAATAATTGCATGTGTATGCTAAACAACACTAGAGCTTTGGTCAACCACTCAATCAGAACGTGTAGTAGTAAATTTGATGAGGTATTATGCATGTAATGAATCTTTGTATACATTCATCTCAAACAAACAAGAATCAAGTGAGTCAAGGTATTCTACATGTAATGAAGCTTCATATACATTTGGCTTGAACAAACAAGAATCAAGTGAGAAATGGACATTGTGTCTCTCAGTGTTTCTTTGAGTTATGATTTTATAGATGTCATTTTGAATCTAAAATCATTTTTAATAAATTCAAATTTTAAAAACATGATACCATTGAGTGTAATCCAAACTCATACTATTGAGCAATTTGTAGTTAACCATGTTGCAAGAAGAAAAACTCCATTAAAATATAGCATCACTAAATTTGGTTGTTTCACATTTGAAAAATTTAAATCAGGTTGGAGAGAATTAAAATTATTTGCAACCTAGTCATGGGACCACATCCTTAACATTCATTTAAATAAAACATTCTCTTTGGAATCTGGATTGCAGTACTCCCCCTCAAGAGACACTTTCTTCACTCACATATGAATTTGAAGCATGACATTAACTATTGTTGGTTGAATATTTTGTCTATCAGCGTACTGGTAAACAAAATAGGTCTTATCAGCCAAAGTAAGAAGATTAGTTATCCTAATGTGTAAGTTTATCACATCAGAAGGAGACTACTCTCTCCTCTCATCAAGGGGAGGTTCCTTATGGATATGCTATGTATATGTATAAACAGAAAATAATACTCAGGGATAGGACCATACATCCATCTCTCTTTCTTCAGAGATGATGTATACAAAACAAAGGGAAAACTCAAGGGAATGATAGACAGCTATCCTCTTCTTTTAGAAGAACTATTCAGCCAACCACAAGAATACTCCTAGAAATAAAAGCAGAATGTAACTGAGAGTATGGTAACCAGCAAATCGAGACAGAGCACAAAGTCTCTACTTGAAATTATTAAGAGTAATATACTAAGGGCAATGAAAGCTCAAAGCCTTTTCAAAGTCATTTACACATCAATAAAAACAAAACACACTAAAGGTAGCTATGGGGGCACAAAGTCTCTCCACAGTTGATTCTTTAGGACACCTTCTTGACTAATTTTACTAATCCTGCTTATTAAATTAGTGAAACAGAAAAGATATCACAGCACAAAGTCTGAAAAAGTCCCTTGCTTTCATTAATAGAATATGATCAACAGACTGAGCACAAAGTCTCAATGATGCCTCTCAATTTGGGCAGAGTTTCGTTCAGATTGTCAAAAAAAAATCCTTTTACAATGAAAGAAAGTCCCTTATATAGCCATTTCAAGAAAGACTCAGGAACATTAATACATCATGATGCGTTGGGAACTGTTAGGAAGATGGGCTAGAACTTTGGGGCATTTTACCCATTTGATCTTTTCAATGTAGATAAACAAGCCACACAATTGAAAGATTGCAACTTTCAATGTTTAGCTGGTGGTCTGATCTTGTCTTCATTGTTCCTCCTTTCCTGGTTAATTGAATTGGGCCATGAATTCAT
The DNA here is from genome assembly GCA_037957365.1 of Torreya grandis. Taxonomy (NCBI): domain Eukaryota; kingdom Viridiplantae; phylum Streptophyta; class Pinopsida; order Cupressales; family Taxaceae; genus Torreya; species Torreya grandis. Next base: position 3,755,131 of record JARHVA010000017.1, on the reverse strand, counting down.
TCATTGTTATATCTTTCCTCGCTTTCAGCTGGTTTTGGTCTTGAATTCTGGGAATGCATTCGAGTTTGTGAATTTAAAAGATCAACGGCTATTTCATTATCTTCAATTTGACATTCGCATGCCTGTCACTATGTTTCCAACCGCTAGTCGACTGTGTTGAATTTAACGTCTTCGAGTGCGTCACCCCTTGGTCCTCTTTTAGCTTTCGGCTTTCTGCTTGACACTTTTCTGGATTGGACTTACCCTTTCAGACCTTGAGAAATGATCCTTGTCGAGTCAGAATGATCCTTCACTTTGGCCGCCGAGAGTCCCCTGCAAGGGCACCTACCCTTCGGGGTCCTTCAGCAGCCCTTTGCCTTGGCAGTTCCCGTGGAAAAATCCCTAGGCTTTCTATTTGAGGTTTCCTTCAGGTAAATATTCCCATAGACATTTCCTCGGGGAAAATTCCTGTGGACAAAAGTTTGGGGAAAATTCCCACAGATAAAAGTCCGCAAAAATGTTGATTGTTCTTTTGAAAATTCCTTCGGGGTCCGCGGCCACTTAGAATTCTTTCAAGCTTTTTGTCCAAAGGAATTCCTTCAAACAAAAATCCAAAATAATTAAGTCTTAATCAATTTTTAAATGCCTTAAACAAATTTGAAAGAATTACCTTTCAGCTTCCTTGAAAAATGACTCTTTCGAAGGGTGTTTTTATTGATTAAGTGTCCTCCGCAAGGGCACTTGTCTTTTGGGAAGTCTCTTTCTTTTGCATTGAACTGCCCCTTTGAGCTTTGACATAGAACCAATCATTTAAACCAATCGATTGAACCAAAAATGGTTCAAGCTGATAGTTCAATGAATGAAACAAGCCAATGAACTAAACATTGAACCAAACATAATGAACTTGCCTTTGAACCAACATGAACTTTGACGTTGAACCAAAAGATTGAACCAATCTATTGAACTGGTTCAACGGTTCAATGAAGCACACCGAGCCCCAATGAAGCACACCGAGCCCCTTTAAACCAAAAGCCGATGAACCATCCAATGAGCCAAGTGGTTGAACCGAGTGAATGAACCTACTATTAAACTTATTTGTTAAACCAAGATGTTGAACCAAGTTTTGGTTCAATAGTTCAAACAAAGCTTTGAAAAATGTCTTTGAACCTGCTGTTGAACCTATAGATGTCAAACCAAAGGATGAACTGAAAGAATGAACCAGCTAAATGAAATAAAGAGTTGAACCACTTGGTTGAACTAAGCCATTTGAACTGTTCCTTTAGTTGAACCAGTCATTGAACCTTGAACTCGTTGAACCTTTGAACCAAAGTGGTTCAATGGTTCAACGGTTCAATGGTTCAAGTCTCTTTTCATACTCAAATGTTTGCCGATGAAGATTTTCAACTAAACCAAAGCTCTGAATCAATTCTGGAAAATGACCAAGTGTTGAAAACCAATTCTTCTGACTGAAACCACTTGCAGAAGCCTTTAAAATTGTATAAATGAACCTGCTTGTAGAATCTGAAGATACAAAGTCCGTAGAAATCAACATGTAAAATCCATTGAACTTGACTTGCACAGTCTGTAGATTTCTTGAGAAGCTTGGAAAATGAGGAATTTGAATGTCTAGGACAAATTTTGGAAATGGAAGAGACAATTTTGGTCTATAAGACCAAAATAGTTCAAATGTTGTCCCAAAAATGACTGTTACTTTTGGGGGACAACAGCTGGCTCCAGTTGGGGAACTTCTATCAATTGCAAAATGAATTGAAAGGAGTAAAATCTAGAATCTCTAGTGTCTTCAAGTGTACCATTGGGCTTCAGAGTCATGCTACCCAGAAATGAAAGGCATCAAAAAGAAAATAAACAAAATAAAATAGAAATAAAATTGTACAAATATACATATATACAGATGCAATGATCTGATACTTCAAGAGTTGAAGTGTTTCAGATGCTGCCCATTGTGGGGTAGAGAAAAGAGTGTGCCATCTTGGTATTTCAATAAAAAGCTAATTTCACCCATGTGCTAATGAATTATGAATGGGCCTCTCCAAAGGGAGTCAAAATTTTTATGCATTCCCTTTGGTTCTCTTTTTTTGTCCCACAGGAGGACTTGATCCCTAATCTAGAAATCACGATTTATGGCCTTCTGATCAAAAAGTTTCTTTACCAGATTTTGATGAACAACAATTCTGTCCACCACCATGGTTCTCTATTCCTCCACCTGAGTCAGGTACATGATTCTTTTGTCAAGATAACTCTCATATGTCTGATCTTCAATGGCCTTCACTAATTTCAAGGCTGGTAACTCTAAAGTGATTGGTATCTCAGCATTAATACCATAAAGAAGTTAAAAAAGAGACATACCAATTTCCCTCTTTAGCATGATCCTGTCATTCCATAGAGCATCAACCAATGCTTTATGCCATGTCCTTTGATTATCATCTGCTAGCTTTGTGATAATAGTTATCAAATTCTTATTGCTGGACTCAGCTTGTCCATTCCCTTGTGGAAAATAATCAGAAGAATGAGAGAGCGTAATTCCATAATGAAAATAGAATTGCGTTATTTTTTTGAGAGGTGAAACAAGCTGCATTATCAGTAACAATTTTGAGTGGAGCTCCAAACCTGGAAATGATATTCTCTTTGAGTAAGTTGCATACAACTTCTAAAGTATCATGCTTAGTTGAGATTGCTTCTACCCACTTGGTGAAATAATCAGTTTCTGTAAAGACATAATCATGTCCAACACTTGAAGATGGGTTTATTGTCCTAATAAAATCAAGTCCCCATTGCTAGAAAGGTTCCTCTATGATTACTGGCTTGAGAGGTAGGGCAGCCAACTTGGGTCTTCCAACAAATTGCTAGCAAAGTTCACACTTCCTCACCCACTTATGTGCATCTTGGAAAAGAGTTGGCTAGTAATACCTGGCTCACAGAATTTTGTGAGTAGTCACAGGAGCAAAAAGATGTCCTCCACAGGCCAGATTGTGGAAAGATTTCAAAAGCTGGGTTTGTTGTTCTTTATCTACACAACGAAGTAAAACTCCATCTATGCTTCTCTTGTATAGGCCGTTATCCCAAAGGACAAAATTGGCAGCTTTTAACCTGATAGTCCTCCTTTCTTTGTAAGACAAATGAGCCGGACATTCACCATAAGTTAGAAAATAGGCAATATCTAAGTACCATTCATTGGTAGTGGAGACAAAAAGGACTATTAGCGTATCTTTCACTTCAGCTTCTTCATGTTGTGTATCTTTTGGTTTATTATCAACCATTAATTGGCAAAGGCCTTTACCTCTAACCAGCTTTATCGGCTTGATATCTAGATCAAATTCTTGGATCTTTGCAATCCAATTAACTCTCTTTGTGCCAAACTCCTACTGAGTTAATATAGACTTGACTGTAGTGTCAGGAACTAAGGCTATAGTATGTGAATTCAGAAAATAGAAGCGGAAATGTTTAACTGCTTTTACCAAGGCATAGGCATGCTTCTCTATATTCGAATACTTTATTTCATGGGTTTTAAGAGGGCAACTCATGAAAGAGATGGGGGATTCCATACCTTCCTTGTCCTGTTGAACAAGAATTGTTGAAAGAGTATGCTCAGACGCATAGTTGTTTATAATGAAATTTCTATGGTAATCTGGAAAAACCAAGGTAGGGGTGTGAGCAATAGCGACCTTGATATCTTGAAACTCTGATTTACCTTCTTTATTTTAGCTAGAATTAGTTTTTCCTTTCATCATGTTCACAATGTGTCTTGTCTTCTCAACAAATTTAGGAATAAATATCCGTAAGAAACTCACTTTTTTGAAGAAAGAGTGAACAACATTTTTACTAGTAGGCAAATTCAACTCTTGAATAGACTTGACTCTGTCTGAGTCAATCTTTATGCCTTCTATTGACCAATTTTTTCCCTTGGCAAAATTGTGGTCAACCTCTTCCCTGGCTTTTCGAAGCTAGTCAATTTTGGGTTGCAAGTCCATCTTCAAGTTCATGCTCAATTCGTGCTTGGTTCATGATTGGTTCAGCTTTGGTTCAGCATCTCATTTCAATAGCATTGAACCTTCGTATCGTTGAACCGTTGAACCAAATTTTTGGTTCAATGGAAAAGGTTTGTCGGCTTAGTTCATTGGGAAATCAGCGCGCAATGGTTGAACCTTGAACCCTTGAACCAAATTTTGGTTCAACGGGTTTGGTTTAAAGGAGTTCCCTTCAGCTAAAGGGGAAGTCCAAGTCAAAAGCCCTTTTCGAAAGGTCGGGTGCATATACAACTAAAGCAAGAAAGGGTCAGGCGCGTTTAAAAGCTTAACACCATGGCCTGCGGCCAGAAAAGACAAAGATGCAAAAGAAGACAATGACAAAGTGATAAACAAGGAGCAATGACATGGCACAGAAGTGACAAGGCAGTCCAAGTGGCAAAGTGTAGGTGATTTATTGCCTGACAACCCCCAAATGGCACAAATAGCAAACAGTGTAGACTGCGCATTTTTAAAAGGGGACAAATTTCAGTTTGTTGGTAGAAAAGAGGCACGATCCACGCTTCCACATTAAAGCTTGAATGCCAAAGTCAAATTTGTCAATTACATAGCATGGTTCCAACAGGCTTCTTCTAGGACGATGACAACACAACAGTGTTTCCTCTTTCAAATGGGACGTGACAGGCCAACTTGTCAAAAAAAGTGCCAAGTTTCTTTCTCTTTTCTTCTATATATTGTAACTTCTCATTTTTGACAAGGATCAGATCTTCTACATTTGTGAAGAGCGCAGTGCTAAAAAATTTCACTTGGATCAATACAAATGTAGTTTTTTACCTCCATTTGGATAGACATTTATGTATATGCGTTGAATGTTTGCTTGTGTCCAGTCATTATCTTTTGATGCTCTCACAGGTTCAACACCAGCAGACCTGCTGTCTACAAGGTGCCATCTCTATAGCTGAAAGGAGAAGAGCAAACATTTTAGAAGACCATAATCGAGGAAGTGACTATAGTGTGCATTTCACAGTGCCTCAGTAATTTTCTATCTTTTGTGTTTTCATGTAAGCCTCCCTGCCAGTCTTTTGCAGCTTGGTCCTTCTGCCAAGTGTGTAGTGTAATGTATGTATTTGTCTGATTTTGAGAGTGGATGTGTGAAGGTCGACCTTGTTTTTTGGTGCATCACCTCTTTTAGAGTAGGTTTTTTTGTTTTTTGCATTTCTTCTCCCTTTTTATCCCCCCTTTTTTATTATATCTATATATACCTGTATTTTGCACTACCTGAAACAAACAACGATGCATCAAAGGGAGCTAACCCTTAACTAGAGACTCTCCTCTCCCGCTTCGCTATCCCATAGGCAAGAGAGGATTTTCCATGTTGCGAGGAGAAGGTAGGAACCTATTTTCCTAGCACTAGGTGCACTTTCCTGCATCAAAACCTTATTTGGACACAATGTGTCTAAGGAGTTTCCCCTCTGTCACTCTAAAAATAGACTTCTTAGGATTCAAGGAAATACCATTCTGCCGACAACACTCCAGCACTTGTTGTAAGTGGTGTATATGATCAGATCGACATTTTGAAAAGATAGTTAAGTCATCAAGATATACTACTATGAATTTTCCAATCTCATCTTTAAAAGCCATGTCCATAGCTCTCTGAAAGGTAGCACCAACATTTATTAATCCAAAAGGCATTATTTTATATGTAAATGTACCCCAAGGCATGATGAATGTAATCTTGTGTTGGTCAGCATCAACAACTTCAACTTGATTATAACCTGAGAAGCCATCCAACATTGATAACACTTTTGATCCTATTATTATTTGAAGCACTTGGTCCATGATTGGAAAAGGGTAATTGTCTTTTAGAGATGACTGATTCAAATTCTAGAAATCTACACAAATGTGAATTTTGCCATTCTTCTTCCTTACAGGCACTATGTTCACAATCCATGTAGAATAATGAGTTGGGAAGATAATTCTAGCATTTAACATTTTTTTATCTCAGACATAATAGTACCTAAAATTTTTAGATTGTATTGTCTGGATTTCTGCTTGTAGGGCATTGAATCAGCCTTGAAAGGAATGTTATGGCGGATTTCATCAGGTCTGAGAGACTTCAAGTCTTCATATGAATATGCCAAGACATCAATGTATTGACGAAGCAAAGAGGTGAATTTGAATCTTTCTTCAGGGATAAAGCACTTACCAATGTTGACCATATTAGGATTTTCTTTGTTGGTCAGATTTACTTGGTCAAATCCCTGAGAGAAATTTGAATCTATTTGCTATTGTTTGATGAATCTATCATGCTTGTCAAATAGCTTCTCAAGAAAAACTAGGCCTTTAGGAATTTTGTTTCCTTTCAGCTGTAGGAACTCTTCATTTACATCTGAACTGGATTCAGAAATAGATTCAAATTTCTGAGATTCGCTACCTTTAAAATATAGCTATTCAAAATTGTCTTTCTATTTAAAAAAACAATAATCTGATGATCATCATTGAATATTTGCCAATGATCAGCATTGTCAGGAACACTTGGTCTATAGACCAACTCAATAGTATATTTGTCCTCTTTAAAATCAAAATGAAGAACTAAAAGAGTTCTTGAAATAGCAAGTGCATCAGCTCTATCATTAGACTCTCTGGGATTGGCAGAGATGTTGAAAGCATTAAAGCTTTCAATTTGGTCCCAAACCAAATTACGGTAGTGGTGTAGCCTCTCATTCTTGGTTTGATATAAATTTCTCACTTGACAGACCACTAATTCAGTGTCCCCTTTAGCATGAAGAAACTTGATGCCTCTTTCTTGAGCAGCCTTCATACCCAGCAACAACGATTCATATTTAGCTATATTATTAGTATTACTAAATTGTAATTTATAGGATGAAGGAAACATATCTCCTTGAGGAGATATGAAGACAATCCCAGCTCCCGAACCAGTAGAGGAATAGCTACCATCAAATGCCAGAGTCCAAATCTCATTAGACACTGACTTTACTTTAGACTTTCCCTCATTAGAGATGGAGGGTCTTTCTTCATGATCTGTATATAAAAAGTAATTACCCATACCTATGGATTCAAAAAGTATCTGAGCTTCAAGAGCTAATGTCTTGGTAACTACATACTTTGCTTCCTTTTTAGGAAGTAATCTTTTCATCATGCCTTGGATAGGGATCCTTGCCTCAGATAAATCTATGTTTAGTTCTCCTCCCACGTCTTTGTATAAATTCTATCCAAGCAAAATGCCATAAGATGCTAGGACATCAGCCACTAAGATAGTCATTTTAATCCTCTTGTCCAGAAAGGCTGTGAATGCAAATTGAGCATCTTTGATTTGCCCCAGCAATGGTACTTGCTTGTTCTCCATGGAGAAACATCTCCCAAACATCTTGGTCAATGTGAGACCAAGAGCCTCGACGACTTTAGCAGGCATGACATTATCAGATGCACCTGAGTCTATGATACAGTTACTCAGCTTGTGGCCATTGATTAACAGGGAAACATAGAAGGGTTCTATTTTTCCAGGAGTAGCTGGAGGAGTAATGATTAGATTATTTGGAATAGGCATATTTTTTGGAGAATCAAGAATTACTTTTTTAGCCTTTTGTCTTACAGGGATGCCCTGATTTTTAACGTATTGAACCAGCTTGTTTAGTTGATCCAAATTAGGCTACAAATATTCAAATTCAGACATCTATATTTTTGTCTTTTTAACATGATCAATTATGTCAAATGGCTGAATCGATCTAGGTACAGAGAAAGGTACTTCAATTTTTTGAATTTTAGGAGGGATGGGAGGTGGGCTGGTTTACGAATTAGAAGTAGAAGGGGAAGGCGCAACAGATGTATTTACCTTTTGAGTAATGACTGGATCTTTTGGTTGAAAAGGTAGATTAGTTCCACGCTTGACAATTGTGACTGATAGCTATGGTTGCTCTTGTGTCTTCTCTTTATCAGCCTACAGGACTGATTGGTTTTTGGGTCTGGTAAACACTGCATATGATCCATCTGAAGCTTCTCCTTTGCTTTTAAGTTCATCTTGATAATTCAGGAAACCAATATGGGAGTCACCAGCTGATTGTTTTTGACTGTCTTCAATGATATCAATGTCATTTTCTTGATTTAATTCAAGTTGATAAGAGAATTTTGATTCTGCTTCAAGATATCCCATTGCTGAATTGGTTGGAGGAGCTTCCAGGGAAAGTTTCCCTTGTGGGGGAGGAAGGCAATTTTTTTGTCCTTGGTTTCTGGCAACATTGCCCTGATATGACTGATTTGGGAATGTCCTTCTGTATGTAGGAGTAGAAGACATTCCTTGAGCCATTTGATTTTTGAGAGCAAGCAACTCATTTGCTAATTTTTGCACCATTGGATCTATGGTGCTTGTAGATGCAAATTAAAAATATGATGAAGCTCTATTTCTATTGGGATCTCTTCTTATTTTCTTTGCTAAGATGAGATCATCTTCTACTTCAGTGGCCAAAAGTTGAGTTGTAGCGAGATCTATTTGGCCAGCACATCTCAAGAGAAAACTGACTTTAGGTAGCTGAGAATTAATGAAAAAGCATTTAAGATTCTTAGCTGTAGGTCTAGCAATTACAGTGATTCTGTTTCTCAATTTATCAAATTTAGCTATGAAGTCTCTCATAGGCTCATGAGGCTCTTTCTTCATTTGTGTAAGTTGAGCCAGAAGTGTATGTGCATCTTCTACAGGTTTGAATCTGGCTTCAAACTTAGCTTTAAGGGTATTCCAATCAGTCACAGACTGAGCCTGTAAATGGTAAAACCAATCTAAAATAGGACCTTATAGTGTTTCAATAAAAATCTTGACTGCTACATCTTCAAATTCTACTCTGATTACTCCACAAGCTATACTGAATGTTGCAATGTGTTCATCAGGATGAACTTTTCCCTCACCATAGAATTTAGGGAAATTCTTCCTAGAACTGCATGGAAGCTCATGTAAAGGAGGACTAAGATTGAGAGGACCAAAAACATTACCCTAGGGGCCTTGAACTACCATTATAGGATTCTGAAAAGGAGGGATAACAAATCTCAATGGGGTAATTATAGGCACAGCTTTATCAATAGCAGAAGTAGATACTTTATCTGGTGATGGGGATCTGGCTTTAGTAAGAGGGAAGCTCTTGGTTTGTTGGAGATGAGATGGTGAAGGAAATAGATGAAAATCACTTTGCTGTACTAGCTTGAACATAGGGTCAACGATACCTTTATCCCTTTGGCTTCATGTATACCTTGAATCTGCTAGATTGTAAAACAAAAATGGAAAAGAATTGACCTTGCTTCAAATAAAGCTTGGGGCTTAAACTATGCATTCTTTCCTAGTTAGCGTGGAGGTGAATGGAATGGATATAAATAGATAATGGATATTTTCCCCAGCAGAGTCACCAAAAACTATTGGTTGAAAATTTATTCTATCAGTGTACTAGTAAACAAAATAGGTCTTATCAATCAAAGTAAGAAGATTAGTCATCCTAATGTGTAAGTTTATCACATCAAAATGAGACTGCTCTCTCCTCTCATCAAGGGGAGGTTCCCTATGGATATGCTATGTATATGTATAAACAAAAAATAATACTCAGGGATAGGACCAGACATCCATCTCTCTTTCTTCAGAGATGATGTATACAAAACAAAGGAAAAACTCAAGGGAATGATAGACAACTCTCCTCTTCTTTCAAAAGAACTATTCAACCAGCCACAAGAATAATCTTGGAAATAAAAGCAGAATGTAACTGAGAGTATGGTAACCAACAAATCGAGACAGAGCACAAAGTCTCTACCTGAAATGCTTAAGAGTAATATACGAAGGGAAATGAAAGCTCAAAGTCTTTTCAAAGTCTTTTACACAGAAATAAAAAGAAAACACACTAAAGGTAGCTATGGGGGCACAAAGTCTCTCCATAGTTGATTCTTTAGGACACCTTTCTGACTAATTTTACTAATCCTGCTTATTAAATTAATGAAACAAAAAAGATATCACATCACAAAGTCTGAAAAAGTCCCTTGCTTTCATTAATAGAATATGATCAACAGACTGAGTACAAAGTCTCAATGATGCCTCTCAATTTGGGCAGAGTTTCGTTCAGATTGTCAAAAAAAAGATCCTTTTACAATGAAAGAAAGTCCCTTATATAGCCATTTCAAGAAAGACTCGAGAACAGTAATACATCATGATGCATTGGGAACTGTTAGGAAGATGTGTAGACACCAAAATTGTGTCTACTCCTTGGTCGACTCCCCCTTGGTCCCCTTGGTCCACTTCTAAACATTCCTAACCCACACACTTATTAATTTAAAATAAATTAACTATTTTAAATTAATAACACCACCCTTGACACATCACCCATCACATCCCACCTTGGATACCTCCATCACCCCATGGCTAATCTTAATTACTTAAATCCCATTTCAACCCTCCCACTAACCTCTTGCACTTATTTAATCCACCTTTGGACCGTTTTCCAATGACAATTAAACTCGGCAGTTGAAAAAATGGGCAAAAGGCTAAAATTAGCCCTTTTTCCCATTCTTTAGCCGCCGACGTTGGTCAACCGTCGATCGACGCTGGCGGTATCGCCGACGTCAATTTCTTTAAAACTAGAATCCAACCTCTATTGTAGCCCCCACAAATGTGAATTCTCTTGATCCAGGTTCTCTTGCTCCTCGACTCTTTGCAGGCATCAGCATCCCAACAGTACTCTCTAGGCTCAAAAACTCTACATCATACACTCCACATTGGATTGAATGTTGCACGAAGTCTCCCACAACAGCCATAACAGAAACATGTCTTCTGCACTTTTAGTTCTCCACCAAGAGCTAAGTATTTCTGCTAGTTTTTATTTCAGTACTCTTAAGATACATTAGTAATTAGTCCATTATCTATTTCTAAGCACTTTTGACACAATCCAACCTGTTCTTCCTTGAAAGGCTAAAAAGCCTTCCCTCATCCTTATCTCCCTCTCACCCCTGTCCTCTATCTAGTCCCTTTTTTAGGCCATACTCTCTACCCTACAAATCCCGCACAAACCATTAAAACTTCCACAGACATCCCAAACCGTTTTGTTGACCACAGACAGAACTAAAACTCATCCAAAGCCCATTACCCCAACCGACATCGGCCTCCAGGCCCATTGCCCCTACCGACGTCGCCATCATAACCGACGCCGACAACCTTGACCAATCGATGCTGGCATAACTACCAATGTCGGTGACTGTGGAAGATAGATTGTATAATTCAGGTACACATTATCTCTATTTCTTTGGTTTAGTCTTTCACCATTTCTCTTTCTAGCAATATTCTTTTTATCAACTAGTGGACTGTCATCCCTTCAGAAAGTCTTTGCACTTCTGGGACCGAGCTTTGCTTGGCAGCCCACCATACATCCATCTAACACTTTCTTTGTTTAAGTCTTTCTTTTCTACAGGTGTCATCCTCCACAGCCAAAGAGGAGCTCCTTCAATTGTCTGGATACAGTGCGTAAACTTCATCCAGGTATCATCTAACCCCTGACCATTATCTCTAGTTTCTTATTTCTTTTGAATGTGAAAAAGCAAAAAATAGTTAGAAACATTTTAGCACGCCCGGTGGGACTAGAGAAGTTTTCCTTGGGTTCATATATTTTCTTCTAAAAGCAAAATTTTCATATAGGTGCATTAGATCTCTTCTTGCATCCTTTTCCTCTATCTCTTTCAAAAAGACACCATTAGCAAGTTAAAAAGAATCCTTCTTTTTCGTTCTTTCATGCATCTTAGAGTAGTGAAATTCATACTCTTCAACCTTTTCTCCACTTGTCTGCATCCGAACACACATTTCAATTTGGGTTAAAAACATATTGCATTTCATTTCTGCTTGAATGCATTTTTAGCTCATCTAGTAATTAAAACCGCATTATGAATAAATCATAGTGCACTTATGTTATACATCTAGACCACTATCACAAATCAAACATCTAAACATACCTGAGACAAGGTCTGACTAGGATTTCATCACCTAGCGGATACCTTACCCTTCTTGATAATCCCACTTGGACTTCACTACCAAGGGGAGAACCCACTCTATTCTCTGGCAGAGTATAAACTCTAGAGGAAGTATATACTGGCTAAGCGACCCAACTTATCTCTGGGCTCATGAAGTGAGGGGAGCTTGCTCCTTAGCACCAGGCCATGTACGGAACTTAATATAGATCTTAAGCACCAAAACTAACCTGAAACCAACCTTAGACTGCTTCTTCTAGGACCCGTTCTAAAAGCCAACTTCCCAAACACACTCTTCTAAGGCATAATCCAACACGACTCTAAAATTTATTCTTAGGAATTTAACGTTTAGGGTTTGCTTGTCTTCATCTACTTTTCTATTTTTATTTGGTTTTTTGAGCTAGTAAGGACATATTATCTTGCCTTGGATGGTTTTGACACGTAGTCAAACCAAAACTCTTATTGAGCATGCAAGGCAACAACCACTCCTGCCTTCGCCCTCCATAACAAGTCCTCTAATGGAGTATCATTCAGAGACTGAACGAACTCCTACCCAACCAACCCCGACTCAACCCCCTATTATTCCCGAAGGGGACCAAGACTTTGAAAGGTTCCTTGACCTCAATGTCAAGGCCTTTCAGCACTATCTCGCGAGAAGTTGAATGTGAGACTCTTTAGGCAACCCAATCTATGGGATGCCAACTTCCTTAGTTGAAACGACAGTCGTATCAACCACCTCCATAATTCAACCCATAGACACCCAAGCTATTACCTCAGCTAATAACCAGACCATGACCAATCTTCAAAGTGTGGCTTCTCCCTCTATTTCTGGGCCTACTTCCATTGGGGTTTCGGTACCCCATCAACTGCAAACTATTCAACAAAGTTCTATGCTGTTCCAAAACTTAGTTGTCTCCATCCCACCTACTCTTGCACCCATCAACACCAGGGTGGCTACTCATCCTTTGGCTAATGTTGCCACAATCCAACCACCTCTGGCGACATCAAGCAAATTTGTGCCTCCTAGCTTCATGACACAACCACCCTTGGCTTCAACATTAGTCCCTATGACTAGTTACCAATATGTTGCACCTATACAAGCACAACCAACTACGTCATACACCCCTCCTAGCACCTTTCAAATGCCTTACAATCTAGGGGGTGCCCCACCTAAAAATATGTCAACCGATCTAATCAAAATGTTGATGGACAAAATGTCTAATCTTGAGACATCCATTTTGGGTTCAAGAAATGTTCCTTCATATGAACAAATTTGTAATGAACCCATTCATCCCTCAATCCCAATCCAACCATATCCTAGTCAGTGGGAACTTCCCAAATTTACTCGCTTTCAGAGTAAGGAAGACCCACAACAACATCTACGAGCATTTAGACACGATTGTTACCTTATAGCACATGATGATGCGTTATTGCTACGCACATTTCCCATGTAACTTTATAGTGCTGCCCTTGATTTGTATAGTTCTATTACCAGTCACTCTCTTTTCACATTCACTCAATTGGCTCAACTTTTCCTTGACCACTTTTTGATCAATATCACCAAAAAGGTCTCCATCATGGACCTATACTCTATCAGACAGTTTGACGATGAATCAATAGCCGATTTCATTGCCCGTTGGAGAGGCTTAATCAACCAACTCTCTTTTTCTTTACCTCAACCCAAGCTCATCGAGCTCTTTTCACAAGCATGTGCCAAACACATTTCATCTACTTTACGGGTCCAAACATTCCGCACATTTGACGAAGCTTTCACCATGGCTAGGAAGCTTAAACTCCGTGCTGTCGAAGAAAATTAAATTAAATTGTGAAGTAAAAACCCCAACGCAAAGTCAAATGATCCTTCCTCCAAATCTTCTTCTTCCAATTCCAAATCTAAGGGATCAACAAATGATGTAGTCGTTAGACCATCATTTTCAACAACAACCAACCAATCCGAACCTTCCACATCTCAAAGCATTACACGACAATTCCAACAACGATACGTGCAGCGTCAATATACTCCAATAAGAGAATCATACGCATCTGTGTTGGATAAACTTATCAAACAGGGAGTCCTCAATCTCCCCCAAATTCGACCACCCCCTCAATTTGATCCCTCGCGTGCCATCCCTGCATGGTATAGGGAGAATGACTTCTGCAATTATCACTGTGTCAAAGGCCATGACACAGATAATTGTAAGACTCTCAAGAACATCATTCAGGACATGTTAGATAAAGGTGATCTTGTCTTGGATAACCCAAACGTGCCACCTAATCAAAACATAGACATCTTTAGACAACCTTTTCCTAACCATCCCCCTAGCCAAAACAATGTGCAGACCATGGATAATGACTCCCAAGAGCGTAATATACGCATAGTCAACACGGTCTCTCCTCTTATGCCTGACCAACCTCTCTCATAGTCTGAAGTGGTTAGTCAACCTATTAGTCCATCATAGGTGGAAGAGCCTTCTTCTCCCATTTCTCTTCCATAGGTGGACGAACCTTCTTCTCCTGTTAGTTCTCCATCGACCTCTCTTATATTGGAGAATGCTTTGACCATACTGACACCACTAGCCCCACCTTCATCCCTCCTACTACTAATGGAGGACCCTACCTTTCCCGCTCCTCAACCACAAGTAGAAGGCACAATCATCCCTGCCCTCTATCCTCTTGAGGAGTCACATTCTCCAATTCCTTCTCCACCAAGAGAAGAACCTGTCTCTTCACCTACTTCGACCGAAGACGATCCAATAATGACTCTCTCATGCCTTGGGTCAGAGATCGCTGCATCTAACACATTTTCAGTCTCAGAACCACCCACATCCTCTAAAAAACTAAGGCCTCATCCAACATCTTCCAAACCATTTTCTTGATTGGTGGAGAAACTAGGACTTCTCCATTCGAGGAAATTAGAACATGAGGCATTATGGGAGCGACTCAAAGCTCCTCACCTTGCACATCCCGTCTCATCTCGTGCTGTCGACCCTCCTGTGACAAAATCTCCAAAAGTTTCCAACGAGGACCAGGCTTCTACTTCCAAACCTTCAAAAGCTCAACCATCCACATCAGAACCTAAACCCTCACAAACATCCACCATACCAAAACTGATTAAATCCCTCAGTGTTCGCCCCATACCTAACCTCACTCACCCACAAGTGAAGGTAGACTTGAACCTTGCCTCACCCAATAGTGGTCCTCAAACCAAACTAAAGAAGGCTACTAAACCACAGCGGTGAACTCCTCCTTCACCATCATCATTACCCTCCATTTTGGGCCCTCATCCTTCTACCATAATAGGAGTGCTCCCTACTCCAACCCCTAACCAAAACAAGTTGCCTCCATTTCTCCCTTCACCCACCACAAACCTACCTCCTCTAAAAAATTTGGCACCCCTCACAAAGAAAGTGTCGTCTACACGAGTGGCTGCACCACCAACCCAAAAGGTGGTATAGAAGTCTCCTTCAACAACTCCCAAGAAAAAGTCA
Source organism: Torreya grandis (assembly GCA_037957365.1). Taxonomy (NCBI): domain Eukaryota; kingdom Viridiplantae; phylum Streptophyta; class Pinopsida; order Cupressales; family Taxaceae; genus Torreya; species Torreya grandis. The sequence goes on along the minus strand of JARHVA010000017.1, from coordinate 3,739,683 downwards.
TCAACACCTAGTACATCAACAATCACAGACCCCTTAGTGGGTTCATATGTTTTAATACTACGCTAACTTTTACAAACTTCCAGCATAACCCTTCCACCTATTAAACCATTTCAACCCCTCGGACCAAAACCATCCTGGTTTGATGATACTAAAATTTGCCTATATCATCGCACATCGGGACATGATATCAAGAATTGTTGTGCCCTCAAGGTTGTCATTTTCCAATACATGGAAAAAGACACCCTTCTTCTCAAGGATACTATCAACAAACCTCTAACACCTTCCCATATCTCTCAAACCTCTTCACCTTCATCAGAATCCTGTCAATAGACTATGGTCCCTTCACCTCCTTCGCCCCCTCTATTCAAAATTAACACCATCAATGTGGCCACTAGGTCACAAAAGGATAAATCAAAAGAAAAAGCTGCTATTCCTTGGATCTACCCATCTGTCAAACCACCTCAACCACCCAAACCCAAAATTTCTATCCTGGGTACATCCCAACCCACTTCTTCAGAGGCAATCCGTGATTCCATGGTAAAACAGCTTCACCAAACACCCGTGAAGATGACCTTATATGACCTCATTCAAAGCTCTCCACAACATCGTCAAGATATAATCAAAGCCTTACAAGTAGTAGAGGTCCAGCCTGAGGACCCCCAACCACTAGCTTCCTTAGTCCAATCATTACCCACAGCCGCCTCTATTACCTTTAACGATTCTGAAATTCCTACCTCCAACTCAAAAGATTAGGATGTTGCCCTTTTTATCACAGCCTACGTTGATCAAACTCACATTAAGTGAGTTATGATTGATGGGGGTGCTAGCATCAATATCATTTCCACCCATGCCTATGACCAATTAGCCCTCCCAAAGAAATGCATATCAAAAATCGACGCAATTCTTCGATCCTTTAATGACACCATGGCCACTACCGTTGGCACCATCGTCCTACATATTTGTGTTGGACCATGAATAGTCCCAGAGCTCTTCTACATCATCGAGGGAGAGTTCTAATACAACATGTTATTAGGATGACCTTGGATCTGTGCCATGGCCTGTGTCCCTTCTACATTACACCGTTGTGTCAAATTTGAACATGACGGTCAAGTCCATGTCATTCCCACAGACCCATCCCCTTTCAAGATGTGCAACACAAATTATCGACCCAACGATGTTCTCATTCCTCTCAAGACATCGACCCAAACACCGCCTCCACCTGCAGAAGCTTCGACAAGTACGTAAACAACGGTCACACCTACACCACCTCTTCAAGTGATAACAAAAGAGCCTATGGAAGATATCTTCCAATGACTTTCACTTGGGGAGTATCGTTTACTCACCTTGGACATGTTTCAGACTCCTCAAGAGTATGGACAGCTTCATCACAGTCCTAGCTATGACCATCGAATTGGAATGGTCATCCCTTATGGTCCTCCCAATCTTCAAACAAATCTCATCTATGGGGGGCTAGATCGAGCTCCCACTGATGGGAATCCTCTTTCATCACCTCAACTATTCACATCCAACTTCTCTTTTCTTGGCAATCTAGACTTTGCTCATACTTATCTTTATAGGTGTGCATGGAAGGGTTTCAGCTTTGGGTGCTACGAACAAGGCTCCCACCTACCCACCGAACCACCAAATGACAAGGCCATAAAGAATGCCAAGAAGCAACATGGCTTGGGTTTTGAAGAACCTACTGAAACTTCTAACCCTCACCTCGAACCTATCATAGACCAATCACCTCCAAACTTGCCTATCCTCCCATCTTCACCTACGGAGTCAGTGGTTTCCATCCCTCCTAGTTTTTTTTGCATAAACACCATCTGCTTGGAACCCCTAATGTATCAACTCGGTGGGGTATCCAAGTCTCTCCCTCTCATTTATCCAAACATGATAGAGGATGAATCTGTAACCATCAACATTGTCCAATGCGTAGATGACAATGCCATTCTCACCTACATGGGTGTCGATGACTCTTTCATTTAACACTCCCTTCCTTCTGAAACGCAGGTTATGTTAAATGAATCAACCATTGACATCAACCTCTCATCTTCCGATGTTCCTCATGTTTTGAAGATCGGTCAATCTTTGGATGCCCAGGAACAAATTGACTACACCAAATTCCTTTCAGACCATAGCAAAGCCTTTGCTTGGACTTATAGCGACATGCCCTGCATCAACTCTAACATTGCCATTCATAACATTGTCACAAACCCAGAGGCTAAGCTTGTCAGGCAAAAGCTTCACAAAATGCATCCTTGAGTTGCACTCCTTGTCAAATAGGAGCTTCAACGTCTTCTCTCCGTCTCCTTCATCCAACCCATTGATTATCCACAATGGGTGTCTAATATCGTCCCTGTCACCAAAGCAACTGGGGGGATCCGAATCTGTACTGACTATCACGACCTTAACCTGGCTTGCCCAAAAGACAATTTTCCTCTACCCAACATCGACCAACTTGTTGATCTCACGACCGGTCATGAGATGTTATCACTCATGGATGGGTTTTTAGGATATAACCAAATCCTAATTGCACCAGAAGATCAACACAAGACTACCTTCATCACTATGTGGGGGACTTTCTGCTACAGGGTCATGCCTTTTGGCTTGAAGAACGTAGGTGCCACATATCAACGTGCCATGACTTACATCTTTTACGATCTCCTCCACAAAATCATGGAGGATTATGTGGATGACCTACTAGGCAAATCCAAGCTTCGTTGTGACCATTTAACCATCCTTAAGATAATCTTCACTTGCCTTCTTCAATACAATGTTTGCCTTAATCCCAAAAAATGCGTCTTTGGGGTTCTCTCAGGGAAGCTTTTGGGTTTCATCATTTCTCTCCATGGCATTGAGATAGATCCCGCTAAAATTCAAGCTATACTCGAGATGCCGCCACCCATCAATCTGAAGCAACTTCGCAGCCTATAAGGGAAGATTCAATTTATTTGTCGCTTCATCTCACAGCTTTTCGACCGATGTCAACCCTTTCATCACCTCCTCAAGAAGGACGCCTCCTTTAATTGGGATAAGGATTGCCAAGAGGCTTTTGAAGCCCTTAAATGCTATCTTGTCTCTCCACCAGTCCTTACTCCACCTAAAGACAACCAACCCTTCTACCTCTACATCTCAGCAACAAATCATTCGTTAGGTGCCATGATCGCACACCGAGATGAGCAACACCGTGAGAAAGTGGTTTACTATATATGCCGAACACTCGTCGACTATGAAACTCGATATATTTATACTGATAAACTCTATTTGGCGTTAGTCTTTGCCACTAACAAACTTTGTCATTATCTTCTCAATCACAAAACCTATGTCATCACTCACACTGACACTCTCAAATACATGCATTCCAAGCCATACCAAAACCAACGTATGGCTCGTTGGCTCATGCTTCTTACTGAGTTTGACTTGGAATTTATCTAATAGAAATCCATAAAGGGGCAAACAATCACTGACCAATTAACAGATGCCCCTCTACCTGATGACCAACCTTCTCACTGCAAATTTATTGACGAATCTATCGCCACACTTTCGACTGATGACATTTTCTATTAAATGACAATGTTCTTCGACGGATCCAAATGTCAACTCGGTGGGGGTGCGGGGGTCATTCTCATCCCACACGAGGGTGAGCCCATGCCCCTATCTTTCAAACTTGACTTTGAATGTACCAACAACATGGCTGAATATGAAGCCTTAATTTTGGGATTTCAGACTACCCTTTCTTTAGGCATCAAGACCATCAACATCTTCGACGACTCATAACTAGTCGTCAATCAAATCAATGGTTCATATCTTTGTAATTTTTTTTGCAAAGGTACAAACACTGCGTTGACACCCTACTAAAATCTTTCGACCATTACCCCTTGCAAACTATTCCTCGATCTATGAATAAGTTTGCCGACACTATGGCTTCTCTCACCTCCCATATTCCATCTTCATCAAGAATCTACGTCACAATGCATCATGTGTCATTGCCTTCATATATTTCCACTAACATCAGCCTTGTCAACACCATTGACTCTTGTCCATAGGATGTTTGGTATAAACAACTCGTGGACTACTTAACTCATTCTACTATTCCTCTTGAGCTCTCTAGCAATGCACGACGGACATTGCTTGATATACCATGCTAGGGGGTCTTCTCTATAAAAGAGGGTTCGATGGCCTCCTTCTTTGATGTTTAACCTCCACTGAAGCATCTCATGCCATTAAACAAGTCCACGATGGGATTTGTGGCAGACACTTGAGTGGTAGCTCAGTTGCCAAGCGCATCCTTCACCTGGGCTATTATTGGCCTACTCTTCACCAAGATTGTAGTGACTATGTTCGGCGTTGCATCAAATGCCAGCAACACGCTAACTTGCTTCACATCCCTAGCCATGCTTTACAAGTCACTCAAGATTTTTGGCCCTTTTCACAATGGGGCTTAGATCTAATTGGTGAGATTAACCCTCATTCATCTCTTTGACATCAGTCCTTTATCACTGCAACTAAGTATTTCACTAAATGGGTGGAAGCTATTCCTCTCATCTCCATAAAGGCTGACAAAATTGTCGACTTCATCAACACCCACATCATCGGTCGTTTTGGTGTACCTCACAAAATCATCACTGACAACGGAAAATCATTCAAAAACAAAATTGTCCAGAAACTTTGTGACTCATTTGGCATCAAGCTCAGCTTCTCCTTGCCTTACTACCCATAATAAAATGGGCAGGCTGAGGCTTCCAACAAAATCTTAACCAAAATTCTAACGAAGGTGGTCAACGACACTGGAAGGGATTGGCACATTCACATTCCCTTTGCTTTATGGGCCTACCGCACTAGTATCCAAACCCCTATGGGTGCTACACCTTTCTCTCTAGTGTATGGAACAGAGGCTGTCCTACCTCTCGAAGTACAGATACCTTCTCTACACATCTCTTTGCATGACATTCTTTCTAACGATGACTTTCGTCGAGATTGCTTAGCTCAACTTGAGTTACTCGACGAACGTCATTTTGTTGCCCTTAACCATCTCCATGTCTATCAAAATCGTATCAAACGTACCTATAACAAAAATCTGAGAGAATGAGATTTCAAAATTGAAGACCTCATCCTCAAAGAAAACCAACACGTGACCAATATGGAACGAAGTAAACGAGGCAAGTTTGCTCCTAATTGGCTCGGACCTTACATCATAACGCACAAGTATGGATCAGGGACTTATCGTCTGTCTTCTCTTGAAGGCTGACCAGAACCTGAGCCTCTTAATGCCTTGCATCTACGACCATTCTAATATTAATCAAGTACTCATTCACTTGATATTTAACTTGAGCTCGTCCATTGAGCAACCCCTCTCATCTTAATCCTCATTCCTTTCAACCCTGTTCCCCTAAACAAACACTATGTAACCCTTTTATAAAGTATGAATGCTTTGTCCTAATAAAAGAGAGCCCTTAAACTTCTATAGTCTTGTCCATGACTAAAAATTTTGTCAAAAATAAATTGGGATGTCAAAAAAAATATCAAAAGGTCATAAACTCTAAATGCAGACTGCTCCCTCGAAGGATAGCTATATCATTATTGTTGTAGCTAATAGACTACTCCCTTGAAGGATAGCTATTCAAAGCCCTCAAAAATATATAAAGCAAAAATATAGACCACTCCCTCGAAGGATGGCTATGCCTAAAAATCTTGCTACAAACAACACTCTCTTAGAAGCTTCTCGCATCGATCAACTTCACAAATGACCACAAAAACAAAATGACATCCCTACGTAGACTTCCTGCATTGATCAGTCTACCAAAAAAAAATGTGTCATGGACTTGACTTATAGTCATTCTCAGGGTCTCCTATAAAAAAGGGCAAATTTATCCCTACTAAAAAAGGGTTACCCTATCCTAACATATCACATCACCTACTCAAGGGATTTTGACCTCATTTTAATATCAAAGTGATTCGATTACTTCTCTAACACAACTAATGGTCAACAGCGTAATGCATGAACGGGGCTTTTGTTTCTAAAAAAAAACCCCCTACCTATGCTATCATTATGGTCCTTGCCAATGAAAGGGCAAAAATGCCTTTCACTTCCTACACATACGTCGGTCACATACAACCAAACCAAACCAACAAAACCTTTTTCGACCACTAACATTCTCATAGCCTATTCACACTAGTTTCTATGGAAACCAATACACATAGAAACTATCAACCCCACAATTTATGTCAAGCATAAACCATTACTTGCTAAAGCATAAATTGACTCATTTCATTTTTAGCATACACCATCACCAATATAGAAAATTGCTAGGGATGAAAAACTACAACCAATGTTACAGAATACACCATCACACAATATGGAAAAGGCTGTAACATCATCTTTCCCCCCTTATCATTTCAAGCATATACCATCAGACATATGGGAAGTGATAAATCATTCTCATGACCAAACACATCAACCACTTTGACCCTTCCTCCCTTTTGGGGAGAACAACATTGGCCTAAGGCCCCTAAAATAGGGGCTATGTAGGCAGCACTCAGTTGACATGGGGTCTTCTGAGGTTAGCTCGGCCATTCCTTCATCCCATTCCTTTATCACATGCCAATCACATAACAACCAATCACATATTTTCACAACCATTAACATTATCATAAACCAATCACATTAGTTTCTATGAAAAACAATACACATGGAAACTAACAAAACCAAGACGCAAACCAATGTTACAACATACATCATAATGAAAAAGTTGTAACATCATCATTCACATCATAATCATCAAACATCATCATCATATAATCATTTGCATCATAATCATTAACATCATCATAATCATCATAAAAATCATTAGATTAAGCATACATCATTCAAACATATGAAAAATGTTAAAAACATTGACATCCATCACATCTATAACACATCAATAATCTAGTCAAAAAAATCTCATCATATATATCATCAAAGTTTACAATGGTACAATTTGTGTCTCTCTCTCAAAAATAAGTACATCTCGCATCAACGGCTCGTAGGCCGATATATACATAATGACAAAAATATGGCCTCAAGGCTGTGGCTGTGGTGGTGGTGGCCATGAAGACACTATATCATCTCCACCCTCTGATCTGTGCCATCTACGAGTACCCGAAGTAGTCGCTCGCGACATAGATCTCAGCCAGCTCTACTCAGCTCTCATCTCTAAGTATCATTGTATCTGAGGGAACCCCTTGATGGCCCCCTCATAATAAGCGATCTCATCCAATGTAGTGTTGTACCTAGACATAGGTACAGTCTGCAGTGGACCCATCAATCCTACTGTCGCACCCTGCACTGAACCCTATGGCTGTGACTGAGCTGGCTATAATGATGCTGACTGTGCTAGCCCCTGAACTAGCTACTATGGTGGATGCTGAATAGGGCCCTGCCTTCCAAAAACCTATCCTGCCAAAACCTGTGCCTGGGCTGTGACCAACTGCCCCTACAAAATGGTGATCTACCCTGTCAATGCAGCCACTTAGCCTGTCAAACTTGCCACATGTCCCTGTAATCTTGTGACTTGGCTCTCCAAAATGGTCACCCATCCTTGTGCTGCATCCCTCTCCTAGATGGTAGCATCCCTTTCCTATCTCGCAGTGTCCCTGTCCCTGATGACTGCCTATAGATCAGGCTGTGGTCCTGCCTAAACCCCTGCATACTGCCCTGCCCACCATGCCAAGTAGGCCTTTGTGCATTCTGGATCTACTATCCTAGGACCTACCGATAACTCCTCAAAATTGAGCCCCTCTGTCTCCTCTGGTAGTGGGAGTAGTGCCTCTATGTCATCTCACCTGTATTGTGGGAAGACAAGCGGCACATCCTATAGCAGCCCATACTGGCACCGCACTCTCTCCATTGGCACCCTCTCGAGCTCGCCGCCTCGTCTGCCCCTGACCCATCTAATGCTATGCACCACAACCAGCTGCTCTATCTAGTCTTTAAAGGCTAGGTATGCTAGGTATGGTCTCCAAATGATGTCTGTTGGGATCAGGGCCTCCAGTACCCCTCTGTAGTAGTCGATGTCCCTGACTACTCTATCCACTTGAGTCTACACCATGACCTCGCACCATCACCTGAAGCCAACTCTAAAGATGGCCTGAATCACAACTAAAAGGTTGAGAGGTCAGGTAACTACAATGTGCTCATACACCCAACAGTGTAGGAGGTGGCCTACACACAGGCTGTACTGTCATTGCCGATTGATACCCCAAAGCTCTCTGTACAACTAGGCCAAAAGGACGGGTGCCCATGAAAACACTGTCTATGTCTCCAACATCTCTGTCAAAACTCCAGTCATAGCAACTAAAAATCTACCTCCCTCCACATCTGGCAGCACGTAGATTGTGATGCTGATCATCATCAGGATGGCCAGTCGATGCCCATCCTCATTAGCAACATATAACGGCTCATATGCAAAACTGGCTGAGTGGTAACTCACCTCAATCGTGTGCTCTCCAAACAATGTCACCATCTGAATGTCATGTGCCTCTCTCGAGCACGCATACAACTCTGCTCTGTGTATTGACAGCCACAAAATATGATACACGCCCTCTACTATCACCGTCAGCTCACCAGTGGGTAAGTGGAAGGTGTTGGTGGAGTGATCCCACCGCTCGATCAATGCCACCATGAGACTGACATCCCTAGCCACTCGGTAGTATCGCCGCAGCCCACCTAATCCCACTACAGTCATATGGGTCCACTCCTCTCTAGTGATGTCCTAATGCATCTATGTTAGGAATGGCAGGAGATGATCTTGAAGCATCAGCGTCTGCCTCACCTGCATCCAAAAAACACACACATAACCCACGTTAACAAATAGTTTCCAACCTCTATGACTCTTCTTCCCTTTTGGGAGAACTACATCGACCTAAGGCCCCTTAAGACTGGGGCTATGTAGGTAACACTCAGTTGACATGGGTTCTCCTGAGGTTTGCTCAGCTATTCATCTATTCATCTACCCAATTGACCATCTATCTCCCCCTATATGCCTATCCCTACACCCAAGAAGCTCTCGACATGACTGTGGCCCTTTGACTTATCAATTTTTTAAAACTTTGTCAACATTTTGTAGCCACTGACATCGATTAGCATGCTAATGATAGCACTTATCTAACTGACATCGGTCACTTAGTAACCAACATCGGTAGCTAAGTGATCGGCGTCAGTCTCTAGTCAGCCGACATCAGCGAATCTGCAGCGTCGGTGACTAGTTCGGCCCTAGGGCCAAACGGGGCGAGCCCTAAAAATTAGGGCTTCCCCATTTCTTCCCCAAATTCACCCCTAAACCCTCCCAAAACCTCCTAACCTACCCTAATTAGCCTACCCACCCTCCTAACTACCCATTCCCCCCAATCTAACGCTAAAAATGCAAAAAATTCAAAAAATCAAATCAAATCAAAAAATAATCCAAACAATCCAAATACACCTCCTACCTCATCCCGTTGCCACCGTCAAGGTGGTACGATGGGTGCCGCTAGTGGTGGTCCTCCTACAGGGCCTCCTCTGGCCTCTGCCATCTCTTCTGCCTTAGTTTCTCCATGAACTCCTACTGGCCCACAAACTGCCTCTGCCACCTCCAATAACACTCCACCTCACTCACTTTCTCACCCAATCTCGCTCTGACACCTCACACCACTGCACCAGTCACCTAGAGGTCACTTTCACTTAATCAAATCTAGAGCTCACTTTTTCACCTTGACAAATATCACAAATGACTTTTGGTGGGCTGCCAATCTGGTTTTGTCAGATTTGGCAGGCCGTCGACGTCGGCTGATTTTTGTCGATGTCAGCCTCTTTTGGCCACCGACATCAGTTTTATAATCGACGTCGGTAGCCTTAAAACATCAAACCTCTTCAAAATGACCAAAATCATGCCCACAACAACTAGCCCTCATAGTAGTAGTCATCTTAAACTCCTCCTGGGGCACACTTGAGATCACTTTTTCTCTCAGCCTGACTCGACCATTGACCTTGGAGATCACAACTATCTCCTCAGACCATGACCACTTTTGAGACAACTCTACCTTGGTTCTTTTGATTGCCTATGCTACCTCATGAATAGTTAGCAAATTGTCCATGACCCCCAAAAGTATCGAATCGCGCTCCAGTTGATCCCCACTACTTGTGACATTTTCATGTTTCCCAAGAGCACTTCCTGAGCCCGAGATAATTGGCACATGATGACCATTGGAGCTATAGCTTGGATTGTTTAACCCAATCAGCTATAACTAAATGCTGGGGATCGATTATTTCAATTTTAGCACTCCTCGACCTTTGACCATGACAATTTGACCTACCTATCGCATGGAGTGACATACGTGCAATCCCAACTTCTGCAACGTTCACACTCAAACTTCACCATATCCATCCACTATCTATCAAATCAGCACCCAATATTAGGTTCCCTTCCCTCGACTCTCGCTTTGAGGGGGGAACACCTCATCCCATATCTAGGGCAACCCACTCCTATTTTTGTCTTGTAGTTCGTCAAGAACAACCAACAAGACAAAAAGGGGCAAATGTAGACACCAAAATTGTGTCTACTCCTTGGTCGACTCCCCCTTGGTCCCCTTGGTCCACTTCTAAACATTCCTAACCCACACACTTATTAATTTAAAATAAATTAACTATTTTAAATTAATAACACCACCCTTGACACATCACCCATCACATCCCACCTTGGATACCTCTCCTTGGATACCTCCATCACCCCATGGCTAATCTTAATTACTTAAACCCCATTTCAACCCTCCCACTAACCTCTCGCACTTTTTTAATCTGCCTTTGGACCATTTTTCAATGACAATTAAACCTGGCAGTTAGAAGAATGGGCAAAAGGCTAAAATTAGCCCTTTTTCCCATTATTTAGCCACCGAAGTCGGTCAATCGTCGATCGACGCCGGTGGTATCACCGATGTCAGTTTATTTAAAACTAGAATTTGACCTTTGTTTCACCCCCCACGAATGTGAATTCTCTTGCTCCAAGTTCTCTTACTCCTCAACTCTTTGCAAGCATCAACATCCCAAAAGCACTCTCCAGGCTCAGAAACTCTGCATCAGACACTCCACATTGGATTAAAGGTTGCACGAAGTCTCCCACAACTGCCATAATAGAAATAGGTCTTCTGCACTTCTAGTTCTCCACCAAGAGCTAAGTATTTCTACTGGTTTTTATTTCAGTACTCTTAAGATACATTAGTAATCAATCCATTATCCATTTCTAAGCACTATTGACACAACCCAACCTGTTCTTCCTTGAAAGGCTAAAAAGCCTTCCCTCATCCTTATCTCCCTCTCACCCCTGTCCTCTATCTGGTCCCTTTTTTAGGCCATACTCTCTACCCTGCAAATCTCACACAAACCATTAAAACTCCCACAGACATCCCAAACCATTTTGTTGACCACAGACAGACCTGAAACTCATCCAAAGCCCATTACTCCAATCGACATCGCCCTCTAGGCCCATTGCCCCTACCGACGTTGGCATCATAACCGATGTCGACAACCTTGACCAACTGATGCCAGCATAACTACCAATATCGGTGACTATGGAAGACAGATTGCAAAATTTAGGTACGCATTATCTCTATTTCTTTGGTTTAGTCTTTCACCATTTCTCTTTCTAGCAACATTCTTTTTATCAACTAGTGGACTGTCATCCCTTCAGGAAGTCTTTGCACTTCTAGGACCGAGATTTGATTGGCAGCCCACCATACATCCATCTAACACTTTATTTGTTTAAGTCTTTCTTATCTATAGGTGTCATCCTCCACAGCCAAAGAGGAGTTCCTTCAATTGTCTGGATACGGTGCGTAGACTTCATCTGGGTATCATCTAACCCCTGACCATTATCATAGTTTCTTTCATCTTTTGAATGTGAAAAAGCCAAAAATAGTTAGAAACAAGATGGGCTAGAACTCTGGGGCATTTTACCCATTTGATCTTTTCAATGTAGATAAACAAGCCACGCAATTGAAAGATTGCAACTTTCAATGTTTAGCTGGCGGTCTGATCTTGTCTTCATCATTCCTCCTTTCCTGGTTAATTGAATTAGACCATGAATTCATTCATTGTTTTGTCTTTCCTCGCTTTCAGCTGGTTTTGGTCTTGATTTTTGGGAATGCATTTGGGTCTGTGAATTCAAAGGATCAATGGCTATTTCATTATCTTCAATTTGACATTTGCGCACCCATCACTATGTTTCCAACGGCTAGTCGGTTGTGTTGAATTTGACGTCTTCAGGCGCGTCACCCCTTGGTCTCCTTTTGGATTTTGGCTTTCTGCTTGACACTTTTTTGGATTGGACTTACCCTTTTGAGCCTTGAGAAATGATCCTTGTCGAGTCAGAATGATCCTTCACTTTGGCCGTGGAGAGTCCCCTGCAAGGGCACCTGCCCTTCGAGGTCCTTTGGCAGCCCTTTGCCTTGGCAGTTCCCACAGAAAAATCCTTGGGATTTCTATTTGAGGTTTCCTTCGGGTAAATATTCCCACGGACATTTCCCTAGGGAAAATTCTTGCAGACAAAAGTCTGGGGAAAATTCCCATGGACAAAAGTTTGCAGAAATGTTGACTGTTCTTTTGAAAATTCCTTCAGGGTCTACGGCCACTTAGAATTCTTTCAAGCTTTTTGTCTGAAGGAATTCCTTCAGACAAAAATCCAAAAGAGTTAAGTATTAATCAATTTTTAAATGCCTTAAACAAATCCAAAAGAATTACCTTTCAGCTTCCTTGAAAAATGACCCTTCTGAAGGGTGTTTTTATTGATTAAGTGTCCTCCACAAGGGCACTTGTCCTTCAGGAAGTCTCTTTCTTTTGCATTGAACCGCCCCTTTGAACTTTGACATTGAACCAATTGGTTGAACCAAAAATGGTTCAAGCCGATAGTTCAATTAATGAAACAAGCCAATGAACTAAACATTGAACCAAACATAATGAACTTGCCTTTGAACCAATAGGAACTTTGACGTTGAACCAAAAGATTGAACCAATCTGTTGAACCAATTCAATGGTTCAATGAAGTGCCCCGAGTCCCTTTGAACCAAAAGCCGATGAACCATCCAATGAGCCAAGTGGTTGAATAGAGTGAGTGAACCTGATGTTGAACTTATTTGTTGAACCAAGTTTTGGTTTAACGGTTCAAACAAAGCTTTGAAAAATGTCTTTGAACCTACTGTTGAACCTGTAGACGTCGAACCAAAGGATGAACTGAAATAATGAACCAACTGAATGAAATAAAGAGTTGAACCACTTGGTTGAATTGAGCCATTTGAACGGTTCCTTTGGTTGAACCTGTCATTGAACCTTGAACCCGTTGAGCCTTTGAACCAAAGTGGTTCAATGGTTCAACGGTTCAAGTCTCTTTTCATACTCAAATGTTTGTCGATGAATATTTTCAACTGAACCAAAGCTCTGAACCAATTCTGGAAAATGACCAAGTGTTGAAAACCAATTCTTCTGACTGAAACCACTTGTAGAAGCCTTTGAACCTATATAAATGAACCTGCCTATAGAATCTGAAGATACAAAGTCAGTAGAAATCAACATGTAAAATCCATTGAACTTGACTTGCACAGTCTATAGATTTCTTGAGAAGCTTGGAAAATGAGGAATCTGAATGTCTAGGACAAATTTTGGAAATGGAAGAGACAATTTTGGTCTGTAAGACCAAAATAGTTCAAATGTTGTCCCAAAAATGACTGTTACTTTTGGGGGACAACAACTATAACATAAACTCTATTAGTAGTATAGAATTAGTCTTCATGATTGGCTTGGAAAAAATAATATCATTTCTATTTTTCTATAATTGAAAAATAATCTAATCTCAAAACATATATCAAATTTGTGTGAATTTTGCATAAATCATGACTGAGTCCCCTAATAACACCATCTTTCATGTGAACATTTCTAGATGGAAGGCATATAAAAAAAGTGTGAATCTAAAGCCATGTTGATTGGGTATGTTTGCAGAATGTAAACACATAATTGAGTGTTTCTTGGTGGTTACAAACTAAGTAAATAGGGTGAGCCAAACCCAAGTGAACTAATGAGTGCCAATTGGAATTCCATGGTGTAAAATACACCAAAGGAAGTACACATGTCTGGGCTTAATAATTGTCAATGAAACCTACTCAAACCTTCTTTTATAAGATTTCTCAATAGAATTGACTCTCTATTTGGCATTAAAAGTAACAATTTAGATGTGATGAGGGGAAAGAAGTTGATAACCTAATCAAGGGTGGTAATAGAGGAAAGGTGTCTCAATAGGGCAGTTTCAACCAATTCACCACCTATAATGATATTCAACACCAATTTTTTGAAGGTGCACATCATATATAAAGTTCTAAATTTCCAAGATAGACTTTTGGTTAGAGACTTGCAAGTTAAATTGAGCCCTTAAAACATGCCAAGGAATCCATACCCTTGTTTACATAAAAAATAGGTTAGAGATGATGTTGATCCTTTTCTAAAAATATAGAGGCTATTTATTCACATTACCATAGAAAATGGAACTTTCTACAAATTAAGTAAAGGAGACCATCATAGCAAGCAAAAGTTTAGAGAGAGACTAAACCTGAAACTATCATCGTCCTTTATTAAATGATTTTTTAGTAGTTCCCAAATCTTCAAAATACTCTTAGCAACAAACATACCCTCAATAGCTACCAAAAATTGATTGATTAAAAGGGTATGAAGATTTGATCCCTTCCATGTCACCTTCTCGATAAGCTTGCCTTGAGAGACATAGTTATGAAGCAATATTTTTCATTTAGATCTCATTCCAAGGCTCAGGTGATCTATGTTGCACACAAGGCATGTCCTTGGATTTTGATGTTAAGAATACTAAAACCACCAAGGGATCATAGTTTGCAACAAATATCCAATGTGACTTGGTGGGAAAATTTGGTGCCTTCAGAATTGGGAAAAAAATACCTCAAAATTAGATCAAGTTTGCCATAAGTAGTTTTGGAGGGTTCCCAACAAGAAGATAGTAAACATGTGTATCAACTAACACATTAGATCACATTTTAAAATTTATTCCAAGAGAGAGAGGTCTAAAAATCTAAAATCCAACTTTTTATTGATTTATTGAGTCACATATCCCCATAGATTGAATGGAATGGCTTGGAAAGAAAATGAATTGCCTAGAAACTTGAATTGTTCACCTAGTTGAATCTAGAGCCACTTATATTGAAGAAGCCATTTAGTGTTTAGGCTTTGAATCTAAATTTTTGATAACTATTAAATGTTTTTTCAAGGTGTTATAAATTTTATCGCCATCAATGGTGTTTAATATGAACAATTTTGCATATTTCACTCTATTTGTCAAGGATGTCCACTTGCTAGAGAAACCTATTGCTATAACTATATGCTTTGATTCCCCTGATTCATTATGTATTTTTAATTACTATATCTGATTATATTATTATTTTTTTGAGTTGATCACTTACCATGAAAATGTCAGATTGTAATATTAAAATATACAAAATAGTTAAAAATTGAAAAAATAGCATATTTATGTTTATTGTGATACTTTTCATTATAATAAAATATGAGTCGTCTAGATCTAGGTGGAGATAACGAAGGATTTTAATTGATTCTCATTATAATCAAAAGAAAAAAGTGAATCATCCAACATACATTGTACATAATAAATGATTTATGTGTTATATAATAGACTAAAACTATTTTTTTAATTTGAAATGCATTCTTATTTATAACTTGATTTCCCAGCTAAAGCATTGGAACATTGAGGAGATTGGTTTAAACCAAGGAACCAATCTCTCCAAATGATTTATGGGAAGTGCCAATTCTCCAATGCTTCTAAGAAGCATTATCTTCAATAAAATTACAAAAGTAACATTGGTTTCACATATACATGTGTATTTCTACCTTGTTTTCTTTTTAAAAAAATCAATTTTCAAAGTTAAATCTTTTTCAAATTTCAAATGACTAAAATAAATACTTCATGATTTTTTGCAAGGCTAGCTAATTTAGAGGGAATTGTGTAGTTGAGGTATCCACTTAAAGGCAAAGTGTGTTGTACACATTTAAATATTTATTTACTTTTACTTTAGTAATTTAATTTATTTAAAAAAGGAGGTAAATGTAGTCACTCAAATTTAGTCATGAACACTTGCTAATGTTAGTTTTGTGCTACTTTTACTTTAATTGATTGTAGCACTTAATTTGGACCTATTTTTCCACTTCACTCTATTCAAAGTACGTATACAAACTTATTCCTTTCTAAGCTACTTTTTACACCTACAAAAATCTTTCTTAATCACTAAAATCCTCGTTAAGATTTTGTATAGATGTCCAAGATCCTTAATTTTAAACTCTATTTCCTAGGATAGAATCGACCAATATGGGTTGTAGTGGAAGTCGGTCTTGACCCCTATGGGTCAATCTTATCCGTCACTTAATAATAGATATTTTTTAAATTTAGACTCTTCAATATAGGTTGACCCATATTTTTGGGATAAGTAGGGTGAAGTTTTTCCATTTTGGATTGATATAAAGGAACATATAAGTTACATACTCTAATACATTGAAATTTAATTACTGAGGCACACTTATATTATTTCACATTAAGTAAAACTTCACTTTTATTTCTAAATATAATTCTTGTCATTTGAATAAACCATTAGCCAAGTTAAGAGCATATTTTATCCAAGTCAAACAAAGCATTATCAAGTATTCAATCCATCTTTAATTGTATACATGTAGTCAAAGGAACACAATCACACGAATCAGTCTAAGTGGGAGAATTACGCGGGCTTGATTTCCCTCTTTAGGTTATTGGATAAGTATGGATCGATCAATCATCATAGGGGTGATTAGATTTGAAATCAACCTAGTACAATCCCCCCTTTTATCTTTGCGAGTTTTTAGCTATTGCAAGTCATATTAGGTTTCAACTTTGATGGGTTCATTTGTAGGTCATCCACATAGATTTGAAGGTCAAATTTTCACAGACAAATGTTATTCAAGTAGGCACTTGTGCTTGTGTCATTAATTCCTTGATTTTCTACAGAAGTCAAGATAAACCCATAAAGGACTATAATGGTAGTTGATCCTATCCCCTTTTGGTTGATTTTGACTCTGAGAAGTTACAATCACAATTATTATTGCACATGCAATATCAGTCTAATTTGATCATTTACAGTCATCTTTCAATCACACATAGTCAACATATAGGCATAAAATATTTAAGTCTTTGTCTAATTCATATTTATCCTTCTTTCATTAGTTCATGTTTCATCTATGTCAATTCTTTACATTTATTTTATTAGTTCCAAGTTGTTTTGCATAATTTATTATCTTTCTATTCATTTTATCGTAATTAGAGTTAATCACCAAGTTAATTTTAAATTATGATAAAATAGGGCCAAATCACATCCTATACAGTCAAAATTAGGCTCACGATTTGGTCCAAATTGTGTCATTGATTGCACCACTTGACCAATTGGATCAATTTGGGATAGAATCAGATCTAATTTATCCCAAAATTATATCCTATTATTGTTGTTAGGTTTAAGTGGCTAAAATTAGTGTCAATTGTATTTATGATTGAACTAATTAATTTTTTGGTTCATTATGTGATGAAATTGGGGCCAATTGAGCCCCAAATCACATCATATAGAGTTATAATTAGGTTTGAAAAGGCCTCATTTTTTTTTAACATTGCACCCCTGATTTCACCAATCATCTAATTAATCTATAACCCAGATTTACCTCCTTAGATAAATCACAGTTTTTCAAATGGATACTGAAACTCTCAATTTCATAATTAAAATATGATTGATTGCGAAATTATCATTTTTTTAATTAA
Organism: Torreya grandis; assembly: GCA_037957365.1. Taxonomy (NCBI): domain Eukaryota; kingdom Viridiplantae; phylum Streptophyta; class Pinopsida; order Cupressales; family Taxaceae; genus Torreya; species Torreya grandis. The sequence goes on along the minus strand of JARHVA010000017.1, from coordinate 3,721,810 downwards.
ATAAAATAAAAAATGAATTTTTAAAAATATTTTAATTTCCAAAATTTATTTAAAATAAATTGTTTTTTTAAATCGAAATAAAAATCTGAACAATTATGAATATGAGTGATTTAATAAACTCATATAACTTTGATATTAATTTTAAAACATTCTATAAATATTTTATGTCTGTAAAATAATCTCTTAATTATTTTACAAAAATAATTAAAACAAATCCAATAATCTAAGCTTATAAAAATTTTTACAGTTTGTTTAGATTAGATAAAAATTTCAATTTATTTTAAAATTGAATTTTAATTTCCAATTTTTCTAAAAATAAATCCAAAAATTACTTTATAATCATTTCATGATTTAATTAAAAAAATTGAAAGAATTCCAGATCAGAGAGAATAAATTAAAAAATGATACAAAAGATTTGTTTACGAGGTTCACCAAATAGCTACATCCTCAGGTCCACTCTATCAGTGTTCCAATCTATTAAAAACTCTTCGAGAATAATTATAAAACATTTGTGAGTAAAATAGAATTTTTTTGTGCCAGATAATCTATCTATGCAACAAATAAAAATAAACTTCTTGAATTTATATAAGGTTCTTGTTGTCTCTGTAATCTAGATATATCTCTATCTGTCAAATCTCATGTTGCATGTGTCACTACCTCTGTAAAATAACCTAAAGTTATATATATTTCTCAATGCTACTTGGGGTTGGCTGGGCATTAACGAATTTCCCTAACGAGGCACTAACAATTTCCTTGAATTGAGTTTTTTTTGTTTCAACAGCATGGTGGCCTTCACATATTAGCAGAGAATCAATATTGTTTATCCGTAAAGAGTATTCCACTATCTTGGATCAACATCCTATCAAAATAGGATATTTTCAATACTTCACTGGCTTATCCAAAGTTTTACTTCCAGATTCTCTCAACGGTTTCATTTGCCAAAATAGTAATTACTAGGCAAAAATAACAATGCCAAATCTAACGCATTTCTGCCAAATAATTAAACCTCCCCACATGCTTATTTACATTGCAACCTGGATGCTATTCTTTAGTGCCCATGCAATAGATAAATAACCACACCATAATAAGATATGTATTGACTCCAAGATTATTGGCTTGATGGACAATTCAATATAATCCACTATTTCCACACCATATATACCACGTAGCTTTTACCACAAGATTACCATGCAAATAAACTTGTCCAAATCAAATGCCACGTTGTCTTTGAATAATCTTGGAGTTAAAAACTTGGGATAATATTTTAACAAAAAATTAATATGCATGTAAATCTCCACCAAATAAAAAAAAAACATAATCTTCCCATTAAAATAAATCAAGAACTAAATATATTTTCACCAACCGTACGATTCTTTGCAAGTGGGGGAAATAAAGTGGAGTTTAACTTAAGAGATTAAAGAATTAAAATATTCTCATAACTTTCTTTAACAAGCTTCCAAGAAGTCAATGCCACATTTCTTTGGTGGAATAAAGAATTGGATTTAAAAGAAAACATGCAACCATGCTTATCATAAATAACCCATGATTAAACTACCACATCCATTCTTTAAAATAATCTTTATATCTTTTTAATAATATAAGAGTGGTACGAATTCTTGATTTATGAGATAAAGATTTAAAAATATATCACATGACTATTTTTAATAACTAACCACGTGGGAGTGAGAATAATATATTTTTGGGACTTAGATAACTAAAATATATAATGGTAGATTAAAAACTATTAAATAAGATATTTAATTAAATAAATATATCCCATGGTAAAATTAAAAAAAAATTTAAATAAGATATTAATTAATTAAATATATATCCCATGGTAAAATAAAAAATACCATTAAATAGGATATTAATTAATTATCTCAAACCATACGAAGAATGAAAATTCTTCGAATCAAACCTCCCTAATAAGACCATTTTGATCCCCAAAAGGTCAAATCACTCTCTGAAATTGCAAACAGTTCTTCTATAAAATACTATGATAACAATTCAAAAATCAAACTAAATCTTTGAAATCTTAGTGAAATAAATATCTACCCAATACCAAATTGTAAACTACCTGCTCAATATATATACTAAAATGCAAATTTTTCTAAAATAGACATATTGATCATGCCCCATATAATCTACATATAATGCTGTCAAGGTTTAAAAATAAAGTTTTTTCAAAACCTAAATGTGAGAAAAATAATCCAAATATGATAAATTTGTCCCTTGGTTTTTCTCTATAGGTTATTCTAATAAACCAAATTCCAAACTTAAATCATTTGGCAACATCTAAAAGTTTTTAAATATGAGTTAATTCATTTTTAAATTCATCAAGAACTCAAAAACTTATTTAGGAGAATAAATAGAGCTTAGTAAAAACATAAACATGAAGAAATAATCCAAGGATAATGAACCTGTCACTCAGATTTTCTCATAACGGGTAGCTCCAAAATTTGTTCAAAACCAAAATATATTCCTTTTAGGATAATAAATAGAGATTAGCAAAGCCATAAACATGAGAAAAGAATCTAAATATGATAAAATTATCACTTAGATTTCCTCACAGCTGGTAGCTCCGAAATTTGTTCAAAACCAAAATATATTCCTTTTACTGGAATTCCAAAATTACTTTGAACATTTGCATGCTAATAAAGTAACACAATTATGTAAACATAAAACTAATAAATTGTTTACTAAACCACTTAATCACATTTTCCTATTTAGATGGTTCAATTTCTTCAATGAATTCCTGAGTCACTGTGTGGGTCATAGCTGAAAATGTTGGTTTAACAATGCTTTCCTTTTTCACAACTTTCAAATGTTGTTTCTGATGACACTGTCAACACCTATTAACGTCATGTCCTTTCTTGTTATAATAAGTACAAAATGGTTGTCTATTTTTAGAAAACATCCTCTTACTACCATTCTCAGGACACTGTCTAGGAAAGTGATCTTTCAAAATCTTTCCTAACAAAGATTTATGTTTCCAATATTTGGTTACACAGTGGTTAGACAATCCACAAAAAATGTATGGATAACAAATTTTGTGTACCATAATAAAAAAGAATGTTGGAATATTTACGTTATCCAGTATAATTAGAATACCATTATTAGAAGTGTGACAAAAAGAATGTGTTTTACATTCCATTCGAGATGGTTTACACTTCTCTATAGCACCTCTTCCTTCTACTTTCTTGGAGCATTCACCTGTTTCATTTTAAATACCAAATCTGTATCTTAAATTTGCATGATGACGCTTATCCTCTACCTAAATGGGGTTAGCAATGTCTTGGCCATATTTTCCAAGGCCTTTTCCATTAAATCCTATTTAAAAAATTAATTTTGAACTATACCTCTAGTATGTTGTTCAAATTTACAAAAATATTTTTTTATCAAATTCATGGTGGAAAGAAAAAGTAACTGGTGACTCACATTCACTTACAATGCTTAATGAATATGTTTGTACACTTGTAGGAGAGAAAGGTCTTGTATGCATAATGAACTAATTTTTTTCTGCATGCCATCATCATTTTAAAAACTCAACAAGAGCTCATCTTTGGATTGCACTCTTTTTTCTACCTTTCAATCTCCTCTTCTAAGGAGTAAAATTTGGCTCTCAAGAAAGAGTTCTCTCCCTAAATTTGCATATTAAATTCTTCGAGCTCATCAATTTTCTCTTGTTTGGACAACTTACCCATAGTTTTTTGTTCATGTAAATAACCTATACTTCCAACACTGTAAATAGAGTAAAAAATAATATGTAAAGACTCCAACCAATATTGAAAATGAATTCAAATTTTTACATAATCAAAAGTTAATCCTTGCATTCTAACTGCTCTGATACCAAAATGATCCATAGACCAGATTTACCCCCTTAGATAAATCACACAATTTTTCAAATGGATACTAAAACTCTCAATTCCATAATTAAAATAGAACTAGTTGTGAAATTTTTATTTTTATGATTAAATAAAATAAGAAATGAATTTTTAAAAATATTTCAATTTCCAAATTTTATTTAAAAAAATTGATTTTTTAAATCAGAATGCAAATCTAAACAATTCTGGATATGAGTGATTTGGTAAACTCATATAACTTTGATGTTCATTTTAAAACATTCCATAAATATTTTATGTCTGTAAAATAATGTTTTAATTATTTTACAAATATAATTAAAATTGATCCAACAATCTAAGCTTATAAAAACTTTTACAGCCTACTTAGATTAGATGAAAATTTTTAATTTCTCTTATAACTGAATATTAATTTCTAATTTCTTTTTAAGTAAATCTAAAAAGTAATTTATAATCATTATATGATTTAATTAAGTAAATTTAAATAATTTTAAATCACAGAGAATAAATTTAAAAATGACATAGAAGATTTGTTTAAGGGGTTCACCAAATTGTTACGTCCTCGGATCCACTCTATGAGTGTTCTGATCTATTAAAAACTCTTTGATAATAATTATAAAACCTCTGTGAGTAAACTAGAATTCTTCTATACCAGATAATCTATCTGTGCAACAAATAAAAATAAACCTCTTTAATTTATTCGAGGTTCTTGCTACCTTTATAATCTAGATATATCTCTGTTGTAAAATCCCTCTATGCAAAATTTTCTGCTACCTCTGTCACTACCTCTATAAAATAATCTAAATTTATATATATTTATCAAAACTACTTGGCATTGGTTGGACATTAACAAATTTCCAGGATGGGGCACTAACAATTTCTTTGAATTGGGTTTTTCTTGTTTCAACAGCATGGCAACCTTCACAAATTCACTGAGAATCAATATTGTTTACCCATAATGAGTTTCTTGCTATCTTGGATCAATATCCCATCAAAATAGGCTATTTTCAATACTTTCACATTTACTGGCTTATCCAGAGTTTTACTCTCAGATTCTCTCAACAGTTCTATGTGCCAAGATAGTAATTACCAGGCAAAAATAACAATGTCAAATCCAACGCATTTTTGTGAAATAATTAAACTTCCCCACATGCTTATTTACATTGCCACCTAGGTGCTATTATTTAGTGCCATGCAATAGATAAATAACCATGCCATAATAAGATATGTATTGATGCCAAGATTATTGGTTTGATGGACAATTCAATATAATCTACTATTTCCACGCCATATATAGCATGTAACTTTTACCACAAGATTACCATACAAATAAACTTGTCCAAATCAAATGCGATGTTGTCTTTGAATAATCTTGGAGTTAAAGACTTGGGATAATTTGTTAACAAAAGATTAATATGTATGTCAATCTCCATCAAATAAAAAAACATAATCTCTCCACTAAAATAAATCAAGAATTAAATATCTTTCCACCAACAGTATGATCTATGCAAGTGGAGTTTAATTTATGAGATTAAAGAATTTAAATATTACCATGACTTTCTTTAATAAGCCTCCAAAAAGTAAACGCCACATTTATTTAGTAGAATAAAAACTTGGATTTAGAAGAAAACACACAACCATGCTTATCATAAATAACCCATGATTAAACTACCACATCAATTTTTTAAAAGAATCTGTATGTCTTTTTGATAATATAAGAGTGGTACTATTTTAAATAACTATCCACATGAGAGTGGAAATAGTATATTTTTGGGACTTGGATAAATAAAATATCCAATGGTACATTAAAATTTATTAAATAGAATATTTAATTAATTAAATATATCCCATGGTGAAATTAAAAAATCCATTAAACAAGATTTTAATTAATTAGATATATAATTTAATTAAATCTATATTTCATGGCAAAATAAAAGATACCATTAAATAGGATATTTAAATAATTAAATATATCCTATGGTTATATATATATATATATATATCCCATGGCAAAATAAAAAATAATATTAAATAGGATATTAATTAATTATCTCGAACTATTTGAAGAGTGAAAATTCTCCAAATCATTAATTAGCTTAATCTGTGATAAAATTAATGTTAATTGAGCCTCCAATCACATTCTATAGTCAAAGTTATGTTGAAGGGTCTCAAATTGGCCCTATATTACCTCCATGATTGAACCAATCAACTATTTGATTCATTATATGACCGCATTGGGGTCAATTGAGCCCCAAATCACATCCTATATAGTCAAAAATAGGTTCACAAAGCTCAATTTTGCCCAAATTGTATTACTGATTGCACTAATTGACTAATTGGTGTAATATGTCATGAAGATTGAGCTAGTTTAACCCTAAATCACATCTTATAGTTGTATTTAAGTTAAAAGGGATCAAATTGGCCCTAATTGCCTCCATTATTAAAACAATAGACTCTTTGGTTCATTATGTGATGAAATTGGTGTTGATTGAATCTAAAAACACATCTTATACATTCAAAATTAGGTTCACATGCTTAATTTGGCTCAAATCACATCATTGATTGTACCAATTAACTATTTGAATCTATTTGTGATGAAATTGGGGTTAATTTAGTCTTAAATCACATCATATAGTTGCAATATAGTGTTATTTACACCATAAACTGCTCAACCTATAACGACCTATGGACTAGATGTACATCTTAATGGTTTTTAATTCTTAGTATACCTTCATCCAAAATGAAAGATTAGAAAATAAAGTAACATCTAATCAAAATTAAAAATACAATGCAAATAAACATAATGGTTAGCATTTAAACTTGATGTGCTTATTACAATTCTTTATGTAGTGTATCATTTTAAGGTTTCAACAATTAATTACTTATTTTACTTTTTCCTATGATCAATCAATTTGGGATCTTGGTTCGTCAATGATATCATCCTTTAAAATAAATTAAGTATGCAATCCATTATCCTTATTTTCATTGAGGACGGATCACTAAAATGTGACATGAGATGATAAAAAACTTTTTACACAATTTTTAATTGAAGTTGCTCCATAAGGCAGAGGCATTTATATAGTGAACAAGACCTTATCAACTATGTCCTCCACATGGTAGTGTATATATTGACACACACCGCTTTTATAAGAAAAAAAAAAAAAAATAATAATTCTTCAACTTTACATCCCTCATGGTGTATGGTTTGGTTTTAGGGACTGGCTAGTTATCATATGGCTTATGAAAATATTGTATTTCTATGTATGAATGTTTTGGGTTCTTAGTGGTTGCAAATCATATGAAGTCAATATAAATAGAAGCGTGTATATTTTTTTTCTTGATATAATTTCAAACACATATTTATAGGCTTGAAAATGACTTGGATTCCTGAATCTAAGACCTAGCCCAACACATACATAATCAAATCTGTGTTTTTAACTAAAAATAACAAAATCCAACTTTTTCTTTGATAAGAGCTATGAATTTCATTGAAAAAATTTCTAAAACTATTACTACGATGTCAAACACACACTCCGCTTTCTAAAATATAATTTTATTATTTTTTTAACTACTTAAAGGTTTTCATCTATATTGATTTCTATGTATGTCTTTTTAAACCACTATATGTCACAACTATACATGTTTATATTTATTTATGTATTTTTTTATTTCATTCATCTTAATGCAAAACTATTATACAATAAAATTCAAAAAGGTAGGTTACCATAACTAACAAAGGACGTCTTGTTTTGTTGACCACCAACTTAACTTCCAATAATCTCTTAGCTTCATATTTCTCTGATTGGACAAAGTGTCTTAACTTTGAGGGCTCTAATACACTTAACAATACAATTCTTAATACAGTTGACACTTATCAGGGTGTGGAAGGCTCTATTGTCATCCCTGAGAAAGAAAACCCTGGCCTACATTATTTTAGAATATAGGGATATAGAATACATGGAAATGATGTAATGTGCTCTTATCATGTGATAAACTTTTAATATTGCATTCATTTTTTTATCTGCATGGAGCCATCTGGGGGCCATAAATATATCCTTTTGAAATAGGGTTTTATTGTAGAATGTGATGTCGAACAAAACCGAGGTGGTCGTATGTTAGAAAACATAAACATATAAAAATAAGAAAAATAGAACACACAAATTGCTACAGCAATCATTAAACAAGATTTTTGATAATCTTCTTGATTCTTGCAGATCTTCTTGATCTTGCTTATCTTGCTCAATTACAATACTGCTCCATGGGTCTATTAAATAGATTTGAAAGCAAACAATAATTAGAAAAACAAATTGAAGACTAATTTTAGTCTTTACATGCAAACTGCGTAACTGTTTGAACTAACTGTTTGTCTAACTACTTATCTAATAGTTTAACTAAATGTTTAATAATTGTTGTGCATGCATGAGGAGTGGAGAAATTATCTCCTATTAACTTTAGTTTCTAACACTCCCCCTTAATTTCTACCACTAACTACTTCAGCATTTACAATGCCTACATGATTTACCATTCTTGCCACAACTACGTTGCTAGTAGCTACCATTGATGGCATACATCTCTTCACTCATTCTGTCTACCAGCTTCAACTAGGATGCTTTTCTTTTGTAGAATACACTGCCTCTCATGCGGAATACACCACCTTGAAAAATACATCACCTTATATGTGGAATACACCACCTTGATATAGCCTAGATTGAGGCTACGAACAAATACAATTGCTTAATGAGTGTTCACTCAGCATTTAAGACTGAGGAGTAGCTTGTCAAAAGGCTATCAATGGGCATGCTTATATCCAACACTGCAAGCTTCCTCCTTGCTTACCTTTCTTTCAACTGACGCTTAACTGCTCAGGTTTCCTCACAGGACTCTGCTAGGTTCTTTCCACGTTGGTCTAGATTTGCCAATGATCGGCCTGATCTTCAGGCACTTTGACAGCTTCACTCGTTCAATACACACACTTTCACATCTTCGCTCGCTGTTCAATACACACACTTTCACAGCTTCACTCGTTGTTTAACACAACCACTTTCACAACTTCACTCGTTGTGTAACACAAGCTCTGTGAAGCTCGTCTTTTCAAACACCTGCCTTCTCTCGGTAATAGGGGACCTTTATCGCACTGACTCAGCTCTCGATGCTAATTGGGACGATCCGTCTATAGATGAAAAAGATCCGTCTGTCTTCTTGCGCGATGATCTGCCTGCACTCCGTACTTCGGTGTGTTGACTGCTCTTTCCTTCAACCTAACGCTTAGCTTTCTTGATCAGGCCTTGCACCAAGCGTGCTTCCATTGCGTTCTTGTACAGTCACGATAGTCATCTATAACATTTTTGGCTTAAAAATGGCTAAGAACAACATATCTTTTGCAGACTTATGTTGGGCTTCCCAGGCTCTTTCTCATGCTGGCAGCAACTTACTTCGACCTGGCTGCGCTTCTACAGCTGGCTCTTTATGCAACCTTCCACACTGGCTTCCATGCGCTCAGCCTAGTCTTTCTCCTACACTGGCTATGGTCTTTCTCCACGCTTCTGCTAGCTGTTCAACTCTGCCTGCACTTCTGGCTCTCAATGTCAAGCTCGTCCTTCGCACGCTTATAATAGGCTGCAATGTTTACTTTTCCTCCCAGTGGACAAGATTCCAACATAGCCATGGCGAGGCAAACTTCTTCGTCGTCTTTCCATTTCTTGGCACAATCCATGCCTTACTGTTGCTTGTCTTTCTGCATCGATCGGCTGACCTTCCTATGCCTGCGCTTTGCTTTGCACTAGAAATCTCCTTTACATGTGTTTGCGCCAGGAGCCCCTCTAGAATCGTAGCAACGTAGCTATGGCAAGAATGGTAAATCATTTAGGCATTGTAAATGCTGAAGTAGTTAGTGGTAGAAATTAAGGGGGAGTGTTAGAAACTGAAGTTAATAGGAGATAATTTCTCCACTCCTCATGCATGCACAACAGTTATCAAACAATTAGTTAAACTGTTAGAGAAGCAGTTAGACAAACAGTTAGTTCAAGAAGTTAAACAGTTTGCATGTAAAGAATAAAATTAGTCTTCAGTTTGTTTTTTTAATTATTGTTTGCTTTCAAATCTATTTAATAGACCCATGGGGTAGTATTGTAATTGAGCAAGATAAGCAAGATCAAGAAGATCTGCAAAAATAAAAAAGATTATCAAAAATCTTGTTCCATGATTGCTGTAGCAATTTGTGTGTTCTATTTTTCTTTTTTTTATATGTTTATGTTTTCTAACATCGTAGTGCCTAACAATAAAGGCCACATTGCTTTAAAATTAAGTGTACCACAATTTTTAAAAACCGTTTGATGCATTATGTTACGATGATTGTTCTTCTTCTTCTTCTTTGGGTGAAAATATTGTTAATGGCAAATCTGATTTAAAATTATTGTAATATTGAATACATGAAATGCATTCTTATTTATAACTTGATTTCCCAGCGAGGAGATCGGAGGAACCTAAAGATGAAAGTAAATCCCGGGAATCTAGGAATCAAAACCATGTAAATCCCAGTAATAATGACTATAGAAGGCCCTTGAACTCAACGAGACACACACAGACCTTCATCTGTGAATAAAGCTTCATAGAATTTGGCGATGACAGGATTTTATGTTTCCTTCATGCGTTCGCTAATTCTTCTTTGCTTAACTGCGGTGATCATATCTTCTACAGGTACGAAATAATTATAAATAAACTTTCCAGAGTAGATTAATTATCAGTATTCTGATGCATATTACATGTGCAGGGAGCAGCAGCAGCATACTGTTAAGAGAAGCAAATGCAGTGGGTCAAGTATGTTAGGATGTGGACATATGTACAGATTGCAAATGCGTATGTGGGCCTCCTGGTCCTCCACGTGAACACCAAAATAAGTGATCACTATAATATTAGATATTATATGAGGTCACTTGCAATATTGAAAACTTACGTGAACACCAAAATAAAAGTTTAAATAGGGGAATATCATGTTTGTAGCATGATTATGAGCTTTCCTTTGAATTTGAGGTGATCAATCAAAGTGTGAAATGTGTTGAGTTTGGATTTCCTCACAATTACTTATTAATGTGATTACGATATTTTAATGTACCAAAAATAGATTTGAGTTGCGATACCTTAATGAATCAAAAATAGACTTGAGCTACTCTATCTTAATGCACCACAAACAATTAGAAATAATTGCATGTGCATGCTAAACAACACTAGAGCTTTGATGAACCACTCAATTTGAATTTGAGGTGATCGACCAAAGTGTGAAATGCGTCAAATTTGGGTTTCCTCACAGTCACTCAGTAATGTGGCTAAGATACCTTTATGCACCAAAAAATGAGTTGAATTATGATACCTTAATGAATCAAACATATACTTAAGCTACTCTATCTCAATGCACCACAAACAACTAGAAACAATTGCACATGCATGCTAAACTACACTAGAGCTTTGATCAACCACTCAATCGGAATGTGTAGGAGTAAATTTGACAAGGTATTTTGCACGCAATGAAACTTCGTATACATTCAACTCAAACAAACAAGAATCACATGAGAAATGCACATAGTGCCTCTCGGGCTTTCTTTGAGCTATGCTTTTATAGATGTCATTTTGATTCTAAAAGAGTATTTAAGAAAATCATATTTAAAAACATGATACCATTGAGTGTAACCTAAACTCATACTATTGAGCAATTTGTAGTTAACCATGCTGCAAGTAGAAAAACTCCATCAAAATATGGCATTGCCCGATTTTGTTGTTTCACATTTAAAAAGTTTAAATCAGGTTGGAGAGAATTAAAAGTAATTCTAACCAGTCATGGGACCACATCCTAACATTCATTTAAATAAAACATTCTCTTTGGAATATGGTTTGCAGTGCTCCCCCTCAAGAGACACTTTCTTCGCTTGCACATGAATTTGAAGCATGACATTAAATATAACATAAACTCTATTAATAGTAGAGAATTAGTCTTCATGAGTAGCCTAAGAAAAATAATATCATTTCTATTTTTCTACAATTGAAAAAGAATGTAAGCTCAAAACATATATCAAATTTGTGTGAATTATGCATGAATCATGACTGAGTCCCCTAATAGCACCATCTTTCAGGTGAACATTTCTAGATGGAAGGACTATAAAAAAAAGTGAGTCTAAAGCCATGCTAATTGGGCATGTTTGCAAAATGTAAACACACACTTGAGTGTTTCTTGGTGGTTACAAACTAAGCAAACAGGATGAGCCAAGCCCATGTGAACTAATCGAGTGCCAATTGGTGTAAAATACACCAAAGGAAGTAGGCATGTTTGGGATTAATGATGGTCAACGACACCTACTCAAACCTTATTTTATAATCTTTCTCAATGGAATTAAATTTTCACTTGGTACTAAAAGTATCAATTTGGATGTTCCAAGGGGAAAAAAGTTGATAACCTAATCAGGGATGGTAATAGAGGAAAGGTGTCTCAATAGGGCATTTCCAACCAATCCACCACCTAGAATGATAGTCAACACCACTTTTGTGAAGGTGCACATCAGATATAGAGTTCTAAATTTCCAAGATAGACTTTTGGTCAGAGGCTTGCAAGTTAAATTGATCCCTTAGAACATGCCAAGGAATCCAGTCCCTTATTTGCGTAAAAAATAGGTTAGCGTTGACATTGATCCTTTTCTAAAAATCTGGAGGCTCTTCATTCACATTACCATAAAAAATGGAACTTTATAAAAATAAGTAAAAGAGACCACCATGGTGAGCAGAAGTTTAGAGAGAGACCAAACCTAAAACTATCATCATCCCTTCTTAAATGTTTTTTTATTAGCTCCAAAATATTCAAAATACTCTTAGCAACAAACATGCCCTTAATAGCTACAAAAAATTGAGTGATTAAAAGGGTATGAATATTTGATCCTTTCCAGGTCGCCTTCCCCATAAACTTGCCTTGAGAGATGTAGTTACAAAGCAATATTTTTCATTTAAATCTTATTCCAAGGCTCAGATGATTTATGTTGCACACAAGGCATGGCCTTGGATTTTGATGTCAAGAATACCAAGAACACTAAGGAATATTGTTTTACAACAAATATCCAATGCAACTTGGTGGAAACCTTTGGTGCCTTCAAAATTGGCCAGTAAAAAATTCCTCAATATTAGATCAAGTTTTGCATAAGTAGTTTTAGAGGGTTTTCGACAAGAAGAGTAGTAAACATGTGTAGCAGCCAACACTTTAGATCACATTTTACATTTTATTCCAAGAGAGAGAGGTTTATAAATCTAAAATCCAACATTTCATTGATTTATTGAGCCACATATCCCCATAGATCCAAGGAAATGGCTTGGAAAGAAAATGAGTTGCCTAGAAACTTGAATTGTTCACCTGGTTGAATCCAAAGCGAATTATATTGAAGAATCCATTTAAGGTTTAGGTTTTAACTCTAAATTTGTTAGCACTATTAAATTTTTTTGCAAGATACTGTAAATTTAATACCATCAATGGTGTTCAATATGAATAATTTTGCGTCTTTCAGTCTATTTGTCAAGGATGTCCACTTGCCCCTTGTAATTATTTTTTGTAGAAGTATTCAATTATCTTCTTGCTAACTATACTTCTAGACGTTTGATGGAATATATCTCTCTTTCTCACTCTTCTAAGAAAATGGTAAATGGGCACTTTTCCAATGATCCCCTCCTCAATCTTACTAAAGAAGAAAATTACATCTCCAATACTACAGAATGTGTTTGTAATTTTAACTTCATTAATATTGTGAGTTCTCAATGTGATGGTTAATATTTTAAATTATCTTAAAAACAAATATTTAAAATTGTTTTTATATGTCTCTTGATATGTATCTTATTTGAACCCATTGATTTCACTTGTATTTTTATATTTACCAAGACTTTGCATTTGGTAAGGGCCTTTTTTATATTTGTGGAAAATTTTAGATGTTTTGTTTAAGTCAAGCATTATAACTTTTATTTTTAATTGGTGATGACTAATTGAGTCTGTTTCAAGTCATTCTTACCATTCATACAATTATTCATGAATTTTATTATTGAAACTCTTCAATAGGGCTAGTATTAATCAAAATAATAATATAAAAAAGGTTGCATAATAAATCGGTTAGTTGCTATGCACAATTTAGAATCCTTGCTGGAAGAAAATGTTGGATCATAACATGGAAACAAAATACCAAAATCAAGAAACAACACTAAATAATTTAAAATAGCATCATAACATTAAAACTATCTCATGAACATAAAATAAATTTAAGCACATGCCATCGTAGCCAAAGGAGGAGGTGAAGAATCATCCTTGGGAGGTAGATCAATCAAAGAATAAGGACTCAAAGCCACCCAACCATGCATGGGGTTTGAAGGAGCTAGAGAAATAGGCATATCCCTTACATTAAAAGGCTTCACCACCATAACAGAAGGGCCAACTAAAAAACCCTATTGATAAGGACCAACATCAAATTTTCTATTTAGCGGTAGTGATATCCAATCCACATGCATTGGTGAATGTGATGGGAGAAGTGGTTGTGGCTACAAGATTTCCTCCTATGTCATCTATGAGTTGGAGGTGGTAGGCTTTGTGGTGGATCATTTGTCGGGATGTGGCTCATAGTGTAAGGAACACGCCCCTAGTGCTCAAGCAATGCTTGTAGATGTCTAACCTCCATGGATACTTTCTCTACTTGGACTTGAATATGCATATAGGGTGAAGATAATACATAAACCTTGTCATTAATATAAAATTGAAAATAAAAATCCTCATTGTTAGATAAATAAACATTTACAACTTTCCACAATTGAAAGAGAATAACAACTCTGAAGAAATTCCATATAAACATTATTGAAGTTGGCCAGTTAATAGAATATACAAGGAGGGCCAAGAGCCATGATAAAGGTTCATGATGGTATGGTGAAAGAGACTATGTATCCATTGTCAAGCAAATCAAGTTTTGAGACATGTCTGAAAGGTGTGCTTAAAAGACTCAAGTTGGCTACAAGTTGGACAACAATAAATAAGGACAAATGGGTTAAACAATCCTCTTGTAAGCTTCCACGAGGGCAATCCTATACACCAATTTAGTGTTTCAAATGGATTATTTGGGGATATCCAATTACTCAGATAGGTTATTTGGGACTTATTGAATGGTTTGTAGTTATTTGAATTTGTTAATCAACTTTTAGTTATTTGAATTTGTTAATCAACATTACTGCTAGATATTGGCAACCATAATTTTTTATTTTATTTTTGTTTAGATTAAGGATAAGTATATATTTAAATGAAAAGAAGTTTTTCCATCACACAATCACACCCTATAATGTGTTAAATTTAAATGGAGGCTTTGAAATGAAATGATTTGTCAACTTAAACATCAAAATATTTCAAATGCATTTTCGATTTCATTATATAAAATTAAATGTCTCACAAAAAACTTTGTGACTTTTGTGCATATATTTATAACTAATTCAATAAGATGATTACTAATTTTCTAGTCTTTATTATGAATCTAGTATTTCTATTTTGGGCTCAAGAATTTTCATTGTTTGAGCATTATGAACTTTTCTACATTACAATTGAGATGAGCCATTTGCATTGATCTTGAACATTTATATACTTCATATGTCAAAATCATCAACAATCTTGTTAGCATGTCTTATCTTGTTCTTTAATTAGATATTCTATATCCATGTTGATATTCCCTTATGAATATGTGGAGCATCCAACAGCCACCTGGAACTTTTTTATGCCTGACAAAAGATCATACACTTAAACAAAACTATTATCAACACCTTAGAACCCTACAATATCATGCATATCACAGTAATTGAAGTGAGGTAAGGATCAAATAAAACCACAATATTTTTTTAACTAACTATGGAGCATGTATTATTGAACAAGATTTACAAATAGAGGAGTTATTCCCAATGAGGACAGTTAGGTCCACTTTTACATAGATTTCTTCCCCCTCCAAAGTTGTGCTCCTCTTTGTGTCTTTTTCCTACCATCTCATCCCCTTTTTTAAAATAAAAATCAAACACTATTTATCAAATCCCCCAACATTATACAATATTCAAATTCCCATTAAACAAACATGCAAATTAATAAAAAAACTATAAAACTAGGCAGTTATAACAAATTTCTATTTTTAGTAACACAAAGAACAACTAACTCACAATTATTTGGGTTGAAAATTATGCAAGAAGACAATTCCTATCCAATCTCACAAACCTTGATAGTTGTGCAAAATTACAATTCCATGCAATGATTGCTTCAATGGATGCTCCTCCATCAGACACCCAAAATTTAAAATTTGAGATCTTGCTCGCATGGACAAAATAAGTGGTAAAACCACTCTTATGGCCACAAAGCATAATGTTCATGGTGTCCCCTTACAACACACCAAATACTTCAGTTGATTGTCTTTCTTTCTTCTCCATTTACATCACCTTGTTAGACCATAGACCATCCTTATCCACCTAACTCTAATCAACATTCTCATTTCCTTACCTCATTTGTGGGTTAAAACCCACCTTTGTCTGACCTCTTCCACTCATTTCCTCATTTGTGGGTCAAAACCCATCTCTATCTGAACTCCTCCACTAAGATGCTCTTTCATGCATATTACATCTTCTTGAGGGCTTATACACACTATCATCCAACCACCTCCTCCTAAAGCCTTGCAGGCTTTGTTCAATCGCTATAAAACTTGTTATTGGCTCCTTCCAAATCTCACTTTTCTATACTTGTAAAATAACTCCACATGTCACTTTTCTCATGGCTACCACCTCTTACTCCCGAGCTTGCTTGTAAAATAACTCCACATACTTTTAGGAATCAAAATGATCACCCATATACTCTAATACTATCTCTAAGATCATACTCATATCTTGTTCACTCGCTATCATCATTTCCATGTAAAACAAATCTACTAACTCTATGGAAACATCATCTTCTTCATTTATAGCCTTCAATATGTTTTCAAAATCCTCCATCTCTTTATTGAAACATTGTCCAAACTATACTCTCAACATCTTCTCCATCTTATTTATCATGTGCTTCCAATGCTTGTAAATACATCTCCATCCCACCATCCTCAACTTATATATCTTCTGTAACCTCATACTTTTCATCACTTTTTTGGGTTGATAACAAACTAAACTTCCCCATCTCATCATTGTATTATTTTCCACTTCATCCATGCAATGTGCAAATAACCTTTCAGTCTCCTTGTCCATATATGAAATGGATATCTTGATTCATAAGAGCCTTTTTTCCAATACCTATTGGGGCTACCCCCACATGTTCAACATCACTTGCATCCTTCAAGGTTCTTGCTATAAACATGTCCACCATCTATACCTCCTTATTTGCCTCTATACCACATGAGTGACATTCTTCATCTTGCCTTATCCAAGTGATCTTTGGACGAACCTATATCACCTATTTTTGAGCTTTATCTTCCACCATTCCACTCTCTATCCATCTCTCAATATTGAGATTTGATACATATCCTTTTCTATCCATCTCTATCCAATTGGGAAGGTATTTTTATTATTGCCAATCTATTTCATTTGCCCTTGTGAGATTATTTTCTCCCACCTCAAGCTATTGCAAATGAACTCCCTCTTGTATGTCATCTCGAGAACATTCTTGTACTATCATCTTCCTTCTCTTTGAGTCTCTTTTGAGGAGGTGAAGTGTGTGGTTGAATTTTCCCAGTGTCTGAAATTTCTTCTTTCCAACATGAAGCAATTTTTGAAGCATAGATATGAAGCCCTTCAAGGGCTTGATGTCAAAGATATGTCTCTTGAAAATCATAATCTATGAATTATTATTCATGAAATGTTTGATGTCTCATAGATCCAGCTCATAAGTATGTGTTGAGAGATTTTAGAAAAAAGGTTTGCAAACATGGATATTCTCTACATTTAAGAAATTAAGGTGGCAAGTTTTTTCCTTTGCACTATCAACATAGTTATTTGGTTTGATAGAATAATTTTGACTAGTAATCATGATGCAGGTTGTGGAGGCCTTATGACCTTTATTTCCCTAAAGTGTTGTCCAGACTTGGTGGCTTCTAAAAATGACCCTTTACATCATGTCATTTGGGTACTATTCAATACCAAGAATCATTCTTTTGGCATCATTAATGTTTATGCTCCCAATGATGTGCATGAAAGGTTGAATTTATGGTGATGGATTACCAAAACTCACTACTTGATTCTCACTGTACTATTTATGGTGACCTTAATATGGTGGAATAGATTATTGACAGAATAGGCACTCTTCCCATACATGGGACCATTGTAAAAATAGAAATATGGATTTTTATGAGAAATAAATTTGGGTTTTATGACCCTAATATCAACCATCATCCCACGTCTAAAGTTTGGTACACCTTGACCAATATTTGAAGTGGTACTGATTATGTGATAAAATGGTTTGATTAGGAAATTATTTACATACAATAGTACTCTTTTGATGATACCTTCTCCCTCCCAGTGGAATTTATGCCAGATTTTTTTCTCTTTGACCACTTGTTGATCCACTTCTGTATTATTTAGCAATTCAAAAAACCTAAAATTCAAAAAAAAATCATTTTTTTTTAAACATGGCATTGTTGGATCATATCCCCGCCATGGACCGCATCAAGTGGGTTTGGAACCTTGTGCCTCATCCAACTCGGTAGTTGAGATGGATCCAATGGTGGGTGGATGCTCCAAATCAAACAACTAAATTTATTTAGATTTATGGCTACTAGCTAGCCAAGATTCAACGATGATATTATTTGGCCACCTCTTCATAATTGGGCCATGTAATGATGAATCTTGAAAAACACCACTTAAATGACACTTTATAATTATAGGTGGTTATATTATGATAAAAAATACAAATTATAGATATGTACAATGCCCATAGAGTCCAACTCCATGCTCTTCTACACTGGCTCAAAGTGAAGAATAGAGTCTCTAAAGAGTTCTTTCATATGCTCAAGGCTAAGTCTTCATCCCAACATATTAAAACCATTCTAAAAGTTGGCCATCACTATACTAAAACTCTAGATATGATCCAAGCCTTTGTTAATTAGTACCAACAAGTGTCCATAGCTCAAGCTCCCTCTTTTGAGTACCAACAAGCTTGGTACCACTATTTTTTCGATCATCCTGATCAAAGTCACTTTTGCTCAAAGGTTTCATGTTTTAATCACCTAAAAATGATACTTGAGTGCTAAGAGTGTTACTTGAGACCACCCATGCCTAGATTATCCCTAAACCTATTTTATGGCCTATGTAGACACTTATAAAGCCTTTGTGTACACCACACATGTCCCTAAACATCCCTAAATTAGTCTCAAACCCTCACTTTGACATCCTAGCCCTTAGTGCCTTAGGTTCTACCACCTAGACACTAGTGCCATAATAGGGATAGTAGTACCCTATGGCACTAGTGTCCCAATTTTGGTGTTATTATCATTTTCCTTCCTTTTGTTACCAATACATATATTTTCAAATCAAAGACCACCTAGGGTCAGCCTAGACCTCTTTTAAGACCCACACAAACACCAGAATAATATATTTACATGAATTTTATCCCTCTAACCACTAGATGGAAATTAGGTGCAAATTACATATAATCAAACTCATAATAAGTTGTGCACAATCAAGGTTATCAATCCCTATTCTCCACTACTTATGCATATAATTATCTATAACATTCCTAAGATTAGATTACTCATGTTTCTAGTCTCAATTACATTCAAAGAAATCAAGCCAACATTCATACTGTAATGTCCCATTCCTATGCAGGAGACCTAGTAGGCTTATTTCAGTCTTAGCCTTAGTCATACCCAAGAGGTTAGAGACATTAAAAACTATTGGGTATGGATTACCATTACCACCTTCACTTTATGTTATATTTCATTGTTGACTTAAGTGATGGGGACTAGGTAGTACTTTTTCACCATGGAGTTTCTAATTTCATGTTGAGATAACTTAAGTCATATTTTTAGCATGTGCACAATAAAGTCACTTAAGTTATAGATTTATGCACATGGGTTCTTCCCAAAAGGGGCATAGGGTTTACTTTGGGCCATTCATCTTGTTTGGAGGTGATTTAATCTTGGGCATTGGATTTCCTATCCCTAATTTGGATGGTGGAGATTATTTCATATTTTTGGAGTTGGATATATATTTTCCCCTTGAGGTCATTTGGGGGGTATTCACACATTCAGACTTTTGGAGCTATTTCTATTAGCAACCATTTTGCTTATGGAGGTCAAATTCTGTAAGATCCCTAGCTTAGGTGGTGAGAGATCCACTCCTAGATGGTAGAGCATTCTTCGGTGAGGTTTCTAATCCATATCCCTAGCTTGTTGTTCATTTGATTCTAAATTGGTTTTAGATTTGCAAATATAGATCAAGGGTTAGAGATTTATTGGTAGCATTGATTAAAAATTCAAATTTAGAGAAGAGGACAACCCACTTTAGTAGGCCTTTTCTAGAGAATTCAGATCAGGAGATTGTTATCATCATAAAGATGCCCTAGAATTCATTTCCCTCATTTTTTATTGTTATTTTGGAGATTACAGTCATCTATATTTTTCTCTCATTTTCTCTCATAAAATAAATAAAATAAAATCAGACCTTTGAGATAAAGATTATTTCTTAGTTGTTTATTGTTCTCCATAATTTTCCACATCTTTCGAAGCTTCTAGGTAATGTTGACAGTGATTATTCTAAAAGATATAAATTTTCCTTTATTTCTATAACTTGTTATCCTAAAAAATTAGAACTAATGATTGTGTTCTTTTTGAAAATTTATGAGTTTTAAGTGATATCTTAAAATGGATATCTCGGTGGTATCAGAGTCACCTTTCTTGTAGCCTTTTAGGTAGTGCATGAAGTATATTCTAAGAGGAATACACCTTGAAAATAAGGTAAACACATGGTAGATAAAGAAGCAAAAGATCTGAATGAGGAGTTTATGAAGAAAATGTTCATCAACATGGTGAAACAATAGGAGACAACCAATATCTGTTTGAACCAACTCACTCAAAATATGAATTAGATCAAATATAGGAATAATAGGGAAAAGGGTGAGAACAAAAATTCAGGGCAGCAATGCCCCCATTCTTCTAACAAGCCTATGAGTCTTCATGAGCCTTCTTTCTTAAATTTTTTTGAAGAATCACATATGGGATAGCCAAAAAATATACTTGATGAGGATTATTATTGTATAAAATACCAAAATTTGAGTGAGGGTTTTAGGGATAATATGTTACTTCCATATTATTGCAGGATGAAGATTAGAAGCAAGCCCAAGAGAGATCATCACATGTTGGTACTTGAACTACAAAGGTGTTTGGGACAGATTTTTATTTTGCACTTTGACAGCTCAAAAATGCATACCACACGTTCATGGATACAAAGGATAAAGACCTATTTTGATTTGAACCCCATGCATGAGGAAGATGTAATTAAATTTGTGATCTTACACCTTGAGGGACATGCACAAGATTGGTGCATCATAGACTAGTGACATAGGGGTACATGCACATTACCACATACACAAAGTTCATAGAGATTGGAGGATAGATTTGATAGGAGAGACCCTAATAGGTTCTTCAGGGAGTTGACTCACTTGAGAGAGAGATAGGTTCATTAGATGTCTACATTGAAAAATTTAGAAACTCTTAGTGATAGTTCTTAATATTTTAAAGATGAGGTTGACTTCATTATTCATAGTAGGATTGATAGATAATTTGGTTGGATTCATGAAGGTATTTGAGCCTCCTTCATTACATGAGGCCATTAGGAGAGCTTGAGATTTGGATTTGTCTACTCCAAAGTCTAGATTTCCACCAAAGGTTCATCATAAAGTGCCTCCACCTATGCAGGATGATAGGAGACAGGACTTAGCTAGGAAGCCATTTATTTCACAAGAACTTAGGGAGAAGTTGAGGTTAAAAAAACTATGTTTCGATTGCCATCAACCATAGACACAATTATTCTAGGAAGATCAAGGCTTTATATATTGATGTCTATGAGGATAATGATGATGAGGAAGAGGAGGTATTAGAACCTCATGAGCTTCATTATGGTGATCCATTGGATAGTGTTGATGTCGAGACTTCAAAGGAGATTTTTCCCACCGAGACCATAGATAAATGTTTTAGCACCACCATGTACAAGGCATTCAAGGTACATGGGGTTATGAAGGGACATCATGTGGTGGTGCTTATTGATAGTGGGGCCTCACATAATTTCATTGATGCTACTTTGGTAGAGAGACAGGGATTATAGACATAAGATTTTGAGGGCTTCAATGTGATGGTAACCAATGGTGAATCCATGATATGTGTTTCATAGAGTTTTAGCTTATTATCGAAAGGGTAAGAGAAAAGAAATTAGATGTGAGTGTGGTTGAAAGACTTATTTATTTACATTTGGATTGTATTAGAAGACTACAAAGAGTTCTTCTTTGGCTTGGGAAAAATGACCTACATATAAGACAACACTAAGAAGATTTCTTTGTTAGATAGATAGCTAGGTGGCTTTCCTAGCACTAGCTAAATCCCAAAAGCAAAAAAAATCTTAGGGACTGTTAATCCACATGTTTTAAACAATTAAGTTTCTAAAGTAGAATAGAAAGTACTTTCATCAATTAACATAAGATTACTAAAACAAATACAAGAATTATCGATGGATTTCACCCCCCTATTCCTCTCTTTTTATAGGTAAGGAAAGAGAGTTGCAACAAGACATGAACTGGGCTTATTAATTTTAACTCACTTATGTAATGGCTCACACATATATTTATATGAGTTTATATTTATAAAATAAAGGTGGGTTGTTTGAATGTTGGTGATTGAGGAGGTGTACCTTGACTATCGGTGGTCAGCTTGACCATCGATAGTTGATGGTGAAGGATCAATTGGGTAAAAGCTAGGGTTAAGCTAGTTTAGTCAAACTGACTAAGGTTGGGATTGGTTTATGGTTGAGGATTTAAATAAGTCCCCAAAGGGGTCCTAAGGTATTATAGTAGTGTTTTGACATGTAGAATCATGGTGTGCATATTTTTGATGTCTACATTTACCCATTTTTTTATGCATCTTAAATCAATGAGCTGCAAAACAAAAACTAGTTGCAGGTCAAAGGTTCAATTGCCTTGAGTATGGGAGGAAGTGTTCCCCTTAAAACTGAGAAGTGATGAGGTAAATTAGAATCAAGTTCAATTTTGACAAGGTGGATGAAGGTGGATACCAAAATAGGTGAATGAGAAGTTGGGCATGGGGGCATAATCATGCATGAAAAGTGGGACAAAAGGTGTAATAGTCAAGTTCATGTATTAATGAGTTTTTCATAGCTAGTAAAAATAAAGATCGGTGCTAGAAAGATAAGTGATAAGTGAACTGCATGACTGTATTTAGGTGTGGTAGCTAGGAACACTCGTGAATGCAAGTCTCTTAAGTGATGTGTGTGATTTGATGGGTATCCAAGGTAAGAAGTGCTCCCAATAAAAACACAAACTGGTCAAGTGTTGTGGGTATCTGATGTAGGAAGTGCTCATAAAAGACACAAGTGGGTATGGTAGGCACAAGGTGGCATAAGTTTAAAATGTGTTCAACATGGCAATGGTGTCATTGAAGTCAAAGGCCCAGGTAAAAGTCATCACAAAATGCATGTTAGTTGGGCCTAAATGGACCAATGGTGAGGTGACAAGGTGGTTAGCTGGGTTAGAAAAGGTAGCCTCCAAAGGTGGGTAAGCTGGGTATGAGTAAAAATTTAAGGCACCTGACCATTGATGGTTGGGGTATCTAAGGGTGACTATCAATGGTCACCCTAATCATCGATGATCAAGGTAAAAACCCTGTAAAGTCTGACAGATAAAAATAAAAAGTGAAAATCATTTTATTCACTTTTACTATTGACTAGAGAGATCTAGCATCTAGTGATTTGGGTGAAAATGAGCTAATGATGATTTCTAAGGTGGTGAGTTGCTAGTTGAGGTAGAGAATTGACCTAGTAGACTAGTGAGGATGTAGGGAGTACGCAGGCACGAACAAGGATGGGTGGGTCTTTGATTGACTCCATGATGGAGGTCATGAAATGAGGTATGTGATGCCTTTAAAATTGGTAACTTAGTTTGGTAGTTTTATTGGGTTTAAGGGTGTTTTATTGAGCTACTTGGGTTATGCCCTGGGTAGGGTTTTTAGTGTGGTTTGGGCAAAATTATGAGTAAAAAGAGAAATTGATAGGGTGGGTAGGTGTGTTTGGGGTGGGTAGGAATTAGGTCAACAAATTAGGTTGTTTGTTTCATAGTTTGGGTAGTATTAATGTTAGATAGTGTTTTGGTGTTTCATTTATAAAACACTCATAATGATTGTCAACAGTTGACATCCTTAGAAAAAAGGGTGCTTGACTATTTTTGATTTGTATGACCATTAGTGGTCACTTACGGTATAAGATAGGCTTGGAAAGTATTTTAAATGCTAAGGAAAATTTAGATGATTATTGATAGGTATAGGTTGGAGTTATAGGTTTAGAGGGCAATCTTAGTGGGCATTTGGTAGATAGGTAGAAGGGGTTAGATAAATAGGTTAGTTGTGTAAAAAATGGTGTAGGAAACTAAGCCATGGTTTCAAATTGGTAAAATCTAGGGAGTAGATACAGATGTGTGACTGAGTATCATTTATCTTTGTAGATATCTAGTAGGGGATGACCCCAGCTGACTGGGCCCACATAGAGGAGGTGGGGTTGGGAGTGATGAGGCATTATCAACATGTACCTTGCAATGCATCTATGGTCATATCACTCATCTAGAGATGGGATACCACTACGAACACCTTCCTATTGCCAACTAGTGAAATAACTATCTTGTTTGAGGACATATATAGGGTCACTTAACTTCCACTCCTAGGTAACTTGATCTATCACATAGATCAAGAGGAGTAGGAGGAGTTCATGGAGATTTTATTTAGAGATGATAGTGATCAAGTTAGGTGGCATATTTGGGGTTTAGGTACAATGCTTTGTATCAAAGGGATCCAAGTGAGGGGAGACTCATGACCATGTTGATGATTTTTGTTTCATTTTTGCACTCCCTGACTCAAGCAGTGGCAGGTTCCCTTATTTGTTATTGGGGGTGCTGGTCAAGCTATTACTAGGAAATACTATATTTGGTTGGGTACCAATTTTGCTTATATAGATATACAAGGAGCTATGGGGGTTCAGGGCCTATAAGAGGTATGGCATCAATGTCGACTTGATTCTACATTGTTGGACCTATGAGCACATCAAGATGCTAAGGCCAGTGGGATTGCCATGGGTAGGATACACATAGATAGAGTTCACCATTGGTTTTATGTGATGGAGGGGTGATTATGTAGCCTCAGGTGTAGAGGGAGGAGCCCATGATGTAGAGTGTTGTAGGGGTGCATTGGGTTCACTAGTCATTGGAGATATCATTTGGAGACCTTATGTATAGTTTTTGAGATTGCCTAGGTATAAGAGACAGACTTTCTCTTTGAAGAGCTACAGGTGGATTTTTGGTAGGAGGGATGGAGAGGTGTTGATCATTTAATTTGATAGGGTGTGTCGATAGTTTGGCCTAGTATTGGGCATTTCAATTCCATTCCCTAGGTGCAGGTGATAGGATTAATAGAATTTGTTGCCAGAGCCACATCCTATGCTAGCTTTGTTAGAACATGAGGAATTTTTAGCTAGGGCATAGATAGATGATGATAGGTATACATATGGGTATATGGCACAATACCAACCATTATATGTGGTGGAAAATATTGGTGGGAATGATGGAAGTGCCAGGCTGATGGATGTGGATCCCATAGGGAGAGGATGTCAGAGGGCACAAGTATAGGCATTTAGCCCTAATAGGCAGGCATGAGTGGCACTACCCACTATACAAATATAGGTTGTAGTGTTATAGGGGAAGGTGGCCACCTTATAGGGTCACATTGCTACCTTACAGGGTTAGGTTTCCTTGGTTACACAAAAGAGGGACTCTCTAAGGTAGAGAAGAGGAGTAGCTATAACACAAATAGGGCCACTAAGCATGATCCCCATGGCATGATACTTTGCTATAGTAGAGAAGGTATGGTATTATGAAGCCATAGTTTTGACACAGGATCCCCAATGGGATGAGTATAGAGTCAGCTTGTTAGGCAGTGCTAGCTTGGTGACACAAGGTTAGTGGGCAACATCAGTAGCTAGGTAGATAGGTACATTTGGGGGATTAATAGGTCTAATAAGTTGGAAAGCACCAGGATCCTATGGTACTCTAAGAGATAGTGGTGCCCCTAGGGCATAGACAAGATATGACTCTTGATATTTATGTTTTGTATATCATTTTGATTTCAGCGTGTGAGTCGATCTAGTGAGATGTACATTTTAAGAGAGATATGACTATCTACTTGTACACATTTATTATGTTATTTGACTCATGAGTTATGTATATGATCATTGTTTATGTTCATGTTTATGGTTTATGGTTTATGGTCTATGTTGATGTTTAATGGTTATGATGTGATGTTCACATTGACTATGGATTATGCTTATGTTCATGGATATTAGACACTGATTTAGACTTGCTAGGCATGAGATGGCTTTGATTTATGGTTATGATTATGCAACACTAAATTTTAAATATTCTATACTACATTACTTTAGACTTAGACATGTGGTGTAAAATGCTTGATTGTTTTAAACACTTACGGATGTTATAATTTCATGCTTGGTATGGTTGTGATTATGGTTATGTTTTGTTGTTGATGTTTTTAAGATAAAACTCATGAGGTAGTTCAATGAGCAACACTAGTTTGGAGAACAAATAATATAATCAAGAGACTAATGCCTTAATGAAAATATCAACCAATCATGACTGGGTAAGAAGAGGACATGATGCTTCTTCATTGACAAGGACTAAAACAAAAATTGAAGTTGGATTGGTTTGATGAACTTAAGCCCTTTGAATGCTTCGCATGAGCATTCTTTAGTTGGTGAAAAAGGTGTCTTGACCACATAATGTCAAGTGAGCTCTAAAAATCCCTTGATTATAGTGTATAAATGGGGGGGGGGGGTGAAATGAATATGGAACCTTTTGTGAGGCTATCATTCCTCTTTTGGGGGTTACCAAAGAGTTAGTATAAATAAGTCTATGCCATAAATAGTGTAAATTGATCAATTTAGGAAGTCTACTCCTGAGAGTTGATTATGGATTTCAAGATTATTGATTATGGAATCTAATTATGGATTTCAATATCATTTTGATGCTACTTGATAATGGGTCAGTGTTCAGTTTTTTGTTGTAAATGGGTCCTTGATTTTGGGGAAGTCGATCAATGCAAGAAGCTTCTAATAAATTACTTATTTTGGCAAATGCTTTACTCAACCATCCTTCAAGGGAGTGGTCTAATTTTATGTGTTTTATTTTAATGCATTTGATAGTTGTCCTTCAAGGAAGTAGTCCACCTTACTTTTGAGCAATTTGTTATATGTTTGCATAGCTATCCTTTGAGGGAGTAGTCTACGAATGCTAGATGACCCATGATTTTATTTTTATTTTTGCTTTTGACTTTTGATTTTTTTCTTTTGGTTGACATAGACTTGCTTCTATAGGCTTAATGTTTACCTTTATTAAGGCACAACTAAAAACACAAGAAGGTTGATTAGCTGAAAAGAGATTTAGGTGACAACAATCATGGGAATCTTTCCTATGATAGGGTGGAAAGTATCATAAGAATCATGACAAGGGTAGATCCATGCTACCCATTGTTCAATATTTAGGCTATGATTGTAATGAATAATCACATGATTTAGTTTTAACCATTTACCCTTAAATTAGGGAGATGAATGTGGTTTGTAAGCAAGGTATGAGCTTAAGTTAGACAAGAGGTAATTTTGATCCTTCTTAACAAAAGAATAAATGTAACTACAAAGCATTAAGGGGATCAGGCTCTATGTGGCCTTCAAGAGAAGATAACCGATAAGCTCCTGATCCATACATATGGGTTACGATGTAGGATCCAGTCCAATTGAAATCAAACTTGCCCCGCTTTCTTTTCTCCATATTAGTGATATGTTGTATTTCCTTTAGGATGAGGTCCCCAATGTTGAATTCTTGCACTTTGAGGTGTGTTTTTATGAGCACATTTGAAATGCTCTTGATAGACATGAAGATGGGTGAGGGTAGACAAACAACACTTGTCAAGTAGCTCAATTTGAGTTACACATTTTTTATGGTAATAATCTTCTGAGATAAGATCTTGCAAATATATGCAAAGAGAAGGTATTTGGACTTCAAGAGGCCAGACAACCTCTCCTCCAAACATAAAAGAGAAAGGTGTATTACTCATAAGGGTTTGAATTTTGGTGTGATTTTCCCATAAAGCAAAGAAAAAATGTAAACGCCAATCCCATATAGAGGAATTGACCATTTTGGTGAGCATGTTGTTGATGGTTTTGTTAAAAGCCTTAGCTTGTCCATTTGTTTGTGGATGATAGGGTGTTTAAAAATTGAGGTTGATGCCAAATAAGTCACAAAGAGATTGAACTTGCTTATTTTTAAATGATTTTCCATTATCGGTGATGATCTTGTGAGGAAAATCAAAGCAACATATGATATTATGGCTAATAAAGTCAATAATTTTGTTATCTTTGGTTAAAATGAGAGTGGTAACCTCAACCCACTTGGTGAAATATTCAGTGGTGGTGATGATAGATTGGTGCCATTGTGAAGAATGGGGGTTGATTTCACCAATAAGATATAAACCCCATTATGAAAAGGGCCAAAACTCTTTAGATGCCTGAAGACTATGGTTGGGTATGTGATGAGCATTAGCATACTACTGACACTTGACACACATTTTCATATAATCACAATAGTCTTGGTTGAGGGTAGGTCAGTAATAACCAAGATGAAGGATATGTTTAGTGATAGATAAGCCACTAAAATGTCCTCCACAAATCTTGTCATGTGTTTCCTTGATAGCATGAGATGCTTCATGACTATGTAGGCAGTGGAAGAGAAGGCCATCAAAGCCACATTTATAAAAGATGCCCCTGATTATGTTATAATGGGAGGTGCTTTGAATAAATGCTCTCTGATCATTCTTAGAAAGACCAAAGGGAATGATGGTGAGGTTAAGGTAGTCAAAGGTTTGTTGGTACCAAAGGTTGGGTTGGGCTTCCTTCACATTGAAAATGGTAAGAGAGTCCAATTTGATATAAGATGGTTTGGTAAGGTAGTGAACAATGACTGATAACTTGGAGTTAGAGGGTGCAAATGAGATCTAGGAAGCAAGAGAGGCCATCATGTTGACAAACTTGTTTGTAGATTGTGGGGTAGTTTGGATGAGGTAATGGCTAAATGACATTATTACTACATTGACTAGTTATTTGTATTACTGCAAGACATCATTTTTGCATTAATAGATACCATTGATTTGGTTAACCATAAGTTTGGAGTCACCAATGATATTGATTATTTTGACTCCCAAGGCTAAGGCAGTTTGGAGACCTATTACTATGGCTTCATACTCAACCATGTTGTTGGTGAACTCAAAATCAAACTTGAAGGACAGAGGCAAGGGTTCACCATCAAGGGGGATTAAGATGATGCCAAATCCCCCACCACACTAACGCTTAGATCTGTCAAATAACATGGTTATTTGGTAGGTAAAATCCACATGAGGGAATGTAGCGATGTTGTCATCGATAAACTCAAGAGGAGGAGGTTGGTTACCAAATAAAGGGGCTTTAGCTAATTGGTCAAAATTACTTGCCCTTTGATTAATTTTTTTTGAATAAACTCATATTAAAACTCAGCTAACAACATGAGCCACTTCTTCATTCATTAGTTTTGGTATGGCCGAGAGTGCATGTACTTGAGTGGGTTAGTTTGGTGATGACAAAAGTTTTATGGTTGAGAAGGTAGTGATGAAGCTTGGTGGCTAAGAAGATGAGGGTGAGGAAAAGTTTATTGGTATGGGTATACTAAGTTTCATACTATATAAGAATCTAACTTATATAGTAAACAACTTGCTCTTTATGTTTGTCATTGTGATGCACAAGCATTAACCTTAGAGAGTAATGAGAAATGGTGGGGAGAGAAGGTACTCTTTGAGTGAATCAAAAGTAGTCTTAGACCCACTTAAAATATATGTCCTTGATAAGATCATGAAAATTTTGGCATCGATCAGATAGCTAAGAGATAAAATGATGAATAAACTAGAGCTTCCCCTGAAGGATATGAAATTGATTAAGGTTGACAGGAGGAGGCATCTCCAAAATTACCTTGAATTTGGTGGGGTTGAATTCAATGTCATGAAGAGAGATAATGAAGCCAAGAATATTTCCTAAAAGGACCCCAAAGATACATTTCTTAGGATTTAGGCAGATGTGGTAATGATAAGATGCTCAAAGATGACTTTAAGAATGGCTAAATGATCTTTTTGAAGTTTCAATTTTCTGAGAAGATTTTCCACATAGTCCTCTACTATCTTTTGAATGATTTAATGGAATATGTAGGTTATTGCGCATTAGTATGTTGCACCAACATTCTTTAGACTAGAAGGCATAACTTGGTAACATAAAGTTCCCCAAGGGGTGATGAAAGTGGTTTTGTGTTGATCTTCTAGGGTAATCAAGATCTGATTGTATCCTGAGAACCCATCCATAAGTGAGAGCATATCATGGCCAACTATGATGTAAAAATGTTGGTTGATGCTAATTAAAGTAAAGTCATCCTTTGGGAAAGCTAGGTTAAGATCTCAAAAGTCTATGTAAATTCGAAGTCCCCTATAACTTTGGTGATAACAATGACATTAGAGACCCACTGGGGATAGTTGATAGGCTAGATAAAATTGACAAAAAGGAGATGTTGAAGCTCTTCCTTGAAAAGGAGAGCAATGTAAGGGTGCATTCAATGAAGCTTCTATCAAATGGGTTTAACATCACAATTGGTAATAATGTTGTAGGTAGCAATGGTTGGGTTGATCCTAGGCATGTCAGCATATGACCAAGCAAATGTTATGTTATGGTCCTAGAGGAAGGTAGAGAAATTATGGTTCTCTGTAGAATCCAAATATTTCCTAATTTTGAAAATATGTTGGTTCTCCTTAGTGCCTATATTTATATCCACTATGGATTCGTTGAACATGGTTGAGGTCTCATGAGGGAGAGATTTGTGGATAGAAAGATTTTCCGCATTGAGGTAGGTTATATTGGAGTTATCATCTTGACATTAAACAATGTTAATGGTAGGAGAATAAGTTCATATCATCTCAGGATGAGTCAAAGGAATGGTTATGGTCATCCCATATTTTTATTAGGTTATGGGTCCTAAGCTAATAATAGAGATGAAAAAAATGTTAGGTGGGATTATATCATCAACCTCACATTCAGGTGGATAAGAAGTTAGTGAGGAAGGGATGTTTTCCTCCACAATAGCGATAGTATGTGGTTCGGTTTTCTTCTTGGGTATGATGAAACCAAGGTCATGTTTATCATGAGGCTTTCTAGTCTCAATTGAGATTATCTTGTGTGGGCCATGTTCATACTATCCAAGGCCAAATCCCTTCTAGGCACACTTGTGTAGGTATGTCTTGGCAAAAGAAAGTTTTTCCAAGTAAGAAAATTTAGAGGTATAGAAGTGAGGTGAAGAAGGGGTAGAAGTAGTGTTGAGAGATTTTTAAAGTCCCCCATAGATGAAATGTGTTTGTAAATATGAAGGTCCAAGGGGAACAACTGCTCTGATGTTGTGGTCATACCCAGGTTGGTTACTAAGTTTCTCATACTTATGAGGAGTAAGGAAAACATTGAGGGTAAAAAGGTGGTATTCCCTTAGTGACAGACATTAGAAGGTTGATTCCAAGAGGTTAGTTGTAGGTATTTGATCCAAGGGGATGGATGTGCTAGTAGATGCCTCATTGGAAGAGGACTAAGTGGTTTCCTCTTTAGTGTTTGAAGACTTGTCTATTGTTGATGAAGGTTTTCTAGATAGAGGTAAGAGGACATAATTAGGTTGATAGGTCATGTTGTAAGTCAAAAAGGGGCTCAGGTTAGCTTGTATAGTTACAATCTAGCCTTCATGCTCAAATTTAATACAATGATGAAGGGTAGAGGGAACACAAACCATAAAACAAATCGAAGGTTGTCCTAGTAAGACATTATACTAAAATTTTCCTTCCACTACATAGAAGAGTTCTGGGAGTGTATGAGGTCATAAATGGATGTGAAGGACAATGGTTCTTAGGGTAGTGGCCATGGTATCATTAAAAGATTGAATGATATCTGAGGTCTTGGACATGAGGTTGGGTGGTAGCTTAAATTGATTATAGTCATGGGAAGAAATGATATTAATGTTGGCTCCTCCATCAATAAAAATAGGGGGATCTAGGTCCTCCACATGGATAGAAGGTATCTTTGAGTCCTTGAAGGTAACAAGGGTGGAGATATGAAGAGTGCAAACAAAGGCAGCAAGGGGTTAATGATCCTCAGGTTGGACCTCTATTGACTGTAGAGATTCTATCATTGCCTTGCAATGATGAGGTGAGGTAGAAATGAGTTTGTATAGACTCATTTTGGCTGAGGTTTGATGGAGTTACTTAAGGACCACCCTTCTGATTGACTCGAAGGGGTTTGATTGAGAGGTACCCAAGATAGAAACCTTGGGTTTGGGTGAAGGTGAAGATGCCTAGATTTGATTGGTTTGAGAGGTATAAAATGGGTAACTCCAAAGGATGGACATTTTAGCTTTCCCCTTATCCTTTTATTGTATTCATGTGACCACATTTATAGTATGGATAGAAGGGAAAGTAGATGGTTGGGTTGGTTCACTAGCACTCTGAAGTAAGAGTGGAGGAGTAGGTAGGTGTTAGTCATTGATTGTTTGCTAAAGTGGTAGAGGGATCATGGGGAGTTCATCTAATAAGAAATCATCTTCCTCTTAAAGCCAATGGATAATGCTTTGGAGAGATTTATAGTTCTCTATGTCATGTCTAAGTGTCCTATGATAGGAACACAATTGGTGGTTGTTATATCAGGTGGGCTTCAAAGCAAGATGGTCAAATGAACTGATGGGAGGCAAGGTCAAGAAAGAAGCTTGTAATAACCTTTAAAAAATGGCTGAGTAATATCCAACCAAAGGTAGAGAGGGTTTAGATTATTTGGTTGTAGTGGGTATGCTGGGAGTTGTTTTATAAATAGTTTTGGTCATGGATGATTTGGGCAAGGTAGTGTCCTTAGTTAGTGCTTTTGGTTTGGCTAAGGGAGCTAACAAGTTGGAAGCTGAAGCTCTCAAGATAGGTAATTTGGTTATGGGTTGCTCAATAAACATGGGTGTGTTTGAAAGTAAGAGCCATGGCGTAACCAATAGTGGTGGTTTGGTTTTGGTGAAAAGGGTTGGGTTGTTAATTAAAGTAGAGGGATGAGGTCCCAAAATGTATGGCAAGGTGGAAGGAGGTAGAAGTTTGGCCTTCAGGCCTCTTGGTGGTTTTACCTCTTTGGTTTATTTGGTTTGTGATTTAATTGAAGGTTTTCATAAAGGTAACTCCATTTTCAAAGATGGCTGATCCAAACTCAGTGTAGGTAAGATGCCAATATTTATACTTAGTTTATACAAGATGGGAAATAATGATTTGGTTGTTTGGGGTTTGATTTTTTTGGGTGCTTGAGAGATGATTGGTTTGGTAGAAGCTTTGATGGGTATGGGTTGGATAATAGAAGTGATAGATTGGTGTGCTAAAGATGTGGTTGATGTTTCTTACTTGGTGATGTATGGCAGCCCCAATTATTTCCAAAAGGTGGCTTGATCCATATCAAGTTTGGGGATGAATTCCAATCTCTAAACTAATCTAGAGAAAGGCTTGTATACTAGTTTCATCCCCTAGATAGTAGATTTGAAATAAATACTCATAGGTTGAGAAGGTGGAGTGATAACCTCATCCTTATCCTCAATCAAAGGATGCCAAGTTGGGATAAGTGGTTCCTATGTGAGAGGTGTTGATACTAAAGTTTCCTTCTTGGGAATGATCTCCATAGGAGGAGTGGTTGGTCTGATAGTTAAGAAGAAGGTAAGGTGATGGTCAGTTATTTTGATATGTTAGTTAAAGAGGATCTGGAGGATTTCATCACCTCAATAAATGAAGCTATGGTAAAAGGTAATTCCTCAGTTTAGGTCTCTAAAGGAGGGGAAGGTAACTCCATTACCTCAATAAATGGAGTAGGGTAATAATTAGTAGATGAGGTGGTAAATTCTTCAGCAATGGGAGCATCAAGAAACATGTTAATTGAATGAGTGTCATGAGAACATTCAACTGGGTTGCTCTCTTCTTTGGAATGTGTGTGGTTAAGAAAAGGCTTCTTGAATATGTCAAGGGCCTAGTTTTGAGATGCATTTGGGTTTTCAAACACAAGTTCCCCCTTGGCAAGAGGGTTTGGACAACATTCTAGAAGGTGTTGCACCTACTTACATCATGTACGATTAATCAATGAAAAGCACATAGGTCATTCTTGTTATACCATCTAGGTGTTAGATGAGAAGAATAAAACTTTAAGGAGGCTTGATAGGAGGAAGTTTTATGATTTTGGCTTTCAAGAGATTTTCTAAAATGGAGGTGTAATACTCTCTAATGGGAGTGAATTACTTTTGGGTGTTGCGGCTTTGGTTTCTCATGTTTTGGCTTGAGGATCAAGAAGAGTTTTATTGGTGGATATTGGGTGGAGGAGTGGTCTTGAGAACAACTACATTTGTGGTGCCCTTGCCCTTGGTACCGGTGTTGGTTTGATTCCCTGGTTTGGAGGAAG
The DNA here is from genome assembly GCA_037957365.1 of Torreya grandis. NCBI lineage: Eukaryota > Viridiplantae > Streptophyta > Pinopsida > Cupressales > Taxaceae > Torreya > Torreya grandis. The sequence continues at coordinate 3,687,110 of JARHVA010000017.1, read as the reverse complement.
AAACCTCATTGGTTTTGAAGGTAGAGTTCTTATTTCTCAATTTAAATTTACCCTCATCTATATCTTTGTTTTCCAATTTGTGGGCCATACTGAAAGCTTCATCAAAAGTTCTAAAGCTTTGCACATGTAGTGTGAAGGAAATGTGCTTGGTACAAGCTCAAGGAAAAAATTATTTTAATTCTAGCTAAGGCAAAGAGAATGATAGTTGATTGATTAGGCTTCTCTAACGAGCCATAAAATCAGCAACAGATTCATCCTCAAATTGATGGATATAATAGAGATCAGTGATGGAAAATTTCTTAGATATGTTGATTTAGAAGTGATCCAAGAAGGTCTGGGCTAATTGGGTGAAGGAGAAAATTGAATTTTTGGTAATGGCACTATACCAGTCTAGTGTCGGTCCATATAGATACATCAAGAAAGTTTGGAGAAGAAGGGCATCATCATAGGCAATCATGTAACATGCATGCCTAAATTCTCTTAGGTGCTATTGGGGGTCTTCCTTAGTATGAAATTTGGTAAATTTTGGAAGCTCCCACTAGTCAAGATAAGATATGATAGGGATGGAAGGGTGGATAAGCTCATTACAAATTTAGTCGTAGGATAAGAGGTTGTGAGCTCTACAGATGGATGATTCCAGAGTTGTCATCTTATCCATGAGCATTTTCATTAAATCCATTTGGGTTGGTGCATCTAAAGCGTTATAAGGTACATACTATGGTTGAGGTTGGGTGACATATTAATAAGCTTTTGGACATTGGGAGACTATATTATATTGATAAGTGGATATGAGTGGTTGGGTAGAAGGTATGTAAAGGTAGGTGGCTACTGGTGGTTGGGTAGTGGGTACATACCCTTGTGGGTTAGGAATGTAACCTAGGTTGGGTGAAATAGGCAATTTTTAACAAGTTATAGTGGGTTGGGTAGGAGCCATGGTTGGGTTGGTAATCAAGGGGAAGGTAGGGACCTTCTTACTAATATATGGAGAAGGTAGTGACATTTTGGTAGGATATTTTTTTACTAGCAAGTATGGAGTTGACTCCTAGTATTAGCTATCATCCATAGATAGATATGTAGATAGAGATAATCAATAAGTGGATAAAGGGGTATTTATGTAGCTATGTAGTAGGACATAAGTAGGCATATATTATATGGATAAACTTGGGTGAGTATTGTTACAATACCACCTATAAAATGAGTATTAGCATGTCTCCCTTTCACATATTGTATGGGTATGATGCCTCATTGTCTGTGGACCTGGTATTATCATATGGTCAAGCTCCCAAAGCACATGATTGGTTACAAGAGAACTTGGATATTTTGAAGGCCCACAATAAGAATTTACAAAAAGCATAGAATCAATAGAAGGTTTATTCAGATAGGCACACGGTTGAGAGATATTTTGAGGTAGGGGATTTGGTCTTTCTATGATCGTATCCCTATAGGCAATCCTCACTTAAGAAGAGTAGTGATGAAAAATTGAAACCATGATTTTATGGGTTATACAAGATAGTACAGAGGGTTGAGGCAATTTCATATGAATTGGAGATTTTAGAATAGAGAAGGATCCACAATGTCTTCCATGTTTTGTGCCTCAAAAGGGCACTTGTATAACATATTGTGTCATCTACAAACTTGCCACCATTGGATGAGGAGGGAAAGTTGGTTTTCATAATAGAGACTATTATCAAGGTGAGGCAAAGAAATATCAGAAACATGACTATTATAGAATATCTAGTCTGGTGATAGGATTTTCCACTTGAGGATGTTATTTAGGAGGGAGAGTAGATTTTACAGCATCCTGGTTTGCATTTGCTAGTGGGCAAGTAGATTTTGGGAAAGGAAGACTATAATGTCCCCATTCCTATGTAGGAGGCCTAGTAGGCTCATTTTAGTGTTAGCCTCAATCATACACAAGAGGTTAGAGATGTTAGAAGCTATTGGGTATGGGTTACCATTACCACCTCTACTTTATGCTATATTTCATCGTTGACTTAAGTGATGGGGATTAGGTGGTACTTTTTCACCATGGAGCTTTTAATTTCATGTTGAGATAATTTAAGTCATATTTTTAGCATGTGCACAATAAAATCACTTACTTTATATATTTATGCACATGGGTTCTTTCCAAAATGGGTGTAGGGTTTCTTTTGGGCCATTGATCTTATTTGGAGGTAATTTAATCTTGGGCATTGGATTTCATATCCCTAATTTGGATGGTGGATATTATTTCATATTTTTGGAGTTGGATATATATTTTACCCTTGAGGTCATTTTGAGGGTATTCCCAAATTCAAAATTTTGGATATATTTCTATTAGAAACCCTTTTTCTTGTGGCGGTCAAATTCTGTAAGATCCCTACCTTCGGTGGTGAGAGATCCACTTCTAGTTGGTAGAGCATTCTCTAGTGAGGCTTTCCAATCCATACCCCTAGCTTTTTATTCATGTGATTATAAATTGGGTTTAGATTTATAGATATAGATCAGGGATCAAAGATTTATTGGTATCATTGATCATAAATTCAGATTTAGAGAGGAGGACAATGCACCATCAACCTGGGTATCCATTTATTTTCAGTTTTGAGGCAGTTGTGAGTCTCCCACAAGTGGGGTGACCTACCTAGAGATTTTAGGTAGTGATTTGGAAGGGTTTCAATGGGATTTATATGGAGATTTAGAAGCTGAAGATTATTATCATCATAAAGATGCCCTAGAATTCATTTCCATCATTTCTCTATTGTTATCTAGAGATTACAATCAGTTGTATTTTTCTCTCATTTTTTGTCATAAAATAAAATCAGACCTTTAAGATAAAAATTATTTCTCAATTTTTTATTGTTCTCCATAATTTTCCACATATTTTTAAGCTTTTATGTATTTTTGAAAGTGATTATTCTAAAAGATATAAATTTTCCTTTATTATTATAACTTGTTATCCTGAAAAATCAGAACTAGTTGAAGAACATTGTATTGAAGAGCAACTTCAAGAGAATTGAAAAGAAAAGATAGAACATTTCAGACCATCATCAAGGCCAAGAGATAAATAAGGTATGGTTGAGAAAACCTTGGATGATAATATATCATCATAGCTAGATAGGTTATGGTTACAAGCATAGGTCTAGTTGCAAAGGGATAACAATCGTTTGTCTTTTGTGGATAGAAATTAGAGGAAAGGAAAGGCCTAGATCATTTAAAGAAAGAATAATATATTTAAAGAACAATTTGAAGCATTAAGGATCATGGAAGAGTCATAAGATCCTTTGATATAAGATACAAACTAGTTTAAATATCTCTACTTATTTGATCTAATAAAATCCCCCATAGATCTAATAATCAACCTTAAAATTTCCTCATTGTCCAACTTTATTGGTAGCATATATAACCCCACCCAAAGTTGGATTTTAGTGATCTTATTTTTAGGATAAAATGGGGGATAATAAAACTATAGACACATAAATATGGTCACAGGTACTTGACAATGTTAATTCTTGACACATCCTAAACCACATAACTTGTGCACAAATACATGACTCTTATTCACCATTCCTCTAAGCCATTTATCTATATGCAGGCTTGACCCTTTATTTACCGATATTACTACACAAAGTTTTCAATGTCAAATGATCAAGATTTTTAAAGTCATCCTCAAACTATATCCAGTAGAGGATAGTTGTATTTGATCCTTATGGACAAGTCTACACTAGGTGGACAAAACCGTAGTGTGCTCATGTCCACTTACAACAACAACATCCCAGACCAAATAAAAGCTATTTTTAAAACTCAAAACATAATTTTGTGTCTTTTTTCATGTTTGGAAGATTATATAAAAGAAATTTTTAAAATTTTCTCTTAAAAATACACATCTAAGGCCATTCACTATTCCCACTTGGAACTCATTTCTCTCAAACATTCACATTATTTCACATTGAGAAAATTTACCTTTATTTCCAAATTCAAAATCATTCATAAAGAGTAGCCATAAGCCAAGAAAAGAGCCTTCTAAATCAATTAAAGAGCTATAATTGTAAATTATTATAACCATTTTATAAATCCATACATATAGTCAAAGAATCAAAAGTGTGCAATCACTCTACGTGGGGGAACTACATGGGATTGAAAAGAATCCTTGGAGTATTAGATATGTAAGCAACATTCAATCATCAAAGGGGTGATTGAGGTCAACTCAACCCATTACACTCCCATTTGTTTTGTAGGTTTTCAAGATATCAAAGTACCCTTAATGTTTCAAAGATAAGAGAAACAACATAGTGATTTATATGTGATATTATTCAAAGTGTAATATTTTATATTATTCAATAGACATATGCACAATAGGTGCAGTGATCAAATTTTATGCATAGTCAATAGGGACAAGTCATAAGTCAATGAAATCAAGTGCACTATTCTATTATCCACTTACAATGGTCCTATCTAAGAATATTTTATGTTTCTACCTCTGATATGTGACTTTCAAAATTTTATTTATTTTCATATTTTCTTGTTAGTGAGTTAGCTTGGACAAGTTTGTAATAAACAAATTAAAATGCATTGTGTCATCATTCACTTACAATGTGTTATCAAAAAACATTTCATGGTTAAAATTCATAAAATTTTGGTGTCAATGAAAATTTTGAGTCAAGTTAAAAGTTTTTAAAAGTGTGGTAATAACTAATATTTCAATTCAAGTCAAGGATTTCGAGTGATTTTGAAAAAAGTTCAAGTTTAATGGTTTAGGTAAAAAAGGAAAAAAACATTGTAGGATACATACATGTACCCTACATGCCTAATATGTCAAGTTTTATTGACCTCCTGGGTACATGGAACATAGGTACATGTATGAATGTGAAACATGACACCATGCCCACCGTTCCCATAGTGTCAAGAAAAATTGACATTACAGACACAACAGATGTATGGTTGTATCCAACAACACCATTCAACAGACACACATATGTTACATCCATAAGGTAGTGCCATCATTTTTCATAGGTTCCATGATGTGTGGGTGCATGAAACATCACTGACACCTATTCAAATATGTTTCTCCCTCATTCCTCTAATAATCACTTCAAATACCCTATCAATTCTCTTTGTTCCTAATGCAGGAGCATCACTCCAAATGCTAAATTTTGATTTGGTTTCATTATTTTTGAATCTTAGGAGGCTATTAGTAGTATCTAAGATCATGTAGAAGTCATTTATATTTTTTTTTCATAAGAATTGACTTTGAGCCTTCTAGGCATTTTCCTGCCAAAATGCCAAATTCAAAATTTTGAATGTCTTTCTATAGTTTTGAGGACTAGTTCATGATTTTGTAAGGTTAAAAAGTTGGATATTAGTTTTTTTAGGTGAATTAAAGGTCTTAGGATGTCTTTTAGTGTTTTTACATGTTTTTGGTCTTATATGTTATGTTCAAACTACTTGTAACATCCAAAGAAACAACTTGTTCATGCATAAGCCTACATTGGAGGTAAACAAGAAGTAGTTAGAGATTTTATAGGAACTAAAATGACATAAAGAAGCTCAAATGAGTCATTATGGAATGTATTAATAAGGTTTTGAGCTCAAATAACAAGAAATAGGGTTTAGATTGCTTGAAGAAGATTGTTTGCCAAGAATTATATGCATGTTTACAAAGAATATGAATATAAATCGATGAGAATAGCTATTGGACCACGTTGTGATTCTTGGTAAGTGGATTAAATTTATATTATTTAATTATTAATTTATTTTTATTTATAAACTTTCATCTATAGGTGGAAAAAGTGTAAACCAGGCCTTAAGAGAAATTTGTGTGTCACAGTTGAGTTTTCAAGTAATGTGGAAGGTCTTTTTTGTTTGTTTTCAAATAATAATGATTTAAATGGTGTTGGAGAGTGTTAATAAGTTTAATGAAACTTTTTTCAGTCCTCATAATCTCTTTATAAGACCAAGACTCATCAAAAACTCCAACTCTGTCTACACAGTCTTGTACGCTATATTCTGAGTACAGTCAAGGTGAAAATTTCCAATTTTGAGTCTATTTACCATTAAAGTGTTTGTTATTCCAATTCAAAAGGTTGTATTAGGTGTGAAAAAACATTTTAAAAAATATTTTAGTCATTAAAACACACTTTTGATCTTGAAATCTTCAAATTGTCACCTCTCTACCTATGTATAACCCTACTTTAGGGCATTTGACCATTTCTTGGTTTGGGTAGTTATACATTGTTTCATACATTCTAATTTGATATGGAGCTTGATTTTTATGTCTTTAAATTTATTAAAATAATTTATTGGAGTCTTGTCATGTGTGAGATATTTTGGATCCATAACTCAGTTTTGAAGTCAAAGAGACCTAATTATGGCCTAATTTGATTAATGTCAAGTTAAGTAAGTGTATCTACCTTAAGATTTGGTTTATAAAACTTTATAGGTAGTTTAAATAATTTAATGGGAATCTAAAAATATCCTTTTTTTGTATTAGACCTATTTTTACTTGTCAAACCACCTGGAAAAATGCTTTAGGAGGGCTACAAGAAAGAGACCTAATTGTGAAGAGACAATTGTGAGTTGGTGTACTTAAATTGAGAGTTTGAGTTGAAACATTATGGAGAGTGAAAAGAGAATAATGGGTATTTATAATAGGTATTTTATTTATTATAACCCTTGTACAGTTCTAAAACCAACTGGATTTGTCTTTGTGAAGGGATACAAGGAGTTAGTCCTAATCGAAGAAAGTTAACAAGTGATTGATTATCTCTCTCCCTCTACATCAGATTAGTATTAGAGTAGGTTGGGTAATTGAAAGAGGCTTAAATAAAGTTCAAACTCTTTGAGGATAATATTGAATTACATGTTTTTTGGTTAGTTTATATTGAAGGATCCATAATACCACCTAGGAGGAACCCAAGAGGAGGTGGAAGAGCAGGTATCCAAATGGGAGATGAAATCTTGGAGGAGTTAAGAAACCTAAGAGTTAGTTTTGATGTAAGGTTGACAACATTAGAGATAAATCAAAGAAGAGGAGTGGTAACAAGGGATGTCAGTGACAGGGAAGAATAACCATAGGCACCTGAAGAGGAACAAGAAGTAGAGTGAGAGGAAGAAGGAATAGATAGGCTACTGAAGGTAGTCATGGTACAAAGGTCTAAACCCAAAATATAACTTCCTACATATGTTTGCAGACTTGATGGAGAATATCTTATTGATTATATTATAAAATGGGAAAAGTATTTTGACTATGAGAGTGTATCAGATGAGAACAAGGTGAAGTTTGTTTACACCAAGATAAAAGGAAATGCATCCCTTTGGTGGGACTATGTGCAGGATGAAAGAAAAAAGAAAGGTAAGGAAAAGATCAAATATTGGGATAGGATGGTATTTAAATTGAAGGAAATTTTTTTCCTAGTGATTATCACACTAACTTATTCAAGAAGTTGCATAATTTGAAGAAAAAGGAGATGGGTGTTAAGGAATATACTACAAGTTAACCATCAGATCAAGTCATTTGGAAGAAGATATGGATGAGATAACTAGGTATCTCAATGGGATAAGATACAACCTTCAAGATGAACTAATTTTTTCAGGTCCAAGAACAATTTAAGAGTGTTACCAATATGCCTTGAAAGTAGAAGACAAGCTGAATAGAAGACAAACACAACAAAATAGGGGTAGGGGCAAAAATTATAAAGGTAGAGGTCAGTAATGAGGAAGAAGCACATCAAAAAGAACTAATTTCTAACCTATTATATATAAATAACATGCATCCAATTCAAGAGGTGGATTCAAAGGAAGGAGACCATACTTCAGAGGAGGATACACACAATGAGGTATAGGCTTAAATAGATTCACTCGTAAATGTTTTAAATGCAATAAATTTGTTAGTCATAGGTTTTTGGAATGTCCAAAAAAATCTCAAGCTAGTGTATCGAGAACTAAAATCTAAACCAAATAGTTCAAGGAGATGAAGAGGGTGTGTATTCTCCATCTCATGTTGAGGAACTAGAAGTAGGTGAATATTTATTGATGAGAAGAGTGATGATCAAACCACCTAATGAGGAGGAGCCTTCCCAAAGGAAGACTATATTCAAGACAACATGTAAATGTTAAGGTAAGTTCTGAAAATTGGTCATTGATTCCAATAACACATATAATATAGTGTAAATAGAGATGGTACAGAAACTTGGCTTGAAGACGATACCACACCCAAATCCCAATAAGGTCTCATAGCTACAAAAGGGGTAGAAAGTTATTGTAAGTGAGCAATGTTGGTTAGAATTTCAAATTGGAGGATACAAGGATAAAGTATTATGTGATATAAGGCCAATGGATGTGTGTCATGTGCTCCTAGATAGGCCTTGGAAATATGATAGGAAAACTACTCATGATGGTATAAATAATATATATACATTGAAGAAGGATGGTGTAATCCATACATCATTTCCTCTCAAAGAAGAAGACCATGGACAAAAGACCAATGTAAGTGTCATGATGGTAAATGAAAAAGAGTTCTTATACACCATGAAATAATAATAATTGTGCTTTGGAGTTATGGTTAAACCAAGGACTATTATAACAACCACTAAACTGAATGAATTACCTTAAGAGGTTCAATATATGTTGAAGGATTATGTTGATATAGTGGTGGATGTGTAGACACTCAAAAATTATGCAATGCATTTCTAGTCATCAAAACACCCCATGACCCCCTTTTTAGTTACCTCAGACCAATTTCTTAACTTCTCAACTGCCAACCATAAGTACAAATGGCTAATTTTAGCCACTTTTTTTCTTTCTCCCTAACCACCAATGATCGACCCTTGACCACTGATGGCTGACCCTGACCATCAATGATCACATAACTCTACCTCAGATAGAATGATCAAAGGAGTTAACTGCAACTAAGTTTCAACTCACTCTTTGCATTATCAATCTATGATAGTCCGTGTGATCAATGCATGTTAGACTATCTTTTGAACTGTTCGTTATCCTCCTTGATTTCAATGCTCCTTTTCTTTATATTAATATATGAAGAAGAGGTTAGAGGAAGTTGAATTCATTTTTGTTACAATAGATATTCTTAATCCCAAGGAAGTTGAGGAGTAATTTGAGAGCAAGTAATTCTACAAAATTATTTCTTCCCATCCCAAGGCTCGCTTTGAACTGAAAAAATGGTTGTTTTTAATGAAAAGAATACCTCCAGCTCCACATCTAAATAGATTTCCTTGACTAGCCCCATCAAAAAATCCCCAAGGCAAAGAGAAATCTAAAGTCATTGGAGAAATCTGCATAGGAGCCTTGTAATGCAAATCTTTCTTAAGGCCTTCAAAATGTCTGAAAAGGGGGAATAACCAATTTTTTGAAGATATCTGCATTCCTTACCAACTAAATACCCCACACCACCACAAAGGGTAAATCTCTAAAGAGCTTTAAATACATATTGTTAAACCAATTTTTCAAGCACACCTTGAGAGAATCCCCAAGCCAAAATCGTTGTCTTCTAATTGAAACAACGAGATCATCCCACATAGCAAGCATGTAGGGAAAATCTACAAATAAGTGAGTAATGTTTTATGAGGCAACCTTACATAAAGTACATCTAGCTGACCCCTGCCATCCTCTTCTCAACAAATTATCCCAAGTTAAGAGTTTGTAATTAAGAGCCAACCACATGAAGGTTCTTGTTTTTAATGGAGAGTTGACCTTCCAGATAGGTTTCCACCACCAAAGTTTATTAATAGTTTTGTCTTGAGAGACTAAAGATTTGTAACCAAGTTTAGCAATGTAATCTCCCTATTTGGATTTTTAATCCAAACAAGCTCATCCTTAATCCCTTCTCTTAGCTAATTATGGCTTCGGATCAAGAGTCCAACATAATCAGCCCAAAAAACACTGTCTTTTCTCACCAAACCTAGATGGTGTCCCTACAACCATCCTTGATGCCATAAAGAGGTACTGGTAGGAACTGCCACCTGGGACAAAGTAGAAAAACCAGCTTCCTATAGCTAAACTATAATATTATCTAGAAGCTTATAATCATATACATTCCCCACCCAAGGGTCGACCCCTACCCTTACCTGCCCATTGTTACCAATTTTATAAGCTAGCATGTTGCCAATCAGAGGGAAACCATGAACAAGAGCCTTCCATATAATAGAAATGTTAGAAGTAGCTTTGGAAGGATTCCTAATACACTCCATCAAGGATAAAGGCTCCATATATTTATGCACATTGACCTTCCTCCATAAACTATCCTTTGTTATATGTCTCTAAAGACTCCTTGATACCAAAGCTTTGTCAAAAAAATGAATATTTCTCATCCCTCACCCACCTTCTTCCTTTGGCTTAGCAATACTAGTCCATTTAGTTAAAGCAATACCATATTTGATTTTTTTTCCATTCCAAAGAAATTTGAAACATCTCTTTCTGATATTTTCAAGGACCCCAACTAGAAGATTTGCTAGACCATGCCAATAGATAGGGATGGCTTCTAAAATTGACTTCAAAAGATTCAATCTCCTGCCTAAAGAAAGCCACATATTACACCACAAGTTGATATTCTCATCGACCTTGTTCACCATCCACTCCCAATCCTTTTTCCCATAAACATTGGGCTTCAACACAAACCCCATATATTTAATCCTAGTGTGAAAATCCATCTTGGGATAAAAAAGAATCTTCAAAATTTGCCTCTTCCCCCCCTTAGAAAGAGATGAAAAATTCAAAGAGGAATTTAATACATTGACCTCCATCCTTGTGGCTAAACAACAAGTCTTCAAAATCTCTTCAAGTTTCACTGCATCTCTTAGGGAGCCATCACAAAAAATCATAATATCATCAACAAATAAGAGATGGGTGATAAAAATAGATCTTCCTAGTTTGATCCCTTTGAGAGAACCAAACTTATTTATTGCTTTGATAGCTTTGCTTAATCTTTCAACAACCAAAATGAAAAGAATCAGAGATAGGGGGGGGTAGCCTTAACGAAGACCTCTCCCAGACTTGAAAAGTTTGGATGTTGATCCATTGATTAGGACAACAAAGGTGACCGACGAAATAGAGCCCATAGTCCAATTAACAATTTGTAAGTTGAAACCAATATGAAGAAGCATTATTCTGAGATACAACCAGCTAACTCTATCAAAAGTTTTAGAAAGATCCAATTTGATGACTGGAGCAAGTTGTTTCTTGATTTTGATAGAGTGTAAACCTTCTTTTGCAACTCCCACCGCATCATGAATTTTTCTTCCACTTAGAAAACCAAATTGTTCTTCGGAGATAGAATCAGAAAAAACTTTCTTAACTCTAACAACATTGACCTTTGTAATGATCTTATATAGGCAATTGCAAAGGGAAATATGCCTAAAATCATCAAAATATTCAAGTCAATATTTTTTAGGAATCAAAGCAATGAGGGTGGAATTGATGGGCAGAGGAATCCTTCCATAAAGTTTTGTTTCCTCCATCACTCTAAGCAAGTTCTCTTCAATTAGCTCATAAAATCCTAGAAAAAAATCTACAGTCCAACCATCAAGTCCAGGGCTTTTACTCTTCTGTAATGTTGAGAGGATGTTTTTAAGTTTGGCCTTAGAAACAACTACCACCATCATCTCATTGTTTTCAACAAAAGAAAAATTGGGAAAGAAAGAAGTAAGTTTCAGAATTTCTAGAAGTTTGGCCCTATCATCCTCCTTAAACAATTGCTTGAAGTGGTTGACACCTAAATCGGATAGATCAGAGAAAGATCTAGATTTGGATCCATCCTCAGGCATCTCCCATACAATGTTAATATTTTTTTGATGATTGGCAAAGCTATGAAAAAACTTAGTTTTTTATCACCTGCTTCCAACCATATAGCCCTACTTTTCATTCTCCAATTAGCCTCACATGTTTGTAAAATATCACCTTTTAGTTTTTCCAAGGCTCTGATCTTGACCTTATCCTCAACATTGAAAACCCCATTGACCTGTGAGCTATAGAACTCTGCAATCTCTCTCTTTGAATGAAGAACTTGATCTTGTAATCTATATTTGTTGTAATCCCACTTAGAGACAACTATCTTAATGTTTCATAAATTCATGGAAAACTAAAAACAAGCAATTTCCCCTTAATTCCTATCAAAAACTTTCCAACTTCCTTTGATAAGGGCCTAAAAGTCCACATCATCCCACCAAAATGGATTAAACTTGAAGTGACTAGGAGGTTTAATGACCTCGAAACCAATTTGTAGTAAGATTGGGAAGTGATTTGAATCGTTGCCTATTTCGATCCAGTAACGGATACTTTTCCCCTAAAAAAATTTGCATTGGAAACTAAGACCCTGTCAAGTCTCTTTGCAATATAGTCATCCTCTAATCTATTATCCCTCCAAGTTGGAACGTTTTTGATAGGTTCAACATCCACCAACCTACCTTCCTCAAATTTGTGAAAAAAAAAATCAACTAGAGGGTCCACTCTCCTAGAAAACCCCCAAACCTTAGAACTATTCAAAGCAAAATTTAAATCACCACATAGAATTCCCTGATTTTATTTAAGAAAGTCTAATCCCATAAGCTTATCCCAAAATGAGATTTTATTATCGTAAGGCCCATAGATATTAACAACATGAAAAAATGACCCCTTTTCCAAAGAATGTCGCTGAGCCCCTAAACCAAACTCAAGGAAGAAGGAATTAATGTGCCTGAAGGATCTCTCTTTTCCTCCCCAAGATAAGGCCTCCAAAACATCCCACTAAGTCCTAACAAATGAAAGCCTAATCCTTCATCATAAAATGTAATATACCTTCCGCTTTAAGACCCTCCATCATAGTCTCTTGTAAAAACAAAATATAAGGATTGGCAAATTTTTTGGAGTCATTGCCCAATGCCCTAGAATTAAGAGAGAGAAATAACATTATGAAATAATTTTGGGGTTAGTGGATGCTCTAAGTACCCCAAGAATAGTTTGTTGTGTACCACTATTAATATCCATTATATAGCTTGCTCTTGTGCATGTTTGAAGGTAGGCTTTCTCCCTACATTAGGATTGATTTTCGACCTCAAGAGATCAAAACCTAAAGCTTCCATCAAATCCTCCCCAATACCACCACTAGCCTTCTTATTAGATTTATGATTGTTATGCTTGCCACCGATGTGTGAATCCCCATCCTCCAAACATGAAGAGGAATGACCAATGGATTGAAGGGGAAAAAGAATAGCATCCTTAGGAGATGGTTACACATATGAGTTCTCCTTAACCTGACTATCTTCCATAAAAGAGGACTCGAGAGGCCCACCACTAACATTTTGACCTCAAGAGATCAAAACCTAAACCTTCCATCAAATCCTTTGCAATACCACTGCCAGCTTATTAGATTTATGATTTTTATGCTTGCCACTGATGTGCGAATCCCCATCCTCCAAACATGAAGAAGAATGACCAATGGATTGAAGGGGAAAAAGAATAGCATCATTAAGAGATGGTTACACATATGAGTTCTCCTTAAGCTGACTATCTTCCATAAAAGAGGACTCGAGAGGCCCACCACTAACATTCAAATACTATGGGCGAAGAAGAGGAGATTCTCCTAAACACTAATCAGGAGTTAGATTAAGAGGAACACAACATGTATATAGGGGAGGAGAGGTAACAACAACCAACCCCTTATTTGAAATCATACAAACATTAGGAGGATCTAAAAAAGATTTTGATATCCCAAGAGATTGGTGATTTGAGTTTTGTGAGAAGAAAGTTCATATTTGACTAGCTCCACATTCAGCTTTTCCTGATGCCATCCAAAACTTCAAACTGAGCCCCCTTAAACCATTCCACTACCTCATCCACCACAGCTAAGGCCAGGTTAACTGACATGGAAATCACTTGTTTGGGGACATCCATATTATTGAGAGTAGGCTTCCCAGGTTCAAGAAAATCCTACCCTACTACTCCTTGTGCTTTCTCCAACCTACACATAAATTATGCTACCTTTCATGATGCTCCCCTTCAATTGACGAAACATCTGTCCTTTTATTTGGTATCTCTGGAATGGAGTGTTCCATATTCTTGGGCCTCCAAGGTTGCCTATTAAATTTTAAAGAACACACATCAACAAGATGACCATAAGCATGGCACCTTACACATCGAAAAGGCACTTTAGAATAATCAAGAATCTAAGTGTATTTCCTTATGCCAATATCAATCTCAATGACCTCTAGAAGCCCTGCACTAAGATCAACTTCCACCAATATTCTAGCTAAGGAGTGAGAATTGCTCTTTAAAATCTCCTCATCCCAGCCCATAAAAGACCCTATAAAGTTTCCAATACCTTGAAGAATTCTAGTTGACCACTTTTCCAAAGGTAAACCTGACAATTTAACCTAAATCAGTTGAATTGCTTTGGATTTTCTTATCAGGTTGAAACATAGAGACACTTTCTTAAATCCCAAAGAAGAAGAATTCCAAAATCATCTGCACTGTAAAATCCTTGTAGCATCCTCTATTGCCCTAAAGGAGAAGGCAAGCCAACCCCTAGCCAAGAGAAAAAAACTCAGCTTATACCCTAGGAATGAGCTTTAAAAAGTATTAATCCAAGCCCCCAGAGACTTGATAGAACAAGTTCTACCATAGACTCTCCTTGTCAAAGTTTTAGTTTCCAACTCTAGAACTTGGTGAATAAGAACATCTTCACCTAACACCAAATTGGTTCTGCCTTCTCTTAACTTAACGCACCTTTTTGGCTTCTTAACAGCTGCAACCATTCTACCCTGAGGACTAACTAATGGCAGACTGGAGCTCTCCACTCTTGAAAGAATTTGCCCATCAAACCCTTCCACAACTGCCTTCCCAAAGTTCCTCAACCGATCCCGAATGTGAGCCATTTCCCGAGATCTAACCCCAACAAACCCTGAGTCCCCATCATATGAGCTCTTGCAATGAGGAGACTCAAAGTCTGGGTCTAAGTCAGAATAATCATCCTCCACTCCTTGAACGATAAAACAATGACCAACCAGCTTGTTGACCATTTGATCCACGGTGCGCTCCATTTGCCACTTTTGAATTAATTCTGTATCATTGGGAAATATCTGTTTTTCATCAAAAGGATCCTGAGAGTTATCAAAAGGATCTTCCATGCCTTCCACTTGACTAACCCCTGACATCATTCTTAGGTCACAAACAGACTGCTACCTAGACACCATCTGAGGACCAGAACCAGCTAACACAACCTCTGTATTCCTGTCCAATCCACTAGTCAAATGATCCCACAAAAACATACACCAGACCGAGGTCCAAATCCAGTTCGAATGAAGGGCACGTCTGTCCACAAAGGAGGACTGAAAAAAGAGAGAGCTATTTTGACAATTCATCATATAGTCCGCTGATGAAGAGACGACCGAGAAGACAATTTTTCTGACAAGCACATGGCGACTAACAAGAATTCCTTAATCTTTCCAGCTCTCATGGGTGACGAGGCTAGACTTCAACCTTGCTTAAACACTAAACCCCTGCTGAATCAGAGGAAAAGCCAGAGCCGAAACAAGCTTTTAAGCAGTCACTTCAACAAACCCATAGACTGATTGCTTATCGACTCAATGACTACATTTAACTGCAACACGTGTTCAAGATTCGAGATGATTGAGCTCTAACATAGCCTGCACTCAGTATGCCTTGTCATTCAATTTGACATTTTGTCAAACAATTCACCTGCGATCAGAAAGCCTTCTCATTCTGATAAGACATTTTATCAAACAGTTTGTATAACTATGATCAATATTTATGAACATGTCGATGTTTGTATATGTTCTCAACATTTTCTATTCTCTTTTCTTCTTCATTGTTTTCAGAAAAGAATGAACTTATCACTACTCTTCTTTTCCATTCATTTAGTGGAATATAATTTTTTTTTTTTTTATAGGTTAGTGCTTGTCTATTTTATGAACGTCTTCCTTCCATTCATTTAGTGGAATCTAATCTTCTTTTTTGTATAGGTTAGTGTTTGTTTATTTTATAGGTTAGTGCTTGTCTATTTTATGAACATCTTCTTTCCATACATTTAGTGGAATCTAATCTTCTTTTTTGTATAGGTTAGTGTTTGTCTATTTTATGAACGTCTTCCTTCCATTCATTTAGTGGAATCTAATCTTCTTTTTTGTATAGGTTAGTGTTTGTCTATTTTATGAACATCTTCTTTGCATTCATTTAGTGGAATCTAATCTTCTTTTTTGTATAGGTTAGTGCTTGTCTATTTTATGAACATCTTCTTTGCATTCATTTAGTGGAATCTAATCTTCTTTTTTGTATAGGTTAGTGCTTGTCTATTTTATGAACATCTTCCTTCCATTCATTTAGTGGAATCTAATCTTCTTTTTTGTATAGGTTAGTGCTTGTCTATTTTATGAGCATCTTCCTTCCATTCATTTAGTGGAATCTAATCTTTACTTGTCTATTTTTTAACATTTTCCTTTTGTTTTTATTTTTCATTGTTTTCAAGGAAAGAATGAACCTACTTACAACATCAAAGGTTTTTATATACAATGTATCTATTTATATTCACTCTACTCTTCCTCTTCGTCATAAAGCCTTCTATCTTAAGGCCCACTACAACTAAATCCAATTCATTCATCTCTCTCTCTTTTAAATAAATCCATTTTTTGAAGTATATATGGTTAGCATTTGAGTTGAAATCAATGGTATCTTCATCCTCATCTCGTTAAAGAAATGATGTTTTTTTGGAATTGAATCTGCTGACAAAAAGAGGAAGGTACATAAATCGTTAAGATTGTATAATGTTTTCATCAACTAGAGAGGCCCTAATGTCAAACAACTCTTAGTTTTACCAATTTAAGTTTAATATTAACCTACTCCCAACTAATAACATAATTTACAAGCATTTTAATTTAAATTAGGCCAAAAAACTTAATAAAAAGATGGTAGTTTATAAAAAATTCCACTACACGAACATAAAAATACATAATGGAATCTTTTATTCCCTTCTTTCTAAAAAAATGCCTTTACCATTATCCTCCCCTCTTAAAATTTATCACATAAACTAAATGTTAATTAATAGTTTCTTTCATCATATTTATGACTAAATAAATATTATTGCAAAACTAAATTTAATGATCGTATGAACATATTTACATTTTTTTACCATAAAATATAATTATTTTTAAGAAACCATATTAAATACAAAGTAAGATTTTAAACAATATAAAAAGTTATAATAAATATATATAGTATCTAATAATTATGTTTTATATTATAAATGATAGTATCATTATACTTTTATATATATATATATATATATATATATATATATATATATATATATATATATCCTCTTAAAATTTATCGCCTAAACTAAATGTTAATTAATAGTTTCTTTCATCATATTTATGACTAAATAAATATTATTGCAAAACTAAATTTAATGATCGTATGAACATATTTACATTTTTTTACCATAAAATATAATTATTTTTAAGAAACCATATTAAATACAAAGTAAGATTTTAAACAATATAAAAAGTTATAATAAATATATATAGTATCTAATAATTATGTTTTATATTATAAATGATAGTATCATTTTATATATATATATATATATATATATATATATATATATATATATTTTTTTTTTTTTTTTTTTTTTTTTTCTTTTTTTTTGGGTAGGAGCGGGGGGCTGATTATTGTTTTATGCAGTGATCTTAAATTAAGAATCAAGTATTAAAGGGTATCCATTTTGTCAAAATCGCTTCGAGGCACGATTTCAATATCACTCTTTTTCTCGAATCAAGTTTTACTAGCAATAAGAATTCTTTATAAACCAAACTTCTTCACCAATTAAACCAACAACTATTCATTTAAATGACAATCTTAAATAAATAACCCTCATCAAAAAAATTGCATGACAAGTAATATAAACTGTCAAATTTAATCACCGTGATAGAGGAGTCGCTGAGGTGGACTGTTCTCATTGTTTTATGAATACAGAAAATTTATTTTTTGGGCAACGCCGACGAAATTTCATCATTTTAGAAAATGGCCGACGGTTTTAAGATCATTGTTTTCTTAATTAATTTAGTCAAATCTACTGTTTGATTGGTCAGTGTTTGTCTATTTTCTCAACTTTTTCCGTCCTCTTCTCTTCCGCGATGTTTCTGGGAATGAATGAATCCATCACAACTTTTTCTCCTCCATTCATTTAGTTTAATCTAATCTCTTTCTTTTCTTTTCATTTTTTTCTGGTAAAGGTCAGTGCTCGTCTGTTTTCTGAATAATTTTCTTACATTTTCCTTTCTGGGTATTTTCTGAGAAGGATTGAACCCATTTAATATTTTTGTATATGTCAGTGCCTGTCCATTTTCTGAACATCTTCCTTCTATTTTCTTCCTCGTTGTTTCCGGGAAGAAATGAACCCAAGTACAACATCAATGGTTTTCAGATACAAGTTATCTATTTATATTCACTCTGCTCTTCCTCTTCGACATAAAGCCTTCTTTCTTATTCTTAAGCCCTACTGCAACTAAATCCATTTGAATTGAAATCAATGGCATCTTCATCCTCATCTTACCAACAAAATACTGGGTTCTCTGGAATTGAACCTGCCTGCAAACGTAGGAAGATATCTGAATCGTCAAGAGTGTTTGATGTGTTCATCAACCACAGAGGTCCTGATGTCAAACAAACTCTGGCTCATAATCTTTACAATTCTCTTCAGGAGTTGGGAATAAAGGCATTTCTTGATCGTGAAGAGACAGAACTTGGAGATTCATTTCCTTCCACAATTGAGACCGCTATCCGCTCAGCGTCAGTCCACATCGCTATCTTCTCCAAAAGATATGTGGAGTCAGCTTGGTGTTTGACTGAGTTGGTTCTCATGTTACAGAGTCCAGCTAAGGTTATTCCAGTGTTTTATGATGTGCAACCTTGGGAACTCCGGCACATAGAAAAGGGAGTGTATGCTGATGCATTCGCTGATTTTGAAAAGAAGTCCAGACACCTGGAGAAGCTCGAGGAGTGGAAGGAAGCACTTCAGACTGTTTCATTTTACAGAGGCTGGGAATTCTACAATTCAGAGTAAGTTTTTTGCTTCTTTAATTTTACTTCATTTTTTCTTTTCTCAAAACAGAGCTAGTTTAAGTAAGCAAAATTTCATTCCTTGCACAGTGTCTTCGACTGTAAAGACATAGTTTCAGTAGTGCAAAAAGAAGTAAAAATAACAAACTCATTATATGTTGCAGAATACCCAGTGGGGCTTGACAATCTTGTGCAAGATTTTGAAAAGCGAAGCATTCATGGCCTTGTACAAGATTTTGAAAGGCAGTGCAGGTTGAATGAAGAAGTGAAAGAGAAGGCTAAGGCTGTTGGAATTTTTGGAATGGGTGGATTAGGGAAGACGACTCTCTCTAAAGAGTTGCTCAACAGAAAGCGTATGCAATATGCTAAAACATGTTTTCTATTTGATGTGCGGGAGGCATCTGCCAAAGGCGAATTACCTTCGTTGCAAGTTCAACTTATCAAAGATCTCTTCAATGAACAACATCCTCCAAATTTTAGAAGTATAGAAGAAGGAAAGAGCTATATAAAAAATCTTCTGGAAAAGAACAGTTTTCTGAGCTTCCTGCTTATTGTAGATGATATTGATCATGTAAAGCAGTTAGACGCTCTCTTGTTCAGGGATTTATTGAATAAATCTAGTAACAGTCTGCTAATTGTTACAACCCGTGATGTGGGGGTGCTCATAAGCACAGGAATTAATACTGGCTATAAGTTGAAAGGGATGAATAGAGATGATGCGAGACAGCTCTTTTGTTGCCATGCCTTCGAACAACCCCGTCTGGCTAGTGTTTATAAGGGTGTAGTTGAGGACTTCATAGATGTGTGTGGAGGCTTACCATTGTCTCTTCAAGTTTTGGGCAGGCATGTTCGTGGTAGAGATCTGAGTTATTGGTCTTTAGAGTTGGATAAAGCCCGTAAGACTCTGCCAAGGGACATAAAGGAAACACTTAAAATAAGTTTTGATGCACTCGAGCCGGAGGAAAAAGAGATGTTCATGGATATAGCATGTTTTTTTATTAATACATCTGAGGATATGGCTATAACAATATGGGAGGGATGTGGCTGGAGCGCCCAGCATGCACTTCGCACCCTCAAAGATAAATGTCTTATCAATGAAATAAAGCTTTGGCAGCATGATGGGAGACCTGGTTTTGGAATGCATGATCACCTTAGAGATTTGGGAAGAGCAATGGCAAAGGAAATGAGTGCTCCCCGCCGCCTATGGCGCCCCCATGAACTTAGATCTTTAGTATGCTTCCTTATTTATTTGGTGATATTCAAGACTTTTATTCTTTTTAAGACATTTGTGTGTAGTACATCGGTCCGTAATTTTCTTACAATAGCACCAATTTGACTTTTAATTTATGAATGCAGGAATTAAAGGGATTCCAAACCATTCTTGCCGAAACTAATGTAAGGTGTTTCCAGTCGATTGTAGACTCGACCATGGATGTTAAAATTACATACTTTATAGGGAATTCAGAAGAATGGAGTGAGACGTCAGCTTCTTTGCTTTGGCTTGAGCTTAGCTACTTTAATAGGCTTGATTAGATGATAAGCATTCCTTCATGGATTCCTCTTAAAAATTTGCAGTTGTTGAGAATCTACAATGGATATTTCAAGAGGTTGTGGCAAAGTGATGAATAGGTATTTTACTCTTCATTGACTTAATTTTCCAAAATTCCTTAATAGCAAGTTATTATTTATCAAAATTTGAAACAAATTTATTGTGAAATTCAGGTTCCCTCCTCATTGAAAGTGTTGCATATCTCTAAAACCATTTTGCAAGAGTTACCAGATTTGTCAAGCATATCCAGTCATTTGAAAAAATTATGCTTTAAAGCAAAGGGAACGACAATTGAAGGTTGGTCCCTCTTAGAGTTCCTCATTATTAAACCTAAAATTTTGGTTATAGGGCCTTCCAAGTTAAGTGTTGAATATTCCTCCAATAATAGAAAAGAGTCCCCTTCTTTTAATCTTTCTATTTTCGAATTAAGAGGAATATTGGCTTTGAATAACAGGGAACGGTCTTCTACTGTTAAGTTTCCCATGAGTAGTCTTGAAAACCTAAGTATTGAAGCTCAGTTTCTTGTAACCAAGATCTTAATTAGCGGATATCATTATCCCAACCTTGAATCTCTCCACCTTGTTTCTATGGATAACCTGACTGTGGTGGATTTAAATATGGTAAGAACACTGAGAAGCCTTCACTTGATTGATTGTGAAAACTTGAAAAGTATGTCAGGGATATGTGATCTTACAAATCTTGTAGAGTTGATGATTCATGAATGTCCACAGCTTGAGGAGTTGCCATGTCTTTTCCATCTGAGTTTCCTGCAGTGTGTTTCAATTGGTTATTGTTTGAAGCTGAATGGTCTTCTATTGGATGGTTGTAATAATTTGATAACAGTAAAAGTGTATGGTGTTCCAAAGCTTGCAATATTCAGCATTAGACATTGTCCTTAGGTGGAGAAATTGAGACCTTTTAAAGATCAAAGTTTCCTCGGGAGTATTACAATTGATGGATGTGGGAAACGCAATAACCTTGAGTTGTGTGATTGTGAAAATTTGAAAACCCTGTCAGGAAATGTTAATGTGGCAAATCTTAAAATCACTGACTGTCCAAAATTTGAGGAGCTGTCGAGTCTTGCAGATGTCGAGGAGCTTACCATTGTCAGATGTGAGATGTTGGAGGAGTTAAGTGTTGTCGGACTGAGCTTCCTGGAGACCATTAAAATTGAGAGTTGTGAGAAGCTGCCGAATATAGCAGGTATTGAAGAATTACCTGCATTGAAACATATGCAACTTTCACCGTACAGCAATGAAGCAATAGGAAATTCCATTCACAGGTTGCAGGTATTGAATAGTCACTTCCTGTCTCATCTTGTTCTTAGTATTCTTCTTTCTGATTAAAATTAGTTTAACGTTTAGATTATTTTTAATACCATATTAAACTATTCGAGACTGATTTCCTTGCTCTTTATTTTTCTACTCTGTGAGAAGAGTGGTCTATTAACTATTTGAGACTATTTTTTTTGGTTTATTTTGGTGATATGAAGAGAGTGCCGTCAGAGAGTCTGATTGTGATTGGGAGCGCAGTGGATGGAGCCAAGTCAATCTTGAGCCAACATCTCTTTCCGGACTGCATTGGCGCAGAAGCTGTAATTCAAATTGGACATGGTTGTCGCACTTATGTGGCATCGGCATCCCCAGATTTACTGGAAACAATGCAATCATATCAAGGTTCATTGAGTGCAATCATCCTCTGTGCTGTGGTTTCTGTTCATAGCCTTTCAACCATGTGTCAGGTGAATTGGCGGTCGTGGCATAATGATTATAATTACGGTGTACAGAGGAGTGAGTTTCGACTGGATATCGGGCAATGGATATTCACCATGGTAATTACCGACCAGGAGCTATTAAACTATTTTATTGGAGATCCTCAGTATTGCTATCCCAAGATTTGGTTTCAGGGACATATCTACACGGCAATGGAAAAGGCACATATGGTGATAGTGAAGAAACGTGAAGAATGGAAAATCCTTAATATGATGCAAATAATTTTTGATCAATTATTTAAAGAATAAGGATATTATTATTATTGTGTTTATTTTTAGTTCCTGCCGGGTTGAATTAGGGCTGATTTTTTTTCTTGAGGGAATGTATCATTCATTTTTCTTATATTATTCTCTTTGAAATTCATAGAGAAGCTTTTTATTATTTATTTTTTTTTTGCCCTCAGTTAAATAGTGGAGTGAAATTAAAGAGAGGTTATTATTGGAAGGTAAGTTGTTCATTCTTCATTCAGATTATATATATTGTACGACTAGCAACAAAATAACGCCTTCATTTTGAAAAAGATGAGTTCAACAGGGATTTAACAATGTAAGAAAATATAAAGAGTTAGGTTTTAAAACAAATATTCAAGGAGAAGACTGCTCCACTAAAGCTGAGTAATTGAACTTGTGTTTTTATGTTATATCTCCCTTTTCTCATGCAAGTGTACTTTTCTTGCAGTCTCACTACGATTTACCCTTTTATGATTACTATTGCACATTCATATTTAAAACTCAATTGCATGCCTATGCACTTCTATGTGCTATTAAATCTGATCCTCAAAAAGGGTACCATGTCAGTTGGCTCTAACACCCTTAACTGAAGCTCTCTTTATATTATGTTAACCCTACTTTTTTGGCCTTTGTTATAGCATCCTTTAAACTAACTGTATGCATGTTAAATTAACTAACATGCAGATAACTCACAGCATGCTTGAATTGATTGTAATTTAGAAACATGATTGTCATAGAGTTTAACCACTCTGCTGAGTACGTTGGAATTCGGACTCACTTCGATTTTAGGAACACTTGTTTTCGCTTGAAACTTTTTATTTTTTAGTAATTTACATTTCATAATTATATAAAACATCATTAAATTATATTAGAATAAATGTAATTATATTAATATTACAATTAAAAACTTATTTCAAAAAATAACATTTGAAATATAATATAACAAACAACAATTTTAGTGCACAAAAAATGATAAAAAATCTGTTGAAAAATCGTAATTTTTGAAAAATTTTAAACATATTTTAATAATTATGAATATTTATCTAAAATTTCATTGAAATATATATATATATATATATATATATATATATATATATATATTACAAATATTCAATTTAAAACTTATCTAACTGTATTTATAAACTAAAAGATAATAATTATATTTATAAACTACAAAATAATAAGTATTTAAAACTTCTCTAATATATAGCAGAAAATAATAATGTACATTTGGCTAAATGTCATAGAGAAATTTCATAGATAATCATTCCCGTAAATTTATTAATATTCATTTTTATCCAAACTGGATTCATGATTTCCATGGTAATTGTTATAAATATCCCACGTGCTAGGAGTCGGATTTTTTGCCGCTGGTTTGAAATCATAATCATTAAAACTTGCTTTAGTGGAGAATAATAAACTAAGTAATATTCTATCCTTTTTGTTTCTGATATTTTGTTTATATCATTATTTAAGCCTATAAAAATGGGTAACATTTAATAAAAGATTGTCTGCTACTATTTGGCATGATACTGCTGCCCCATTTTCAATCAGTTTGATGACTGCAAGATACTTATTTCGCTGGCCTAATTTAATTTATTTATTTATTTTTTTTTAATTTAAATTTTTTTATTTATATATATGTGCATGTATAAATGATATTAGATATAATTTATTATGTACAATTTGTAATGTGAATATAAAATTAAAAAAATATTATTTAATTAAATTTTACATTAGTTATTAGTTTTTTAATAAATTTTTCATATTATGATTTTGATTTATAATTTTTATAATTCATCATCATTATTAAAATCAAATAACATTATAATATACTACTAGAACAATTAAAATTACACATATATATTTTAAATATAATTTCACAATTAAATTTTTGCAACTACTTTAAAGTAAAAATATTCAATGTTTTGTGTGGCCAACAAAATACTTATACTTATTTTTATCATTTTTTATATTCATTTTTTGAATTTTGTTTTTAATTTCATATTTACATTTTAACATATTTAAAATATTAATATTTTTTTTAAAAAAAATATGCACTTAATATCTATATGTTACAAATATTAACTACTATTCCTTTCCCAAAGATTATTATTTTCTAGATTTAACTATATTAATACCTGCTTACTATTCACTGTTACAATAAACTTACATTCTAGATTTACATACAAAGTAAACCATAAACAATTTACAATATTTACACATGGACTAGGCTAATATATTGCAATATTGCAATCCTATAAAGTTTCTTTTCAACTAAAATCTCAAGGACTAGACGCTATGCAACCCTTGTTTTTATTGAAACAAATATTATATTTATAGAGAATTTTTTTTATTAAAATTAATATTAATGTATTATTATAAATATATATATACTTTTTAAATATTGGTTTAAAAAAACCATCTTGATTGAAAGTAAGGATATTATATATGTAAAGCTTACTTAATTTTAAGGCTTATTTATTTTTCAGATTATAATTTAAAAAAAGTAAAAACATAAGAAATGTGAACACATGATTATGAAATTTATAAAAATGAATATTATAAAATTATTATATATTAATTTATTATATAAGATAAGATAATAATATTAATATTCATTAAAGGTAAAAATTAGTGAATAAAATTGAAAAAATACAATGTTAAAAAAAAGTATTTATTAATAAATTAAATAGTTTTATGTGATAAACATTTCAAATACCTCAAGTAAATAATATTCAAAGTTAAGGGAAATAAAGTAAATTTAAATATTTTAAAAACTTGTTCTATTAAGGTTTGCATGTCTATTTTGTGCTTGGTTCTCTTGTATCAACCTATTCTCAAACCACTTTTACGAGATTTACAATGTTGAGCTTATATTTATTTTGCTTTCACCTATGCCATTTGGACAGATTGAGTTTCTTTAAATAGTCATGTTGGGAAGGATGTATTTTATCTAAAATTAGATTAATAAGTGAATTAACCTTAATTACGATAAAATATATTGGTGAACTCAAGTTAGTCATGTACCTTTATTGATAAAAACTCATGTTTTTGTTTGAACATTGTTAAAACTTAAGTTTTCCTTAAGGTTCTAACCTTCTAGGGTTTCAAAATTTATGCCATATGGTTTAGATAAATCCTTGAATATAGGACACTAAAAGGATTTTTGATCTTAGATTTAAATCTAAAACTAAAATAACTTGCTTTCAATATTCGATAGAGTTGCTAACACTGAAAGCACTTTATTTTAACCTTAGATCCGATATCTAACATTGAAAGTATCTTATTTTGACTTTAGATTTCATAAGAATTTACTAATATCCATACACAAAAACAAAATCTCTTGTTTCTAGCATATCATTTTGGTCATTGTTTGTAATATTTTTTCCATGTCATTTTTCTATGCCATATAAAAACTTGCTTCTCATATTCCTATTAGGTGAAGTGCTAGGTTAAATACAATACCTATTGAGCACATTCAAATTTCTTTGAACACTGTTAAAATGTACTCTATTAATGCAAACATTAGTTCCTCTTATTTTTGATGAAAAAAATCTAATGAATATTTTAAAAAGATACTCATAATGAACAAGTTAATAAAGATGATCATAATACACAAGATATCTATGAAGGCGTAGGTAGGATTCATCCTGATGAGCTCAATGGGGTAGATCATGCACAAGTCCAATGTTCATCCAATTTTTGAGGACTTCATCAAATTCCACAAGGTATACCCCCAATATAATTCAAGTTATTTTAACTCCTAAAAGTGTACAAAAATTAAAAAAAACTGCTTTCAATACATAATAAGAATCACTCTTTTGCATTATAAACCCTATTACATGTGTTGCTACACCTATTTTTGATATTGCTATTGCATTTACACCTTTAGGATTGGGGATACATAAGATCTACAAAATATTTCTATACCTATGCCTAACCAAGTGACTCATACATATCCTTTGATAGATATGCATACTACATCACATACCTTACCTATTGCAAAATCTCTTGAGAAAACTATTACATTTTTGCATGTGGTGTTGTAGTTAGAGTAAAGAATCATAAAAACTATTCAATTATTGGATTCCCAAGATTTAATTCATAACCCATTAACACTCGATATTGCATGATACCCTTTACCTAGATGATTTTTAGCCCCTAATCTTCCACTATATGAGGGTAAAGGAGATCCAAAACAACATCTCATATCATTTCATGTGTCATGTTTTGATTACAATTTTAATGACAAATTTATAACCAAGTCATTTTCAAGAAGCTTACAATATTATGCCTTATGTTAATTTTATAATCTACTTGTTTAATCAATCAAAACATTCAATCCATTAGCCATTTTATTTCTTAATTATTTATATTAATAATGATGAAAATCTTTCTTATGCACAAATTGCCAAGCTTAAGCAAGGAACTAATGAGCCTCTTAGTGATTATATACTTTGTTACAAGACCATGCTTAATAAAATGACTAACTCCTTCCTAGATAATGAATTACAAAATATTTACAAACAAAGTTTGCTTATACATTTGCATGAGTCAATTATTTTAAAGAAATTCAGATCATTTGAAGATCTTTGTCACATAATAAGAGAAATAAAATTAAAGCTTCTTGCTTTGAACAAGCTCAAGTATGCATCTATATCTAATTCACCTTTCACAATGAAGTTTCAAAGGAAACCATATTAAAAAATTAAACCAATAAATATTAAAATAGATTCAAAGATAATAGTTAATGTTATTTCTCAACCTTCTAACAAGATTGTTTTACTAGATCAACCATAAATTTATTTCTCCACCCTATCCACTACCATAATTCATTGATACATCTATGAAAAATCAAAGCACATTTTCAATTATTGCACCGTTCTTCTCTATAGGATTCAATGGGGAATACTGGTTATAGTGAGGTTATTTTAAGGTCAAATAGGACCTCTTCCATGTGGATTAATCAGGGAACTCATTCCAGGAAGGTACATATGGCACAAAATCGGTTTCCTATAGTATCCTTATGAATGGTCTATTTGATCAGTTTTGGAGCATGATTTGAGTTATCAAGAAAGTGTCTTCATCTTTAGGGGTTCTCAAGTCAATGTTTAAGTCATTTTACACCTCATTAATCCAAGCAAAGGTTCATAGGTCTCCTCTTGAGTACAAGATCCTTTGAGATGGTTTTGGGTGAGTTAGTCCCTTTAACAAGGTACAATTGTAGTTAATGAGATTAATGTCAGTGGTAAAGGGGTTATGAATTAATTAAGGATATGTGTAATAACATGATATACCTCCAAGCATTCTCTAAGGGGTCAATATGGCTAAAGCACTCTTGAGATCAAGAGTCTATTTTAAGTTAGAATGCCTAAATAACACTAAAAGACTGTATATGGTTATTTTATCATCTTAAGAGACCCTTCAAAGAACTATAAACTCTTATGAATGTGCTATGAGAGTGCCAATGAGTTTTTAGGGTGATATAGGTCCTTACAAGATATGTGAGTGCTCACAAGGTTACCAAGGTACTAGATAGAATCATAGATGAAGACCTCAAAACTCAATTTCGCAAAAACTAAGGTAAGTTAGCATTGTTTAAGGTAATATGTTGTTTATTTTTTTCTATGCTATTTAAACCTCCTTATGGAAAAGTTGATGCTTCTTCAAGTTAAGTGTGGATTATGAAAGGTCAATAGAGTTCTTTGAGTCACTTTTGTCTCTTAGATCCAACCTCCCACCTCTCCTCAATCCATACAATGCAATAAAACCTCCACCTACAATAGTCCTTTATTTTATGACTAAATTTCTCAAGGAATTAGCCTCTATACAAGAGTTTTGAGGTAATATTCCCATTTGGAGTTTTAAAATAATATCATATTCTAAAATACATCTAATTAGTTTAGGATAAGTAGAGTGACTCTCTCCTGAGTCCATACAAAAGACCAAAATGGCCACCTACAACCATATAAGTGGAAGTACAGTCATATGCTAGTATGTGAGACCTTCTATGAGATGATGCAAGAAATTACTTGTATGTTGGATGAGTCGATGATAAGTATGAATTCATAGAGGACTAGACCAAAGGAGGTTAGAAAAGTGTGAAGTCTAAACGAGCCTAAAATGATGACCTAAAACCAAGTAAAATAGTCATCCATAGCCCACATGACCTTCAAATAATAAGAGCCTTTCTATATAAGGTGAACTAGTGAGAATCAAGAACTTGTATGATGACATGAGTTGATACAATAAAGAGAGTATACAAAGGGAAGAAAGGAAAAAATACTTCCCTACAATCCATACAAGTACATGATGACCTACATCCATCATGTTTTGGCTCAAATAGTGAGGTGAGGCTGAGGTTGGATCCTAATGAAGTTAGTAGTTCTATGGAGTTTTCATGAAGGATATCAAGGAATCTAGGGCATCCAAAAGGCCATGTTCACCTACATAGAAGATCTCATTTTTATCTCTTAGTCCAAGCATCATCAACAACCCAGTACAAGCAGGGTATAAATATAGTCAGCTATGTTATAAATCATAAGAAGTCTATAAGGAAGAAAGGAGAGGGTTTTATTTGTAGATGTTCTCATGAAGATGATATAGGTTTCTTATTCTATGTCACAAACCTATATTTCACCTAATTCCCCTACATACACTTATATTAGACCATAATCCACCTATAACCAATGAAACCTATAGTCAAGCAAGAGGAGGCACAAGCAGCTATGTACTTGGGATCATGAAAGTGGTTGCGTAAGGTACCTTGGGGAATTTAAGAATTTGGGAAGTATTTAATGTGTCAAGAGTTTTTGAAAATTTTGAAAAAGGCCTTGAGCTACGGCTACGTGTTCAAAGAATACTTATTTAAAAGAAAGAGTGGAAAAGAAAAAATGGGAAAACAAAGCAACTAGGAAAGGGAAACTATCTAACTATAATACATTAGAGACATAGCTTAACTGAAATGTTTCAAGTAGATCCCATTCATAGGAATCTCTTCAGGTTCACCTTTCATTGTTTCTAGCTCAAACAAATTTTTCTATTTACATGCACATATTTTATAGGGGCCAGTCCACAATGCTTCAAATTTAGTGTGTTGACTCGACTTGGTAGCTCTTACATCCCATTTCAAAACAATTGAGCCTAATTTGAAATGGGGATTTGAAGTCATTTTATCAAAGTAGTCTTTAATTATTTTCTGATGCTTTATCAATGAATCATGTGCTGCATCCCTCTTTTCTTGAACTTCCAAGAGTTCAGCAAGTCTGACTTGCATGGGGCCATTTTCCTCAATTTCAATCTATTTTAACAGTTGGAGAGCAAGAATCTTCAAGCTTAGGGTTATTACAACAAGTTTGCCATAGACCAATTCATATGGGGACATTTTCATCACCTGCTTAGGTGTAATTCTATCAGCCCACAGTGCTATGTTAAGCACTTTATGCCACTCTTTGTGATGATCAGCCCTTATTCTTTTGATGAGTATAATCATGTTCTTGTTAGTTGATTCTGCCAAACCATTACCTTGAGGATAATAATTAGAAGAAGTTTTTAGATATATTTTATGCTTCAGTGAAAACTCAGATACTTTAGATCCTAAAAATGCTTTAGTATTATTTGAAATTATGGTGCGAGGAGACCCAAAGTGAGTAGTGATACTTCCTAGAAAATTTAGGATCACATTTTCTATTGCTTCTTTGAGTGGCATTGCCTCAGTCCATCTGGTGAAATAATTTGTGGCAGTTAGAATCTATTTGTGACCCATACTTGACACTGGATTTATCATTCTAATGAAATCAAGACCCCATTGAGCAAAGGGTTCATCAACAATTATAGGACTAAGGGGCATTACTGCATTCCTTCTCATCCCTACATAATATTGACAAGATTGACACCTTTTAACCAGTTGATAATAGTCTGTAAATAAAGTAGGCCAAAAATAACCTGCCTCACTTATCTTTATAATTGTGGTCTTTGTAGAAAAATGTCCACCTAATACTCCATGATGCATTTCATGCAGTATTTTCTTAGCCTCATCTTTTTCTATGCATCTTAAAAGTTTGCCATCAGAATTTCTTCTGAAAATAACTTGTTCAATTAAAACAAAATAGACCCCTTGCATCCTATAGTATCTCCTCTTGTTTTGAGGGAGTTCTCTTGGGTAAATCCCATATTTCATAAAATGAATCTTGTTTGTGACCCAGGAGTTCTGATCAACCTCTTGTATCCTCAATACAGTTTCATTTTCCATTTATGAATCTATTTCTTCAAGTATCATCTTTTCAAGCTCGAGTTATGTATTGTCACAACCCCCTACCTTTGACTAACTTAGTGGGTTTGACCTCTACATCATATTCAAGGATCTTTGTTATCCAGTTTGCTCTTTTTTCATTAATTTCACCCTCCATAATGTATTCCATGACACTTGGGTGAGCCAAAAGTATCAGAATCTTACTTCCTGATACCATATGTTTGAATTTCTTGAGGGCTTTTACCATAGCATATGCTTGTTTCTATACAAAATTGTATCTCGTTTCATACTCCCTAAGAGTCCTTGAGAAAAAGGCTATTGGGTGCTCTCCCTCCTGTCTATCATCTTTTTGTGTTAAGACAACATCAATACTGAGCTCTCCTCCATAGACATACATTACAAAAGGCTTAGAAAAGTATGGGTTTCTAAGTATTGGAGCTGTTGAGATAGCTTTCTTGACCTCTTCAAAGGCTTGCCTTCCTTCTGTAGTCCACTTGAAAATCATGTCCTTCTTCAACAAGAGTGTTACTGGTCTTACTAAGCCTGCGAAGTCGGATATGAACCTATTGACAAAATTAATCTTCCCCAGAAAAGACTGAACTATTTTTTAATTTTTTGGAAGAGGTAAGTTCATTATAGCTACAACTCTCTTTGGATCTATGGAGACTCCTTCTTTAGATACTATATGTCCCAATAATTTGCCTTGAGGTACAACAAAGATACATTTCTTGGGATTCAGTGATATTCCAAATTCTTGACATTTCTTAAAAATAGATTCTAAATGATCAAAATGATCAATAGCATTTTTATAAAAATAGTAAGATTATCAAGATAAATCAGGATGATTTTATTTATAAGTTCCCCAAATGCTATATCCATATCTCTTTGAAAAGTGGCTCCAGCATTTGACAAGCCATATGGCATCTTAGCATATGCAAATGTTCCCCATTTGGTACTAAAAGCAGTCTTTTATTGGTCTTCATCATCCAACTAAATCTGATTGTATCTAGAGAAACCATCTAGCAAGGAAAATTTCTCTAATCCAACCACAGTCTGTAAAATTTGTTCCATAGAGGGCAAGGGATAGTGATCTTTCAAAGATGCTCTATTTAGGTCTCTAAAATCTACAAAAAGTCTTATATCACCATTCTTTTTCCTAACTGGTACTAGATTTGATACCCAAATTGAGTGTTTGATTGGAAAAATTATTTTAGAATTTAAAAGTTTCTGCAGCTCATCCACCATTAGAGGTTTAATCCTTAGATTCACTAGCCTCTATTTCTATCTGATGGGCTTAGATCCTTCAATCAGTTCTATTGTGTGTTGAATGATGTCTCTATTATATCCATGAAGGTCTTCATAACTCTAGGCTATGACTCTATCATATCTTTTGCACAAGTCAATTAGTCTTTCCTTTTCCTCTTGAGTTGCAGAATTTCTAACTTTTAATTTTCTCCCTTCACTCACCTCTATTTCAAAATAATCTGCTTTATTTACTTAGAACCTTTTCTTCTCTAGGCTTATATCTTCTGGATCAAATAGGTTTTGTAAAGTGATCAATCCTTTGGGAAGCTTATTAGTCTTTAATTGTATAACTTGGTCTCCATATGCCTCTTCAATTTTAGTTTGCAATTAATCAGCAAACTCCTCTGATTGTTGTAAGAATGAGAGTACCTGAGAATAATTTTCAAATACTTGCCAATTCACATCATTGTCTGGAATAGTTGGCCTTACTATAACTTTTACTGACTCATTGTTAATTAATAGGCTAGTTGCTGGATCAAACTGTGAGCCAATCTGTGCCATCCTATCAGTTTCAAAATTTTGAATCTTAGGAACTACTTCAATATTGAAAGCTTCAAAATATTCTATTAATTCCCAAATTTTGTGTCTATAGGATCTCATCCGTACATTTTTGGCTATTGCATTTTCTCTAATTTGCTTTACTACTAATTCTGAATCTCCTTTTACTATTAGATTCTTTATTCACTTTTTCTTGGCTAACAGGAGCCCATGTACTAAGGATTCATACTCAGCATCATTATTAGTATAGGTAAATTGGAAACGGATAGCTTTTAAATTTTTCTCACCATTTGGAGTAGTAAGATAAATTCCTGCTCCAGCACCATTTTTACTTCTAGCCCCATCAAAATTTAAAGTCCAGATTTTTGAATCTTTTTCAGATTCTTGAGTAGTTGGTGTTTCTTCCCTTAAAACATTTGGGATTTCATGGTCTTCATAAAAAATAACATACATGCCCAGACCAATAGAGTCATAATTTCTATATGAATCACTATGCATCATAGCTAACAAATGATTATTTTCGTCTTCTTGGTCATGTTCAGTCTAGTCACCCAACTCTTCAACAAAAACCCTTTCTTATTTATTTAACATAACATGATTTGCCTCTAATTTTGATATTGGTTCATTAGTGATGTGATCCTTTGATAATGGTTCAGATAGAATTTTCATCTTTGAACCATATTTGGTTCGTAGGATGAGATGAGACCAATCAAGGGACATATATGCTCCTATCTTGGCTGTAAAGTCTCTGGATAAACATAAACCAAAAATAGGAGGTATATCTATGACTACTACATCTTGATTGACAATTATATTGGGACAAGTATATAATTGCAATGGGAGTTGTTTAATTCTCCCTATTGTTTGCACTAATTTGCCATCTAGCTGCATAACTCCTTTAGTAAGTGGCTCATAATTTATCTTTAAAGCATTTGTTATTTGCTTAGGCATTACTGTAATACTAGCCCCTGAGTCTATCATGGCATTATGCAACAGTTTCTTACCAACTATCAAAGTTAAATAGAAAGGCTCTGGTTTGGATTTGCTTACCTCTGGTGCATTGTTCACAAGTGTTGTTGTTTGCAAAGGAACCGAACTTTTTAACTTTTCTTTTTCAGTAGGTCCTTCTTTGGTGCCAATATGTTTAGGCACTGTTTGACCTTGTGGAGCTTCTTGTATTAGTGTCTTTTGTTTAGGAATAGCTAATATATCTCATATTGATACTTGTGTTGGGGTCCTCTTCAGTTGATCCACCACATTCATTGGTCCCAAAGTTTGGGTTCTTGGAAAATAAGGATATCTTGCTTTTGCTTAAACTTGTCATGGAACTACTTGATTCTACACTAGCTGATGCACTTCTTGTCTAACAGTTGTGTTTCAATGACCTTGAAATGGAGGATTCTCTATAACTTCATTATTTGCAACTTTAGGTTGTTCCATCATTCTTCTCTTTGATCTGGTATAGTAGTCTGATTGCACCGCTAGTTTCTTGGAAGTAGAGGCTTCATTTAAGAATACTAACTCTTCATCTTCAACCCATGAAAACAAAACATGTTCTAGGGCTATTTCTTCTTGTTGTAGTAAAGACATCCCTTGCATCTGAGCCATTAGGATTGAATTTTGCATACCAAAAGATTGGTAGGCTTGATTATCACTAGTACTTGTAAATTATCCATCCATTTTTCTTTGCTCTGCTACCTTTTGTTGTAGATTACCCATGGGACAATCTCTAGGAGTATGAGAATTATTACAAGGGAAACACCAGGCATTGGTGCCATCTGCATAATTATTTTGTCATTGAACAATCTCCCTATTTGAATTAGGGGGAACAATTTGTAAAGGTGTAGGGACTGCAACTAATTGGTTTACTGGCTGAGGGTTAGTTTGTCTTTGAGGACCCTGATACTAGTTTGGTTGTGATGAAAATCTATTTCCTTGGTAGCCTTGATATTGGGGTTTAGGGTAAGGATTCTATTGTCTTTTTATGTTGATTAACTCATTCGAAAATGTCCTTAAGATGTTCTTGATATCGTCCATCTCAGATGACCGGGCAGGGACAAGTTCTTTAGCAGGTTGTTGAGAATATTTATACATAGACATAGGTGGGGCTATGGGATTAGGGGCTTGTTTAGGCATAGGTAAGGTAATCTATGGAAACATGGGCATGGGAGGCCTTGTGGGCAACTTTCCAACATCTATTAAATTATTTTCAGCTCTAACTGCATAGTCATAAGCTTCTGGCAGAGTCTGACCTCCAAGTGACTGAATCATTACAGATATATCTAAATTTAAAGCTTTAAGGTAAAATACTATAGCCATACCTAGTAATGGTCTTACTGTAGCAGGAATTCTTTCCCAAGTCTTTTGAAATCTTGAATTGAAGTCAGTCATTGCTTCTTGTGGTGCTCTTTGGATAGTAATCAATTGTTGCAACAAAGAAGATTTATCACCCTTTTCTTCAAATCTTTCAAAGAAAAGATCTCCAAGCTGATCTCGTGTGGATATTGTATTTGGAGTCAAGGATCGATACCATTCTAGAGCCTTTCCTTTAAAAGAAACTGCTAATAATATTATATCCACATTCTATTGTGTGACAACATGTATAACACATACATCAGACACATCTTGCAGATGTTCTTTAGGTGTTTTGAAATCTTGCCCACTAAATTTGAGCAGAGCTTTCAAGGCATTTACTGGGATAGGATCCCAGGTGGTTGGTGGTATTGGGAGAATCAAAGGACTGCCAGTGTTCCAACTTGCATAATTTCTTAGGGCTATAGGTGCTCCCATGTTTGCTCTTGGTATTGGTATAAACTGATTGACCCTTCTTCTTGGACCAGTTATCAATGGTGGAAAAAGAATACATGGATTTACAGCAGATTGAGATCTTGTTACTGGTCCACAACTCTGACTCCTTCTAGCTCTCTGGCTCATACGATCTTGAAAGAAACTTCAAGATGGTGTCCCACCGGGCATGCCAAATTTTTTTGATGATTAAAATTGTGCTATTTCTAACACCAACAATGAGAAGTTTCAGGAATGTGGGACTTGCAACCTAAAACAACCTCCATATTTTAAAGAAGATGGCTCTTCTTTATATCAAGTGTATACTGGGATAAGGGATAGGAATCAAACAGAAACACAAGTGCAATGAAAGAAAAATCTAACTATAGTGATGCGCCTAAATTTAATTCGACCCTTAATTCTGAGCACAAGGAAGCTATATGTAAGATTCAATTACATTAAAGAGCAAACAAGGCATGATCAATGTAAAAGATTAAAAAACAATAGAAACAGAGGCTCACAACTTAGACTATGTTTGCAGTGACACAAAAAAATATCAACAAAGGCACATAACTCAATCTTTAAATTAATTCTCTAGTCATATAAAAGGCACAGAAACATGCATAGTTACATAAACTTTCTAACTCAATAAAATAGAACAAAGGCAAATGATATTCCTGATCATAGCTAAAAAAGTCTAAAAACTCTTGACAATAATCTCTTGCAGTAAATTCTCTCTATCTTCTGATGATCCTCCTAGTGATCTCTGCACCCCTATTTATAGCATCGAACTAGCTCTAATTTGTCTACACATTCCCAATCCAACATCTTAACTAAACTCTAATTGAACTGGAAGTGTCTAACACAAGATATTTCTTGGATCTGCAACGTTCCAACTCCTTGCAAGTTCATTGGCTGAAATAGATACACAGGACGCTTCCCACTATGAAACGGGTGAGGACATTTGGCCGCTTCGCTTACTTTACTTGAAAACCTTCTTATTATTCATGAAGCATCGTAAAATGACACTTGGCATGTTCTGCAACACTTACCGAAGACACACGGCACTTTCCGCGTAACCTATACTCTTTACTGTGTCTTCGCTTAGGAGTGTTTCATCTTTGACATCTGTCACCGTCCGCTTCTCTAAAACTTTAACAATTATAAAAAATGGGACCCATAGCACTTTTCGCCCGAGCAACTTCAAAAAAGGAGCAGGGACAGGTGGCGCTTTTTGCACATCTTTAACAAAGGACATGTGGTGGTCTTCATTGCTTTTAGCTACCTTTTGAGTATCCTGCTGAAGGTGACACATGTTGGTCTCCACGTCACTCCGTCTATATTATAGAAATAGTCAGGCCTCATTTCATATTTACATGGACGACGACACTTGGCAGCTTCTGCTTGCCTCAAAAATAAAACCCGAGGCCCACCACAGTCTTTACTTATCGATGAAACAAAATGAAGATATTTCAGATATTGACACGTGGCGGCTTCCACTTTATCATGAGAAAAGCCTATCGAAAGAAGCCTTCGAAACTCAAAAGAAATTTGAAACGTGGATGCCAACATGAAACGTGGATGCCAACACTTGTTGCGCTCCACTGAATTACTACGAGACATGCGGCACATTCCAAGCAACTTATAGAAATTATGAAATGTGCCCCGGCAGATGACACTTGGCAGCGTCCATGCAACTTTGATACATAGACAAAATTTAGGCAAAAGAAACACCCACGCTCTGTGTCAAAAAAAACTTCACTGCCTCGAAACCGAAATGCGTAGGGACAAAACTTGGAGTGCATAACTGGACTCGGAAAATGAAAAATATAGAGTTTTTTACTCTACATTAACATTTTCATTTTGTTTTTGTTTTTCATTGTTTTCAAGGAAAGAATGGACCTATTTACAACATCAAAGGTTTTTATATACAGTGTATCTATTTATATTCACTCTACTCTTCCTCTTTGTCATAAAGCCTTCTATCTTAAGGCCCACTATAACTAAATCCAATTCATTCTTCTCTCTCTTTCAAATAAATCTATTTTTTGAAATATATATGGTTAGCATTTGAGTTGAAATCAATGGCATCTTCATCCTCATCTCGTTAAAAAAATGATGTTTTTCTGGGATTGAATTTGCTGACAAAAGGAGGAAGGTATATGAATTGTTAAGATTGTTTAATGTTTTCATCAACTAGAGAGGCCCTAATGTCAAACAACTCTTAGTTTACCAATTTAAGTTTAATATTGACCTACTCCCAACTAATAACATAATTTACAAGAATTTTAATTTAAATTAGGCTAAAAAACTTAATAAAAAGATGGTAGTTTATAAAAAATTCCACTACACGAACATAAAATACATAATCGAATCTTTTATTCCCTTCTTTCTAAGAAAACACCTTTACCATTATCCTCCCTTCTTAAAATTTATTGCATAAACTAAATGTTAGTTGATAATTTCTTTCATCGTATTTAAGACTAAATAAATATTATTTCAAAACTAAATTTAATGATCATATGAACATATTTACATTTTTTTACCATAAAATATAATCATTTTTAAGAAACCATATTAAATACAAAGTAAAATTTTAAACAATATAAAATGTTATAATAAATATATATAATATCTAATATTTATGTTTTATATTATAAATGATAGTATCATTATGTTATTATTTAAATGGTAATCTTTTTTTCTGGGGGGGCCCTTGATTATTGTTTTACGCACTGATCTTAAATTAAGAATCAAGTATTAAGGGGTATCCATTTTGCCAAAATCGTTTGGGACACGATTCCATTGTCATTCTTTTTCTCGAATCAAATTTTATTAGCAACAAAAATTCTTTGCAAACCAAACTTCTTCACCAATTAAACCAACAGCCATGCATTTAAATGACAATCTTGAATAAATAACTCTCATCAAAAAAATTACATGACAAATAATATAAACTGTCAAATTTAATCACCCTGATAGAGGAGTCGCTGAGGTGGACTGTTCTCATTGTTTTATGAATACAGAAAATTTATTTTTTGGGCAACACCGACGAAATTTCATCATTTTAGAAAATGGCCGACGGTTTTAAGATCATTGTTTTCTTAATTAATTTAGTCAAATCTACTGTTTGATTGGTCAGCGTTTGTCTATTTTCTCAACTGTTTCCGTCCTCTTTTCTTCCGCGTTGTTTCTGGGAATGAACGAATCCATGACAACGTTTTCTCCTCCATTCATTTAGTTTAATCTAGTCTCTTTCTTTTCTTTTTTTTTTTCTGGTACAGGTCAGTGCTCGTCTGTTTTCTGAATATTTTTCTTACATTTTCCTTTCTGGGGATTTTCTGAGAAGGATTGAACCCATTTAATATTTTTGTATATGTCAGTGCCTGTCCATTTTCTGAACATCTTCCTTCGACTTTTCTTCCTTTTCTTCCTCGTTGTTTCCGGGAAGAAATGAACCCAAGTACAACGTCAATGGTTTTCAGATACAAGTTATCGATTTATATTCACTCTGCTCTTCCTCTTCGACATAAAGCCTTCTTTCTTATTCTTAAGCCCTACTGCAACTAAATCCAATTCATTCTCCTCTCTCTCTTTCAAATAAATCCATTTGAATTGAAATCAATGGCATCTTCATCCTCATCTTACCAACAAAATACTGGGTTCTCTGGAATTGAACCTGCCTGCAAAAGGAGGAAGATATCTGAATCTTCAAGAGTGTTTGATGTGTTCATCAACCACAGAGGCCCTGATGTCAAACAAACTCTGGCTCCTAATCTTTACAAATCTCTTCAGGAGTTGGGAATAAAGGCATTTCTTGATCGTGAAGAGACAGAACTTGGAGATTCATTTCCTTCCACAATTGAGACCGCTATCCGCTCAGCGTCAGTCCACATCGCTATCTTCTCCAAAAGATATGTGGAGTCAGCTTGGTGTTTGACTGAGTTGGTTCTCATGTTACAGAGTCCAGCTAAGGTTATTCCAGTGTTTTATGATGTGCAACCTTGGGAACTCCGGTACATAGAAAAGGGAGTGTATGCTGATGCATTCGCTGATTTTGAAAAGAAGTCCAGACACCTGGAGAAGCTCGAGGAGTGGAAGGAAGCACTTCAGACTGTTTCATTTTACAGAGGCTGGGAATTCTACAATTCAGAGTAAGTTTTTTGCTTCCTTTAATTTTACTTCATTTTTTCTTTTCTCAAAACAGAGCTAGTTTAAGTAAGCAAAATTTCTTTCCTTGCACAGTGTCTTCGACTGTAAAGACATAGTGTCAGCCGTGCAAAAAGAAGTAAAAAGAACAAAATCATTATATGTTGCAGAATACCCAGTGGGGCTTGACAATCTTGTGCAAGATTTTGAAAAGCGAAGCATTCATGGCCTTGTACAAGATTTTGAAAGGCAGTGCAGGTTGAATGAAGAAGTGAAAAAGAAGGCTAAGGCTGTTGGAATTTTTGGAATGGGTGGATTAGGGAAGACGACTCTCTCTAAAGAGTTGTTCAACAGAAAGCGTATGCAATATGCTCAAACATGTTTTCTATTTGATGTGCGGGAGGCATCTGCCAAAGGCGAATTACCTTCGTTGCAAGTTCAACTTATCAAAGATCTCTTCAATGAACAACATCCTCCAAATTTTAGAAGTATAGAAGAAGGAAAGAGCTATATAAAAGATCTTCTGGAAAGGAACAGTTTTCTGAGCTTCCTGCTTATTGTAGATGATATTGATCATGTAAAGCAGTTAGACGCTCTCTTGTTCAGGGATTTATTGAATAAATCTAGTAACAGTCTGCTAATTGTTACAACCCGTGATGTGGGGGTGCTCATAAGCACAGGAATTAATACTGGCTATAAGTTGAAAGGGATGAATAGAGATGATGCGAGACAGCTCTTTTGTTGCCATGCCTTCGAACAACCCCGTCTGGCTAGTGTTTATAAGGGTGTAGTTGAGGACTTCATAGATGTATGTGGAGGCTTACCATTGTCTCTTCAAGTTTTAGGCAGGCATGTTCGTGGTAGAGATTTGAGTTATTGGTTTTTAGAGTTGGATAAAGCCCGTAAGACTCTGCCACGGGACATAAAGGAAACACTTAAAATAAGTTTTGATGCACTCGAGCCGGAGGAAAAAGAGATGTTCATGGATATAGCATGTTTTTTTATTAATACATCTGAGGATATGGCTATAACAATATGGGAGGGATGTGGCTGGAGCGCCCGGCATGCACTTCGCACCCTCAAAGATAAATGTCTTATCAATGAAATAAAGCTTTGGCAGCATAATGGGAGACCTGGTTTTGGAATGCATGATCACCTCAGAGATTTAGGAAGAGCAATGGCAAAGGAAATGAGTGCTCCCCGTCGCCTATGGCACCCCCATGAACTTAGATCTTTAGTATGCTTCCTTATTTATTTGGTGATATTCAAGACTTTTGTTCTTTTTAAGACATTTGTGTGTAGTACATTGGTCTGTAATTTTCTTACAACAGCACCAATTTGACTTTTAATTTTTGAATGCAGGAATTAAAGGGATTCCAAACCTTTCTTGCTGAAACTAATGTAAGATGTTTCCAGTCGATTGTAGACTCGACCATGGATGTTAAAATTACATACTTTATAGGGAATTTAGAAGAATGGAGTGAGACGTCAGCTTCTTTGCTTTGGCTTGAGCTTAGCTACTTTAATGGGCTTGATCAGATGATAAGCATTCCTTCATGGATTCCTCTTAAAAATTTGCAGTTGTTAAGAATCTACAATGGATATTTCAAGAGGTTGTGGCAAAGTGATGAACAAGTATTTTACTCTTCATTGACTTAATTTTCCAAAATTCCTTAATAGCAAGTTATTATTTATCAAAATTTGAAACAAATTTATTGTGAAATTTAGGTTCCCTCCTCATTGAAAGAGCTGCATATCTCTAAAACCATTTTGCAAGAGTTACCGGATTTGTCAAGCATATCCAGTCATTTCAAAAATTTATGCTTTGAAGCAGAGGGAACGACAATTGAAGGTTGATCCCTCTTAGAGTTCCTCATTATTAAACCTAAAATTTTGTTTATAGGGTCTTCCAAGTTAAGTGTTGAATATTACTCCAATAATAGAGAAGAGTCCCTTTCTTTTAATCTCTCTATTTTCGAATTAAGAGGAATATTGGCTTTGAATAATAGGGGACAGTCCTCTACTGTTAAGTTTCCCATGAGTAGTCTTGAAAAGCTAAGTATTAAAGCTCAGTTTCTTGTAACCAAGATCTTAATTAGCGGATATCATTATCCCAACCTTGAATCTCTCCACCTTGTTTCTATGGATAACCTGACTGTGGTGGATTTAAATATGGTAAGAACACTGAGTAGCCTTCACTTGATTGATTGTGAAAACTTGAAAAGTATGTCAGGGATATGTGATCTTACAAATCTTGTAGAGTTGATGATTCATGAATGTCCACAGCTTGAGGAGTTGCCATGTCTTTTCCATCTGAGCTGCTTGCAGAGTGTTTCAATTGGTGATTGTTTGAAGCTGAATGGTCTGCTATTGGATGGTTGTAATAATTTGATTACAGTAGAAGTGTATGGGGTTCCAAAGCTTGCAATATTCAGCATTAGACATTGTCCTCAGGTGGAGAAATTGAGACCTTTTAAAGATCAAAGTTTTCTCGAGAGTATTACAATTGATGGATGTGGGAAACTCAATAAGCTTGAGTTGTGTGATTGTGAAAATTTGAAAACCCTGTCAGGGAATGTTTATGTGACAAATCTTAAAATCACTGACTGTCCAAAATTTGAGGAGCTGTCAAGTCTTGCAGATGTCGAGGAGCTTACCTTTGTCAGATGTGAGATGTTGGAGGAGTTAAGTGTTGTCGGACTGAGCTTCCTGGAGACCATTAAAATTGAGAGTTGTGAGAAGCTGCGGAATATAGCAGGTATTGAAGAATTACCTGCATTGAAACATATGCAACTTTCACCGTACAGCAATGAAGCAATAGGAAATTCCATTCACAGGTTGCAGGTATTGAATAGTCACTTCCTGTCTCATCTTGTTCTTAGTATTCTTCTTTCTGATTAAAACTATTTTAACTTTTAAATTATTTTTAATACCATATTAAACTATTCGAGACCGATTTCCTTGCTCTTTATTTTTCTACTCTGAAAAGAGTGGTCTATTAACTATTTGAGACTATTTTTTTTGGTTTATTTGGTGATAT
Organism: Torreya grandis; assembly: GCA_037957365.1. Classification (NCBI taxonomy): domain Eukaryota; kingdom Viridiplantae; phylum Streptophyta; class Pinopsida; order Cupressales; family Taxaceae; genus Torreya; species Torreya grandis. Next base: position 3,644,491 of record JARHVA010000017.1, on the reverse strand, counting down.
GAAGAGAGTGCCATCAGAGAGTCTGATTGTGATTGGGAGCGCAGTGGATGGAGCCAAGTCAATCTTGAGCCAACATCTCTTTCTGGACTGCATTGGCGCAGAAGCTGTAATTCAAATTGGACATGGTTGTCGCACTTATGTGGCATCGGCATCTCCAGATTTACTGGAAACAATGCAATCATATCAAGGTTCATTGAGTGCAATCATCCTCTGTGCTGTGGTTTCTGTTCATAGCCTTTCAACCATGTGTGAGGTGAATTGGTGGTCGTGGCATTATGATTATAATTACGGTGTACAGAGGAGTGAGTTTCGACTGGATATCGGGCAATGGATATTCACCATGGTAATTACCGACCAGGAGCTATTAAACTATTGTAATGGAGATCCTCAGTATTGCTATCCCAAGATTTGGTTTCAGGGACATATCTACACGGCAGTGGAAAAGGCACATATGGTGATAGTGAAGAAACGTGAAGAATGGAAAATCCTTAATATGATGCAAATAATTTTTGATCAATTAATTAAAGAATAAGAATATTATTATTATTGTGTATATTTTTAGTTCCTGCCGGGTTGAATTAGGGCTGATTTTTTTTCTTGAGGGAATGTAGCATTCATTTTTCTTATATTATTTTCTTTGAAATTCACAGAGAAGTTTTTTATTATTTGCTTTTTTTTTTTTTTTTTGTCTTCAGTGAAATAGTGGAGTGAAATTAAAGAGAGGTTATTATTGGAAGGTAAGTTGTTCATTCTTCACTCAGATTATATATATTGTACAACTAGCAACAAAATAATGCCTTCATTTTGAAAAAGATGAGTTCAACAGGGATTTAACAATGTAAGAAAATATAAAGAGTTAGGTTTAAAACAAATATTCAAGGAGAAGACTGCTCCACCAAAGTTGAGTAATTGAACTTGTGTTTTTATGTTATATTTCCATTTTCTCATGCAAGTGTCTATTGCACATTCATATTCAGAACTCAATTGCATGCCTATGCACTTCTATACATGCTATTAAATTTGATCCTCAAAAAGGGTACAGTTTGTGTTGGCTCTAACACCCTTAACCAAAGCTCTCTTTATATTATGTTAACCCTACTTTTTTGGCCTTTGTTATAGCATCCTTTAAACTAACTGTATGCATGATAAATTAACTAACATGAAGATAACTCACATCATGCTTGAATTGATTGTAATTTAGAAACACGATTGTCATAGAGTTTAACCACTCTGCTGAGTACGTTGGAATTCGGGCTCACTTCAATTTTAGCAGCACTTGTTTTTGCTTGGAACTTTTTATTTTTTAGTGATTTGCATTTTATAATTGTATAAAACATTCTTAAATTATTTAAAATTTAGTATTTTTATATTACAATAATTATATCAAATTGCTTCTTATAGAATATTCTATCTATATTAATATTATAATTAAAAACTTATTTCAAAAAATGACATTTGGAATACAATATAACAAACAATAATTTTAGTGCATAAAAAATGGTAAGAATCGGTCGTAATGCCACTTAAAGAATCAACTACTAATGGAAAGGAAATGTTGGGATAAGCGCTTTTGATATACTGGAGCTATGAACCAGAGTAATGGGGGAGCACCTTCTCGAAGTGAAACATGTGGGTGGCCCTGGGTTTGTAATGTCTGCTGAATGATTCGCATTCGAAACGCCCCACTGTGTCCCACGTGGTCCGCAAGGAGAAGTGTGACCCCTACCTCAAGGTGTCCATACGACCACTTTTTGAAAGAGTCCTCATGTATTCAATGGAAATGGAACTCTGGTTGATGAGTACAAAGTACTTGTACCTCACCATTACATCAAACCCGTGAATACAACTAAATGCCATAGAACTATTTCATAGATAATCATTCTGGTAAATTTATTAATATTCATTTTTATCCAAACTGGATTCATGATTTCCATGGTAATTGTTATAAATATCCCACGTGCTAGGAGTCGGATTTTTTGCCGCTGGTTTGAAATCATAAGCATTAAAACTTGTTTTAGTGGAGAATAATAAACTAAGTAAAATTCTATCCTTTTTTTTGCTTTCCATGATATTTTGTTTATATCATTATTTAAGCCTATAAAATGGGTAACATTTAATAAAATATTGTCTGCTACTATTTGGCATGATACTGCTGCCCCATTTTCAATCAATTTGATGACTGCAAGATACTTATTTCGTTGGCCTAAAAAAAATCTTTCTTTTTAATTTGAAAAAAATTATTTATATATATGTGCATGTATAAATGATATTAGATATAATTTATTATGTATAATTTGTAATGTGAATATAAAATTAAAAAAATATTAATTAACTAAATTTCACATTAGTTGTTAGTTTTTTTAATAAATTTTTCATATTATTATTTTGGATTTATATTTTTTATACATCATCATCATCATCATCATCATCATTATTATTATTATTAAATAACATTATAATATACTACTAGAACAATTAAAATTACACATATATATTTTAAATATAATTTTACAATTAAATTATTGCAATTACTTTAAGGTAAAAATGTTCAGTGTTTTGTGTGACCAACAAAATACCTATACTTATTTTTATCATTTTTTATATTCATTTTTTGTTTTTATTTTTTAATTTCACATTTACATTTTAACATATTTAAAATATCATTATATATATTTTTTAAAAAATATGCACTTAACATCTGTATGTTACAAATATTAACTACTATTCCTTTCCCAAAGATTATTATTTTCTTTATTTAACTTTATTAATCCCTGATTATTAGTCACTGTTACAATAAATTTACATTCTAGATTTACATACAAAGTAAACCATAAACAATTTACAATATTTAGATAGGGATTAGGCTACTATATTGCAATATTGCAATCCTATAAAGTTTTTTTTCAACTAAAATTGCATGGACTAGAAGCTACGCAACCCTTGTTTTTATTGAAACATATATTATATTTATAGAGAAAAAAATTTATTAAAATTAATATTAATATGTATATGTATATATATATGTATATGTATATATATATATATATATATATATATATATATATATATATATATATATATATATATATATATATATATATATATACACATATACACATATACATATACATATACATATACATATACATATACATATACATATATATATATATACACACACACACACATATATATATATATATATATATATACATACATATATATATACATATATATATATATATATATATATATATATATATATATATATATATATATACATATATATATATATATACATATATATATATATATATATATATATATATATATATACACATATATATATATATACTGGTTTAAAAAACCCATCTTGATTGAAAGTAGGGATATTATATATGTTATGTTTGATTCTCTTTAAGTGAGAAAGTGCTAAAAACTTACTTAATTTTAAGGTTTATTTATTTTTCAGATTATAATTTAAAAAAAAATAAAAACATAAGAAATGTGAACATATAATTATTAAATTTATAAAAATGAATATTATAAAATTATTATATATTAAATTTTATATTAATTTATTATATAAGATAAAATAATAATATTAATATAAATTAAAGGTAAACATTAGTGAATAAAAATGAAAAAATACAATGTTTGATAACTCTTTGAACAAGTAGTTTGAACGTTGTCTCGCTTAGTGTGAGTGCATAAGTATTTTATTAATACTCAAAAAGATAAGTACATAAGGGTGCCTTTACTCCGTTAACCCTTTTACATTGCATACATGGATTATATAGAGTTTTACCCATGACCGGTAAAACCAACTAATCCTATAACCAACTATTTAAGGGAGAATAACTTGTAAGGTAGTTCTAATTAATAAATACAAAACATGAAAACTACCTAAAATTAAAACTAAGTAACTTTATTTTATGGGGTGTCTTTACTAAAAGATGCATGCCCCATTAACAATATTATTTATTAACCTACCAAAAAATCTAACATAATGTTAAGACTTTGGAACAAGTCCTAACAAACCCCCCTATGATCCAAAGTCAGGATTTTGGACACATACCAAGCATTTTTCTAAATTTTTTCAAATTTGATTTTGTCAAGGGGTTTTGTGAAGATGTCAGCTGTCTGATCGACAGTTGGGCAATATATTGGATCAAGAGGTTTCTTTGCCACCAGCATTCATAGATAATGGTATTTGACATCCATATGTTTTGTTTTGGCATGAAACACAGGATTCTTGGTCTTTTTTATTGCACTTTGATTATCAATGTATAACTGTGTAGGAGCAAATTGAGAAACCTAAAGATCTTCAAGAATACAATGAGCGTAAACAATTTCTCTAGAAGCATCCCATGTTGTAATATACTCTGATTTTGCTGATGAATTTGCCACTATACCCTGCTTCTTAGAACACCAAGCAATGACAGTTGAACCCATATGCATAGTGTATCATGTGGTTGACACTTTGTCATCTACACATCTGCCAAAATCTGCATCACAATATTCAACTAGTTTGAAGTTCTTGTTGCTGCGGTATTCAAGGCCATATGTTTTCATTCCTTGAAGGTAACGAAGTACTCATTTTGCTGCATGCCAATGAATTTCTCTAGGCTCATGCATAAACCTAGATAAAATTCCAATTGAAAATGAAATATGGGGCCTAGTAGTCATCAAGTATATCAAACCACCCACCAATTGTCAGTATGTGGTGCCATCAAAAAAGGCACTACTATCATCCTTAAAAAATTTCAAATTACTTTCCATGGGAGTGAAGGTAGGTTTGCAATCACTCATGCCAAACCTATCTAATAACTCAGAAATATACTTAGTTTGTGAAATGAAAATACTATGTTCTTTCTGAGTTACCTTTATGCCTAGATAGTAGTGAAGAAGTCCAAGCTATATCAGCTCAAATCCATCTTTTAATTCCTTTTTCATAGACTTGTTATGGCTTTCATCATTACCTGTGATAAACAAGTCATCAACATAGAGAACAAGTATCACCATTTCTTACCCTGCACTCGAAAATAGAGAGTATCATAAAATTCACTATGATGAAAACTGATGGATTTCAACAATGAATCCATTTTCTCATACCAAGCCCTGGGTACCTATTTGAGCCCATACAAAGCTTTTATCAATTTACACACTTTGTGTTTAGCACCCACTTGTTCAAAACCCTGAAGTTGTTTCATATATACTTCTTCCTGTAAATCACCATTTAAAAAGGCACTTTTAACATCCAATTGATGTACTTTCCAACCATTTTGTGCTGCTAAGACAAGTATCATACGAATGGTGTGCCACTCGGCAGTTAGTGAAAATATTTCCTCATAGTCAATACCTTCTTGTTATGCATATCCTTTTGCAACAAGTCGTGCCTTATATTTATCAATGAAGCCATCTAATTTATACTTAGTCCTATAAACCCATTTACATCCAATGGGTTTAACATGTGGAGGAGGATCAACTAAAACCCATGTATTATTGCTAAGTATGGCATCATATTCATTTATCATTGCCTGTTGCCAAAAATGTTCAGTAGATGCCTCCTCAAAAGTGAATGGCTTAGAGGAAGAAGTAGTAACAACCATAGCATAGTTTACCCATTATTGTGAATTTTGGGGCCTTGTTAAACCAACTTCATCTGCTTTCAAGTTAGAAAAAGTACTTTGAGCCCATTTTGGATACTTAGTCAAATTATTCAAATCAGAGACTTCAGAATTCTCATCATATGCATCATTCGAAGGGGGACTTAGATAATTTTCAACAATTTCTAAGTCATCAACTTGTGAACTTGTAGATGAAGGAGAGGAAAGTGAAGGAATTTGAGTTTCATACCACAACTTCGAAGAATTATCCCCATTATTCAAAACCTTATCTCTTGTGGTATTTTTCCTCTCTAATCTATCAAGTTGAGAATCAATCTCTATAGTGTTCATAGTCCCAAACTCATCAAATATAACATCTCGACTCACTATGAATTTGCCTGTATCCTATGCAACCAAATGAAACCCCTTTTTATCTTCAGAATAACCAAAAAAGATGCATTTTTGACTTCGTGGTTCCAACTTAGTTTTGTGTTTAATAGGAACCAAAGCAAAACAAAGACATCCAAACACTTTTAAGTGTTTAACTTTGGGTTTAAATCCATACCATGCCTCATATGGAGTTTGTCCCAAAAGCGCAACTGTGGGGGACCTGTTTCTCAAATACACTACAGTACCAATGGCTTCTGCCCAAAACTTATCATCAAGCTATTTATAGTACAACATGGCACGTGTTGTACCCTCTAAAGTTATATTCATCTATTCAGATACTCCATTTTGCTGTGAAGTATAAGCATTACTATATTATCGATGAATGCCATGTTCTCGACAATAATCTAAAAATTCATTTGAGGTATACTCACCTTTATTATCTGAATGAAGAGTGGCCAAATGTGAACCTATTTCTTTTTCAACTAAGTGTAACCAATCAACAAACTTAGCGAAAAATTCATATTTGTTTTTCATAAAAAATACCCAAGTCATATGAGAAAAGTCATCAATAAACAAGACAAAGTATCTACACCCACCAATGGATGAATTTTTCATGTCACATACATCACTATGAACTAACTGTAGACATCTGTTAGCTCTCCAAGATGACCATTTAAGATTTTTTTCTCAATTTTGTTTGCCCAAAACACATGATTCACAAAGAATACTATCTTTGCGAAAAGTGGGCAACCCACTCACCTACCATATCTATGCAAATCCACTAAAGAGTGGATATTCAAATGTCCATAGTAGAGATGCCATAATCGTTGTGTCGACATAGTACTTGTACATGTGTCAACAACTACCGCAAGTTCTATAGTGGGAGGAAGCACTTTACAATGCAATCTAACCAAGTTTCAATCTTCATATCTTGTATACATTGTTTTATAATCATCTTTCACTGAATTGATGTAAATGAGCCCATTTTCAAGCACTATTTGATATCTTTTATTTAAAATAGTTACTAAAGAAAGTAAGTGTTTCTTCAATGTGGGAACATACCAAACATCCTCCAAGTATTTTATAGACCCATTAGGAAGAATAATCTAAATAGATCCAAGTCCTAGTGGTGTATGCATAGACTTATCTACTAAGGCAACTGGAGATAGAAAAGCTTCCTTAAAAGACCAAAAGAAATCTCTCTTAAATGTCATGTGTTTGGTTGCTCCTATGTCAAAAACCCATACATCTATTAGCTCATCTCTAGCCTCATATTCAATATAATCAATGTGCCCCAAAGTAGTGAATGTAGATTCATGGGCAACATTACTAGACTCATCATAGTCACGATCGACATACTGAGCGGAGTTAGACTTAGTCACTTTTTGTGGCCTCTGAATTTTATCAAAAAGAATCCTACATTATGAGGCAATGTGACCAAATTTTTCATATCTATGACACTAAATGTCTGATCTACCTCAACCTCTGCCCCTATATGAGTTGTGACCATGTCTTCGATCACTTGTTTCATGTGAATGTGATTGGTTAGATTGTTGATTATTTGAATGACCCCTACCTCTATTTTGATATCTGCCTCCTCTGTAACCTCGACCCCCTCTATAACTCTTTCCTCTATTGTTTTGATGCCCAGATGAAGATGAACTAGACTTTGACTCTAAAACATGGGCTTCTTCAATTTTATTGGATTTATTGGGTAGAGAGAGGTCATGTTGGATGAGAAACTCAGCCAAATTATCAAAAGTGATGCATGTGATCTTGTCAGAGACATGCAACATTTCAATAAAATTTCTATAGGACCCAGGTAGTCCTTTCAAACTAGTAGTGACTATGAGGTCATCATCTAGTTTTCCAAACCTAGCCTTAGTGTACTCAGTAGTGATATTTTTCAATTTAGACATATATTCTCCCATATCCCCATCTTCATCTAATAACAAAGTAAATAACTGCATATGAATATCTATCTTCTTATGCTTAGGTTTCTTATCATACAAATCTGACAATGTTTTCCATGCAACATAACTATGAAGAGAATTTTCAATATGAACATAAGTATCATGAGTATAACATTTAATGAGATCTAAGGCCTTAGAATCACGCAAATTGAATACACTAATTTATCTTGTTTTGTTGGCAATCTGGGATTTTCATTCTTGACAATATCTCACTCATTAAAAACTAGTGAAGCCTCCATCAATCGTTTCCAATCAGAATAATTGTAAATTGTTAATCTATCACCATCTGAAATCAAATTTTGAATCTTCGGCATCTTGAAATAAAAACAAGTGCATTAGAGCAAAATATGACAAAATGCAAAAGAGATGAAACAAATATCACACTCACTGCACAAGACATTGCTTCTACGGGGTTTTTCACTTAACCTCCGTGTAGAGCACAAAATAAAAACAACATTTTTTGATGGGTTTTGCACTTAACCTCACCAAAAATCAATGATTAAATCTTTATTTTGCTAAATTACAACCTTATTCCACCAATTACACCCTTATATCACCACAACAATATAAAAGAAATATAATTTTAATTCCCCTTTTTCGATTTTAAAAACAACACAATATAATAAGTATGCATTTCACAATTTTTAAGGCATACAAAAAATAGATTTAAAAGAGAATATTCTTTTTACAAAAAATATATTCTAAAGCAAAAAAACTTCTTCCAAAAAGAAGGGATTAGAACCCTTGATCTCCTCCTTGTAAACTTCTTTACAAAATAAGCTTAACCAATTGCTCTAAGAGCATTTTCAAAATATGATACTCAGGAATTTGTACTTATTCTAGATTTTGTCTATGAGGGAAATCTTTTTAAAAAAAAATACACATATGTAAATAAATCCAAACTTTTTCCCTTTTTAGTCTTCTCAACCAAGCTTCCTCACGTACGACCCATCCAAAGCAAATTTTTGATAACAAACTTTAGAAACATGTGATTTTTTATTTTCCTAAGTTTAAACCTTGGCCATGTTTTCCTGGGACACTATGGCTGCTCCCGAAAATGTTTTTTGCCCCTGTTCTCTCTCCTAGAGGCCGTACAAATCCGTACAGGGAGTGTAAAATGGATTTTGGTTCAGATTTTGCAAATTTTTGAAGTAGTTTTTACTGGAAATAGATTTAAATTGCAGACAAAGCATTGGAAGGCCTTACCATAGGCTGTACAACTCAATTTTTTTCTAGATTTTCCTTTGAGGATGCAAAACAGGGTTTTTAACAAGATTTGCAGTTGTTTTTGGATCTTAAGAGGGTTGAGAATGAATTGAATCAACAATGGCAACCATGGATGAAAAATACAAAAAAAAATTACAATGTAAACAAGCCATACAAGTTCATTTTTGCAAAAAAAAAATAATGAATTTAATAACATTTAAATGCTAAAATTTTTATTTTAAATGCTAGATGAGGAGTTTGAACATAGTAAAATGGAGTATGAATGGCCAAAATGACCAGATTGTGGTATATGAGAAATATATAGGCTTAAATGTAAAAAAATAATTGAAAAATTAAAATAATTTAATAATTTTTAAAAATTTTGACATTACATTTAAACCAATAAGATATTTTCATTATATGGCATACCTTATTTCATGCCATTTGATTTCACGTGAATTTGACTTTTCACCTTGCCTTCTTTTCAAATTCACCAATGCTCCCAAAATTCACTGTGTTGGACAAAACCATGCTTTGATACCACTAATAACTCTTTCAACAAATAATTTGAACTTTGTCCCCGGTTAGTGTGAGTGCACAAGTATTTTATTAATATTTAAAAAAATAAGTACATAAAGGGTGCCTTTACTCTGTTAACCCTTTTACATTGCACACATGGATTATATAGAGTTTTACCCATGACCGGTAAAACCAACTAATCCTATAACCAACTATTTACAGGAAAACAACCCGTAAAATAGTTCTAGTTAATAAATACAAAATATGAAAACTACCTAAAATTAAAACTAAGTAACTTTATTTTATGGGGGTGTCTTTACTAAAAGATGTATGCCCCATTAACAATATTATTTATTAACCTATGGTGATACTTGTTCTCTATGTCGATGACTTGTTTATCACAGGTAATGATGAAAACCATAACAAGTCCATGAAGAAAGAATTAAAAGATGGGTTTGAGATGAAAAATCTTGGACTTCTTCACTACTATCTAGGCATCAAGGTAACTCAGAAAGAGCATAGTATTTTCATTTCATAAACTAAGTATATTTCTGAGTTATTAGATAGTTTTGGCATGAGTGATTGCAAACCTACCCTCACTCCCATGAAAAGTAATTTGAAATTGTCTAAGGATGATAGCAGTGCCTTTTTTGATGGCACCACATACAGACAATTGGTGGGAGGTTTGATATACTTGATGACTACCAGGGCCGATATTCTATTTTCAATTGGAATTTTATCTAGGTTTATGCATGAGCCTAGAGAAATTCATTGGCATGAAACAAAATGAGTACTTTGTTACCTTCAAGGAATGCAAACATATGGCCTTGAATACAACCATGACAAAAACTTCAAACTTGTTGGATATTCTGATGCAGATTTTGGTGGATGTGTGGATGATAGAGTGTCAACCATAGGATACACTATGCATATGGGTTCAACTACCATTGCTTGGTGTTGTAAGAAGCAAGATACAGTGGAAAATTCATTAATAGAATTAGAGTATATTGCAGCATGGGATGCTTCCAGATAAATTGTTTACCTTCATCGTATTCTTGAAGATCTTCAGGTTTCTTAATTTGCTCCTACACAGTTATACATTGATAATCAAAGTGCAATCAAAATGTCCAGGAATCTTGTGTTTCATGCCAAAACAAAACATATGGATGTCAAATACTATTATCTGTGAATGCTGGTGGCAAAGAAAGCTCTTGATCCAATATATTGCCCAACTGCCGATCAGATAGTTGACATCTTCACAAAACCCCTTGACAGAATCAAATTTGAAAAATGTAGAAAAATGCTTGGTATGTGTCCAAAGACCTAACTTTGGATCATGGGGGGGGTTTGTTAGGACTTGTTCTAAAGGCTTAACATTAGGTTATATTTTTTGGTAGGTTAATAAATAATATTGTTAATAGGGCATGCATATTTTAGTAAAAATGTATTTATTAATAAATTAAATAGTTTCATGTGATAAATATTTCAACTACCTCAACTAAATAATATTCAAAGTTAAGGGAAATAAATTAAATTTAAATATTTTAAAAACTTGTTTTATTAGGGTTTGCATATTTGTTTTGTGCTTGGTTCTCTTGTGTCAACTTGTTCTCAAACCACCTTTACTCAAACCACCTTTAAGAGATTTACAATGTTGAGCTTATATTTATTTTGCTTTCATGTATGCCATTTGGATAGATTGAGTTTCTTTAAATAATCATGTTGGGAGGGATGTATTTGATTTAAAATTAGATTAATAAGTGAATTAACCTTAATTACGATAAAATATATTGGTGAAATCAAGTTAGTCATGTACCTTTATTGATTAAAACTCATGTTTTTGTTTGAACATTGTTAAAACTTAAGTTTTCCTTAGGGTTCTAACCTTCTAGGGTATCCATATGGTTTAGATAAATCCCTGAATATAGGGCACTGAAAAGATTTTCTTTTGATCTTGGATTTAAATCTAACACTAAAATAACTTGCTTTCAATATTTGATAGAGTTGCTAACACTGAAAGCACTTTATTTTAAGCTTAGATCTGATATCTGACATTAAAAGCATCTTCTTTTCACTTTGGATTTCATAAGAATTTACTAATATCCATACACAAAAAAATCTCTTGTTTCTATCATATCATTTTGGGCATTGTTTGCAATATTTTTTCCATGTCATTTTTCTATGCCATATAAAAACTTGCTTCTCATATTCCTACAAGGTGAGGTGCTAGGTTAAATACAATACATATTGAGCACATTAAAATCTCTTTGAACACTGTTAAAATGTACTCTATTAATGCAAACATTGGTTCCTCTTATTTTTGATTAAAAAAATCTAATGAATATTTTCAAGAAGATACTCATAATGAACAAGTTAATAAAGATGATCATAATACATAAGATATCTATGAAGGCATAGGTAGGATTCATCTTGATGAGCTCAATGGGGTAGATCATGCACAAGTCCAATGTTCATCTAATTTTGGAGGACTTCATCAAATTCCACAAGGTATACCCCCAATATAATTGAAGTTCTTTTAACTTCTAAAAGCGTACAAAAATAAAAAAGTTATGCCCTCAATACGTAATAAGAATCACTCTTTTGCATTATAAACCCTATTACATGTGTTGCTACGCCTATTTTTGATATTGCTATTGCATCTACACCTTTAGGATTGGGGATACATAAGATCTACAAAATATTTCTATAGCTATGCCTAACCAAGTGACTCATACAAATCCTTTGATAGCTATGCATACTACATCACATACCTTGCCTATTGCAAAATCTCTTGAAAAAACTATTACATTTTTGCATGTGGTGTTGTAGTTAGAGTAAAGTATCGTAAAAGCATCATTGGATTCCCAAGCTTTACTTCATAACCCATTAACACCCGATATTGCATGATACCCTTTACTTAGATGATTTTTAGCCCCTAAGCTTCCACTATATGAGGGTAAAGGAGATCCAAAAAAACATCTCATATCATTTCATGTGTCATGTTTTGATTATGATTTTAATGGCAAATTTATAACCAAGTCATTCTCAAGAAGCTTACAATATTATGCCTTATGCTAATTTTATAATCTACTTGTTTAATCAGTCAAAACATTCAATCCATTAGCCATTTTATTTCTTAATTATATATATTAACAATAATGAAAATCTTTCTTATGGATAAATTTCCAAGCTTAAGCAAGGAACTAATGAGCCTCTCAGTGATTATGTACTTTGTTACAAGACCATGCTTGCTAAAATGACTAACTCCTTCCTAGATATTGAATTACAAAATATTTTCAAACAAAGTTTGCTTATACATTTTCATGAGTCAATTATTTTAAAGAAATTCTGAGCATTTGAAGATCTTTGTCACATAATAAGAGAAAGAAAATTAAAGCTTCTTGCTTTGAACAAGCTCAAGTATGCATCTATATCTAATTCAACTTTCACAACGAAGTTTCAAAGAAAACCAGATTACAAAATTAAACCAAGAAATATTAAAATAGATGCAAAGATAATAGTTAATGTTATTTCTCAACCTTCTAACAAGATTGTTTTACTAGATCAATCAAAAATTTAATTCTCCACCCTGTCCACCACCATAATTCATTGATACATCTTTGAAAAATCAAAGCACATTTTCAATTATTGCACTATTCTTCTCTATAGGATTCAATGGGGAATAATGGTTATAGTGAGGTTATTTTAAGGTCAAATAGGACCTCTTCCATGTGGATTAATCAGGTAACTCCTTCCAGGAAGGTACATATGGCACAAAATGGTTTCCTAGAGTATCCTTATAAAAGGTCTATTTGATCAGTTTTGGAGCATGATTTGAGTTATCAAGAAAGTGTCTTCATCTTCAGGGGTTCTTAAGCCAATGTTTAAGTCATTTCACACCTCATTAATCCAAGCAAAGGTTCATAGGTCTCCTCTTGAGTACAAGATCCTTTGAGATGGTTTTGGGTGATTTAGTCTCTTCAACAAGGTACAATTGTAGTTAATGACCTTAATGTCAGTGGTAAAGGGGTTATGAATTAATTAAAGATATGTGTAATAACATGATCTACCTCCAAGCATTCTTGAAGGGGTCAATATGGCTAAAGTCACTCTTGAGATCAAAAGTCTATTTTAAGCTGGAATGCGTAAATAACACTAAAAGACTGTATATGGTTATTTTATCAACTTAAGATACCCTTAAAATAACTATAAACTCTTATGAATGTGTTATGAGAGTGCCAATGAGTTTTCAGGGTGATCTGGGTCCTTACAAGAGATGTGAGTGCTCACAAGGTTACCAAGGTACTAGATAGAATCATAGATGAAGACCTCAAAACTCAATTTAGCATAAAATAAGGTAAGTTAGCATTGTTTAAGGTAATATGTTGTTTATTGTTTTCTATGCTATTTAAACCTTCTTATGGAAAAGTTGATGCTTCTTCAAGTTACCTCCCTATTTTTTTGCATGTTTTAGTGTTTTTCAGGTGTTCTAAGAAGGGGATAACTTACCAAACATTAAATTATGTCATTTGTGATGTGTAATATATATTAAATCCCAAAAAAATTCATGGAATATTTTATAAGTCGTCTAATCAAGATCATTTTCCAAGGCAGTCTCAAACAGGCTCAAAATGAGACTAGGTGACAAGGTGATTTCTTGGTTTGCATACTCCCATAGGGTTTCAAGACCCTAAAATTGACATGGAGGTTAGTGATATCCTATGTAAATTTAATCACATTATTTTTTATGGTTTCACATGTTTCGAATCTTTGTGGATCGAGATTTATACTTTCTAAGCCTAGAGGGCTAATTAGGTGTAATTGGAGAAGAAAATGAAGGAAAATGAGTACATCCAATTAGATATGGATCATGAAATTTTGTGTGGATATGTAATGGGATAAATGATACTCAAAAATATTCCCATGTTTCAAATTTGAATTGTACAATGTTCTAGACAAGGAGCTTTACAAATTTTTAGGGTTACAAGGAATGGGTGCTAAAGCATGTTATATAAGCAAAATTGAATCTTTTGGGATACTTGATGGTTTCAAATTATTTTTTAAAGGTCTATATTAATTTTAATAATCCTTCCATGGATGGAATTTGTTTGGTTCAAATCAAATCTCTTCTTTTTCTCTCATATACCTTTTACTCATGTGAAAGAATTAAGTGATCTAAGCACCAAATGGATGCATAAAAACATTTACAAAGGTTTTATTGAGGTTTATACTTATTTACATTCCAATTTAATATTATGAATGGATCATATGTTCATTAGAATAAGTTTTAAAATTATTGAAATATTCCTAAACAACTTTGAAAATACCTTTTCCTTCCAACACCTAGTCAAGGAAGATAAAGTCAAAGAATCATCAAATACCTTCTAACAACCCAAGAAGGGTGGAAGGACCTCATTAATGGTTTGGATAATGTTTCAACCAAAAACTTGATTAATTTATGATGACCTACTATCATGGATCAAGACTTATTTTCAAGGATGACTCTTCTTCACCAAGTATGTAGGGTGTGCAAGCAAAGATCTTGGAAGTTATGCTAGTAAAAAACTAGAAATGAATGCTCAAAGACTCCTTAAATATTCTAAAAGAATTCTAATTTCAACCTCTATGCCATGATCTAAATTTGGATGAGATATTATCAAGGGAGTGCTACGTTGGGTTTGAAGAAGACTAAGTAAATGTCATATTTCCTAGTTTCTTGGCTCTTGTCTCTTTCTCTCTCCTCTTTCTCAATTATCTATATGTAAGCCTATGTTTTTCATTTGAAACATCCTTAACCTAAGTTGTGGTAATGCAATGCTCATAAAAACACCTATACTTTCCAATTTTGAATGAATAAGACTAACTTCATGCCTCCTCAAAGCTTGTGTTTAGTTTATGCTAATGGTTAGTTGATGAATGACAATGATAGTACATTATTCCTCTCATCTTGTCATTTATTTTTACCTATTTTCAGGGTTAGTTCATCCTTATAGGTTGCATAGTGTGCTTTAACAATCTTGTATGTTTAGAAAGTGTGAGATTTCTTTAGTGTCTTTGAGAGACCTATTGATTAGTTGACTTAGATCATCCATCAAGCTGAGCCTCTATGTGAAACATTGATGTTTGGAGACTCTCATTTGAGAATTGCAATCGGGTTTATTTCTTATTTGACCTTATTAGTGCATATTACATAAGTGGAGGTAACATTTTGGTGTATCACCTTAGTTAAATAGGTTTTCCTTTCAATTTACCTTCTTCTTTTTTTCCTTATAATTTGGTAGTGTAGAGTATAGATCCTAACTAATATATTAAGAGGAGCTAGCCCTTAGAATCTAGATATTTAATCCACCTATTAGGTCACCCACGTCCTAGGATTTTCTCCATGTTACTTTAGATTGTGAAGGCTTAAAATTACCTTCACAAAGGGGCAAGTATAGTAGTTAACAAAACCTTGGAGATGTAAAGAGGGGAATTGGAGGGTGATTGTGCCCCCAATTCGATGTAAGGATGATTTATTCCAAGGCCATTGATTTCACTGACTCTCAATAACATAACTCAAGTGTAAACATAATCTATCCAATCTATCCAATTTCACCTAGGTTAAATTGTGCAACCATATCAACCCAAAAAATAGAATTAGTTCTAAGGGCATCCAGGGTGTTAAATCTCAATCACACTAGTCAAGGGAGTTAACTACTGCAATAGATAAAATCTCAATCAATGCATATTAGTAAGGTTGATGCATGAATATTTATATAATTTGAGCACATATCTATAATTTGGTGCATTTCCATGGCATATGCACCTTTAATATGTCTCAAGATGAAGTATCTATCAAAATGTAATCTTTACTCTATAAAATTTATATGATAAGTTCACAAATCTAAAAAAAATATCCAAAACATATGAGAATCTATGCCACATGTATAATAAATGTCACAAGTGTATATCTTAATCATATAAATTATATGAAATTATGTCAATTGTGTGTATGTGGCTCATGTCTCTATTACATACCCCCATTGATATACCCCCACTTTTGAGGTGATGGGAATGTAACATGATAGTAACCTTATCTCAAAAGGATAAGACAAATATGTTATATCTATATCAAACATGTAATAAAGAATTGTATAGTGGTATCATGTATAAATAGATGTATCAATGAAGCTCATAGTATCCAAACATAACAAGCTTTAATATGTATGCTTTGGATCATTACAATGTTTAGAAGTAATAAAATCAGAAAATAAGCAAACCCACACACGAGATCACTCAATGTCATGTAAATAGAGGTCTAAAGAGACCAAAAACAAGGGGCATGCTCAAATTATGTACACTCATATGATAAGATATGTTCAAATGTCTACACATTAAAAAACAAACAAAACTCAGGGCATTGGGACCAACAAACAAGGAACATGTGCAAATGTTCCACAATCAAGAAAAGGAAGCAAACAATAATTACACTCAAGTAAGCCATGCGATAATATAAATAATTAAAATATAAGCAACCAACATAAATATGTCATAATAGTCCTTGCATACATGTGTTATCAAAATGTTATGTAGAATAACATATAAAATACACTGTGTGAGATAGTAGAATGAGTATAGTCATGTGTAAGAATTAATATATAATCTCAATATATGTTGATCTACTCTCAACAATTGGCTAGGTCGTGAAGGAGTAAATGAGGGCACTGTGGAGTCCACTATGTATCTATGATGCAAACAACCTCTCAAGTATCGGTTACCTAGGAAATGGGATGCCTTTTGATTACCATTTAACTTATGATTAACTTTAATAGGTTTTCTGATTAACTATCTTGGAATAAACTTATCTTTTTTAGTGGATGATCATATTAAATTCCTAAAACTTTGATTACCTTGTTGGCATTAATATACTTAAGACATCTATGCATTCTGGAAGGCACTATGTAGAGATTATGAATCCAATATCATCCCAATAACAAATCAAAGACTCTCATATGTGGTATAACTAATTTATTTTTTGGTCACATGTGTTGGACCAACCTATAAATGTAAATCAATCTCACCAAAATGTTGTGTACTTTTCCATTGAGTGATTTGACCATCTTGGTCGAAGGGTATAAATCATCAAGTATATATCCAAAATGTGTGATTAATTTCATGGTACAAATATTCTCACTAAAACCATTATCAACCATAACACTATGTATATGATGATGATCAATATGTGCTCTAATAAACAATGAGTAAAGATCAGAGTCGTCATCCATAACTTCATTGTCATCTAAAGCAATAGAATGCCTTTGAACCATATGAGGTAAGTATGCCGATAATCCCACCTTATGGTTTCCCATAATGTGGTGGAGGAGGATGTTCATTATATGCCATTTACATTTGTGGTATGTCCTTAAAATGATCTTATAGTGTATTATTGAATATCTTTTGGTTTGGATGATCATTAGGTTGTGACCTTGAATCCTTTGGAGGATCATCAAAGGTAATGTATTCGATATCAATAAGATATTATATCTTATGATTAAAATTGTAACATATGTTTGTAGAATTTATAACACATTAGTAGTAGTCATAATAAGCATTTTCATCATATCATTTTGGTAGAGGTTAACTCATATCAATCACCATCAGAGAAGGGAGAGATATATGAGATGACACTCCACAAGCTTCTGAAGGAATTAAGTTGAAGACCAAATTAATCATGTAAATTATCTCTTAGGTACATTGGATAAGATAATATGATTTAGATTATTGTGACACTATATTAAATATAGTTGTTGCTTCCTTTTCAGCCTCAGTAGGTTTAGCCTTATTGCTTAGTTTGATATGAAACTTTGTATTAGATATAGTTAGTGTTTTTGCTACATACTTATACCTTTTCAAAGAAATAAGTTTCATTTCTCAATCTCAAAAAATATGGCATAAGTCATAAAAATATTTAAACTTATTGAATACAAAAGACTCATGTAATGGGGCATGCAAACTTTGCTTAAAGATATCCTGAATCTCTTTATCTACCATTGGATTTGTCATTTTGGCCAACATTTTCTTATGCCTCAAAATAGATTCATTGGTTCCTTGTTTGATCTTTTCAATTTATGCATATGACATATTTTTAGTAATGTTTATTAAAAAATGTGCTAAAAATGATCTGCCAGAGGCTTAAATACTCTTATTGATTGTATTAGTAGATCATAGAACAATTTCAAAGCATAGTCCTTTATGCTTTTATAAATAATTTTGTCAAAATTTTATTAGTAGAAGCATAATCAAGGCATGTTTCATACAAAGATTGGACATGATGCTAAAGATCACACTTTCCATCATAAAGTGTGAAACTAGGTGATACAAAACTAGTTAGAAAAGGGTGCAAATATATCTCAAGTGCAAGAGGATTATGTAATACAACTTGTGAATCAATAACATGAGTTGATTTCAAATAATTTTGCTCAATGTTGGTAACCTTAGCTTCCAAATCTTGAATAACTTAGACAAGATTTACAATAGACCCATTGAGATTAAGGTTTGATATTTGAGAAGTCATCAAATGGGATGCAAACATTTGTCTCGGTATAAGCATTGAAACCATTAGTTGTAGCGAATATGATCTTATCTTGAGTGTAGCGAATATGATCAAAACATTGATTGTTCCCATGGAGGATGTATAAATAATTATTTGTTCTATGGGAAACAATGGTTTGAAAACATATCTTGTGTCCCCACTATATGTAAGCATTACTATTATGTTCAAGGGGAGGGATATTGGGATTGAATTAGTAGAATTACCATCTAAATATTCACCATTATTAGATGCAAATGCATTATCCTTAGAAATTTAATTACTTCATCTCATATAACATACAATAATGCATTAATTAATCCCTAATATGTGTTTAGATGATTGATTCAGGCATCTTTATCTTCCATTTCAAAATGATATTGTTTAACATTTTCCATTTTTTATAAATCAAAACAAATATGCCAATAATAATGGAAAATAAAATTTTATATCCAAATAATTACAAGAATCTGAAACCCTATAAGGCTAAAATCCTTAGGGTAAATAGGACTTGCATAATAAGACTCAGATGTTGGGTTCACCAAATGTTTGACCATTTTTGGAAATAAGGATTAAAAGAAAGACTATCATAATAAACTAAAGAATAAGCTACTCTAAAAAATATGTGAATTAAATAATTCAAATTCACATTATATTCTGTTACAATGTTGAATTATGTAAATTTGATAAATATAGAAAGTGCAATGCCAAATAGTAATTTGCATGCTTAAACACAAAGAAGAGATAATACATAGTTTTTTTTATTGATGTTTAAGAAGATCTATGAATTTTAATTGTATAAATAGTCAAGGTGATTCTCAACTATGATTTTTCAAATTCTTAAAATTAACTCTCAATCATCCTAGACACTATCATCGAAATAGGGACACTAGCGCTGATGCTTATATCTAGAAACTAATGTTTATGTTTGTATTGAAGAACATGTCCCTTTTTATAAATTCTACCTATGTCTGTTAGATTTTTCTATCACCTTATATATTGTCAATTGGGTTCATATGCATAGGTTCCAAATATCATTATTTTGATCAAAACCCTTAGTCCTCTAATTAGGGAATGTCACCATATGAAAACAGGGGTTAGTGGGCTCAAGTGAAGTCAATCTGACCTCAAGACCCCTTTGTCAATGAGCACTGCCCACATATCCATATACTCCGAAGTGGGCCTCAGATCAATGTAGTTCTCCCCCTCATATGGGCTTGTGTGTGAACAATATTGTAATATGCTATATGTGACTACATGTAGTGATCTAGATTTCAAATTGATAAATAATGTTCATGGAATATTTTCTATTTGTACGAAGATTGTGCCTATGATTGATTTGGAAATAGGGAAGTATAGGGTAGTATAACTCAGTTGTACAGATGATTTAGTGAGATTGATAGATGTTTTTTTGGTAAATTTCTAGATGAATAATGAGTGGGGTTTTTTTAAAAATTTATATTACACATTTTGAAAATATCTCACTGGGGGGTTAATTAAGACAAATAGGTTGACTTGTACATATTGAAAGATTTAAAATTTTGAATGTTTTTAGGATACAAGCACTAACATTAGATCTGGGACACTAGTGTCCTACTCCAGATAGTAGTTTCCTAGAGAATAGAGAATTATTGAAGCTCTGGAATTGATAGTGAAGGACATATATCAAATTTTAAGTATAATGTGGGCTATAAATGATCTATGTAATCATATTATCAAGGACAAACCATAAGATAAAAATTTAGGCACAATGAGATGGTGACTGCAAGTCTTTCAATAGTGGTATGGTCATGAACTGAAGGGTAGATCCTTGAGTGATATTTTTCAAGTATGAAAGACTAGCTTATCATGTAAAATCTAGATTTAATTATCTACAATATCACGGCACAACAAATACACCATAATTTTTTACTTGTACTAGAATATGATGTTTATAGTTTCAACGAGACACATTATGAGTGGGTATGCTTCCTTATAGTGTGTTGGACATGGATCATATACAACGATTTCATCATGATTTATAATATTTAAATTTTTTTAAGCACACCATTTTCATCACAATAGTTTTAAAGACTAACGACTCACTAGATTTAGGCTTATACTTTCAATATAGAAACAAGTGTTGGCCTGAGAAGAGGAATGATTTTCTCATGTTAAATTCTCATCTCCAAATTTATTTTATTATTAATATGTCCCCAAGTACCACTATCTCCATGTTTTGGTCATGTATCTAATTAGAAATAGATAAGCATGGTACCTAGGGCTAGAAGATAATTCAATTAAGATGAAAAATGCCAAGGTTAAAGTATTTGGGCCAACACCCATTATCCTTTATAAATTTATAATTGAAATGCATTATACACTTTTCATGATTTACAATCTACATGATTTACACTTTTTAGGACCTCATGGGTGTGTTTTTTAGTGGTTTTAGCCAATGTTTTATATAGCCCATAGTTTTAGTACCCATGGTAATGTAATACCGCTTAGAAAGTTTTCTATTGATGTGATTATAAATACTTGCACATGCATCAAGGTAAATAAAAAATTTAAAGTGTATTATTGTATAATAAAATGATTGATTTAATACAATAAATGAGAAGACTAATATGTTAGGTTTTTCCCAAAAGGGTTTCCTAGGTGAAATATAGTGTACTATGTAATCTTAAATGTATGCCATTTTTCTTATTATGATTTTCAATTAAATATTTTGTTAGTATTGCTTCTCTTATATTAGTTTATTATCTAATTCTCTTCACTTTCCACATCAATGATGGAGATATTTAGGTAAAGAAGAAAAATGATTCATGTAACTTGGGGAACTAATAATCCCCTAATATCTATTGGAGTTTCTTATGCATGTCATTAGATATTTTGGAATATTTTAATGGACTAGGGACCATGATATTTTTATCAAGGCCTTTGTCTTTATATATTTTCTTAATGTTACTTAGATATTGTGCACCGTTGATCTTGGAAAGATTAATGACATAGGTAATTCAAAGGGGATGCTAGAGTCAACAACCCTTTCAAGTTTGGTTCAAATATAAACACATATAAGAGAGAATAGAAGTATGTTGAAAAATTAGAGGACTTGAGAAGTAATAAAGACATGTTAAGAAATAGGAAGAAATCAAGAAGCAATAGAATTTAAGGAATGAAATAACCAATCAAAATAATGGCATTTTGAAAATGAGGAGAAACAATATGAAGAATAGAAGCAACATTTAAAGGAAATATAAACTTGATTAATGGTATGGTTGAAAGAAATTTAAGAAATGACTATATGAAAAGGTACAGGTTGAAATTATTTTTTAATATCAATCAAACAAAAGGTTGATCATGATGCTTTGAAAGGAAGTCTCTAAACTTATGTGAATGATAAACATTATGAGCGCTCATATTTTCATTATCTACATTATCAGGGATATATTGAATCCTATCCATATCTTAGTTTCCACAGTAAGTTTCACTATCACAATCTATTTCACATACATGCACATTATCAATTTGTGAATATTCATGATGTTATCATTCAAAGACACATTATTCCTATAATTTGTAATATAAAGTTAAAACAATAGATCAATACTAGATATAGTTTCAAATTCCATTTTTTTCTCAAACTTTATCGAGAATTAACCAAACATATTTCAAGAAATATTAATAGGTTCTTGATTAAGCCTAACACTCTTCCTAGTTGTATTTTTAGATCTGATTAATTTTGGTGCCATTAATTGAAAACATATAACATACACACTATTTAAACATTCCATGGTTTAGAAAAGTTTCAAAAAAATAAACATGGGGTTTGGGAATTGAGATCAAGCAAATCAAGCAAAAGGAAGCTACTAGGGTATTAAAACTTCAAGTTTTTAGTAAACAAAACTTGAGATTTTATTTATTTTCTGAGACATACATATAGGATTTTATCTCCTATTAAAAATAAACTTTAGTCATATCATAACTAACATAATGCCTATATTCTCTAATTACAACTCACACACTACACACATAAAGAATAATATGTAACATACTAATAATTCTAACAAATCTGCAACCTCAACACACTCCCCCCTAGTGTGGACATAGGGCTAGGAACCACACCATCAAAACTAGAAATAAACATGTATATCAACATGAGTGTGTGTGTGTGTTAAAAAATAGACCATATATGCATTATGCTTCTACTGATAACCTACAAATGTGAACATAACTTTTCATGCTTTCACCTTTAGTGAATGTTTCACTTCTCACCGGCATATCACTTATGAGGTACTTACACAATATATTATAAACACTTTTATTTATAGTTTTATTTCAGAGCACTGTACACAAAAATAATATATAAAGATTGAGGACTTAATCCTCACTATTTTTAGGGAGTGTTGGGCTTCTCACTAAAGTTTGTGTTTGCAACCACCATTCATAACCACTACCACCTAATTATGAATAGTATAACATAGTCATCATGATCACTTAAATATCGAGCATGACTTTAGTCTTTTTGGCATAGTTTGTTTTTCCACTGCTATGGTATGTAGTCTTTGATTTAGTGGAAAACTCAACATTGTTAAAAAGCCTCTTTATTTCATTACTTTCGACCTTTAACATGACTTAAATCAACATGTTAGGTCAGTGTGTAAGTCTGATTTTACGTTGGTATAAAGAGATTTTATTTTCTTTGATTATTAATGACATACATGTAAATACAATTAAAACAACAAGAATGCCAATTTAAATCTTATGAAAATCATTTCAATGTCTTCACAAGCCTTAACATGTGTTCATTGTTATAACTTTTATTAAATCCATGATTTCACAAACCTTGGGTGATGGTTTATTAATATTCCAACTGTCAAAGTTATCAAGAAAGGATTTCACCACTGTTCCTCTATTTAAGTGTTGGAAGGTAGATAAGTATCTATATCCCAAATTAAATCATCTTCATAAGGGTATTTAATTATCTTGAGATTATTCCTCAAGATGTGAACTGAATATTATTTGGTCATAAAGAAAATTAAGAAGCTGACAGTGAGGTTTGCAACACGTGTTTACAAATAAATCATAAAAGATGTAGGGAGAATAAAGAAATCATTAAAACAATAACTCCTTGAACTAAATAATTATACTAGCTAGTCATAACTAAATAATTTTATTTACTAGCTAGATCAGATCATTTGAACCTTAGAAGTGCACCTAATCTGGGGCAAGCCATAACTTTTACAGTAGGTATGTTTCGATTGAGATCTGACAATTGTATTATCAAACCCTGGTGGAAGCTCTGAATACAAAACAAATTTGTGCATGGGGAATATTGAAGCAGACTTTGTCTATCCTTGTGAGTGCAGGTGACATCATTAAAAGGACAAACTAATCTAAGAGAACCTACTTATTCATACCTTAATAACTATGAATTTTTATTAGAGCTTTCTTAAAGAATGCATATAAAATATATCCTTCATGAGAGGGGCAACCGAGAAGAGTTGTGGCTCTCTCCCAGAGTCAATAGTCATGCATCCTAACTTCATGCATGCGTGGAGTCTAAACCGTACCACATTATACTTAAAATTGACATTGATAGATAACTTAACGATTTGACTTCTTAATTATAGATTTTCAGCTCATGACATGTTTGTACAAACCCAGTGTTTTGATCCCCATGTACGAGGTCCTTATGGGGCCATTTTGGAGGTCCAACTAACACCTAGGCATGCCATGGCAAAAAAATCAATTGGAGTCCAATAGTGAGGCATGCACTCCTAAAAAAATAAAATGGTCATGCCAAATGTGGAGAGTTTAAACTCTAATTAATAGTGCATAGTTGGCAATATGTAAACATGAGGCTCGAGGTGGTAGAATATTTATGTCTCACCATCTTGCATTTATGACCCACCATCTCCAATTCATTTGATCAAGACTTGGGTATTTCACCCTGACCTTCTAGCATGTTCATCCCCTTTCACATATATTGCATGTGAATGGAAGAGGAGATGGAGGGTTTTAGAGATGGCACATTGGTAAGATTAGCAACAACAACATAAGCGCCTATACTTGCTTTACAATGCCGCTCACAAATGAGGTTTTTTACACCTCATTAAGGCTGTGAGTCATTTGGTTTTCAAAATTTTAATATGCCTTCGAATGTCTGTTAAAAAAATTAATAATTATGTTTGTTCATTCAGTCAATTAAGAACTGTTAAATTCAATGTCATTATTTTGTGAATCATTCAAAATTAGTAGTTTTGGCTTGCAAACTTTAATGGTAGTCTTAACCCTCTTTTTTGTAGTGTTTCATCACTAAACTTCTATACACACTACGTTTATGACCCACCACCTCACATTCATTTATCTGATGCATGGGTATTTTATGCTGACCTTGTAGGGTATTTAATTTAAGCATAAATGATAAATTGGGTGCATGTAACGACCTTCACAAAGGCATATTTTAAAAGAGCCATGTTTGTTTCCAGTGGTGTTTTTTAACATGACTAATAATTGGTTTTTATTTATCTATCATTAATTACGAGTGAGGTATTGTAGACCTCACTAAGCTTGTGAGACAAAATGGTTTAAAAATACTCTATGGGTTTCATTGTCTATTAAAAATAAAATATTTTTCTCAATATGTGATTCTCTCAAGCATTGTGATTACAGAAAAAGCCTCACTGCCTCAAGGGGTTTTTTGTTTTAGTATTCTTAGGATTTTTTTCATTTGAAAGTTATAGAAATGGTGAAATGTGGTTTGTTTTGACATTTACATTATAGATTATTAATTGAAAACCTTTAAATCTTGGATATTGTTTAGCCATTGTTGCTTATAGGTGAGGTTTTTTCAGAAGGAAAGGCTTTTTATTATTATTCTAAGTTATTTTCTTTTGACTTCTACAAAAATGGTGAACTGGGTACAAGTCTCGAGCTTTGAGCGTTTGTTATAAAAATTTAAAATTCTCTCAATATGTGAAGCATTTTGTGAATTCTTAAACCAATGTTAATCATACAAACATGTTTATTTCAATTTTATAACACTACACAATAATTTAAATGGGAAAACCATAGGATAATATTATTTATATGAAATATAATTTTCATAGCATAACATTGTAGGATAGTAGAAAGACTAAGGTGGAAAATAAGGCTGTCATTTCATACTTGCTCTTTACATAATTAGCCTTTCACGACTCTTCAAAACTAAGTCAAAAAATTACATACTTGTAGTTTTTCAACAAAATATTCCTTTGACAAAAAACGTTGCATACACTTGGTTTTTCAATAAATTAATTCCTTTGAACACATAATGCTAAATACTCAAGGTTTTCCATGACCTTGCTTCAATTATTTAGCAGGTATATTTGTCACTGCCATTGATCTTGTTGGAATACATATCATATCAAATGTCAATACTTACAAATTTACTTCTCACCCTTGTTGATAGGAACATGTCTTTTGTACTTAAATGGGTGGACTAAGTGGATTGCCCTATTGATAATTTCTTAAGCTAGCATAGGAAGGAGCATAGATTTTTACCATTTCCATCATTATTGGATGTTGATATGGAAAAGAGTTTACCATGTTTTTTAACCTTCTCTATCTCTCCATCTCTTTCATAACTTTTTTGTATTCCTTCATCCTTATCTAATGCACCTTCTTCTGCTCCTTCTCATGTTTTTACTTTTGATTTTGTTCTTCCCTTTCTTTCCTCTTTATCTTGTTTTCAAATTTTTTCTACTCCTTGAGATCCATGTCAATCTCTTTCAATGATTTATTCTCCTCTAGTTGTTGTTTCCACTTAGTCTTAATTTTATCTATCTCCTTTCTTGTTTCTTGGACACAAAGCATTTCTAAAAAGTCATCTGCAGTTAAGATTCTAGACTAACTACTTAATCTCACTACACCATTTGATAATCAATCAGAACTCTGCACAACTGTTTCTATAGGTAGTTTAAGAAAACTACCTAAACTTGAGCTTGTTAAGATTTCTCCATGTTGACTACATTCAGGTTCACTATTGTTTGTTGCAATGTCATCTCTTTCTAGAAGATTCATTGCATTATTACAGTCATGGAATTCCACAATCACAACATATTAGTGTACCAACTCATCATTAGGTATAATTGCATGAGGGGATGACATTGAAAGGCCCACATATGCATTAGAAAAATCCAAGTTAACACCTAGTTCAGTTACCCCGTCTTTGATCCAAGATAGTTGGCTTATTTACAATGGCGGCTCAACCCCTCTCCAAGAACATGTTCTTCAAATTCAAACACATGGTTGGCATGACCTATTTCTACACCTTTTCCACTATAGTCTTGTATTTGGTTTACATGGGTGACCAAGCTGAGAGTAGATATAATGGGCTATGCATTGCCTTTTTAAATAATTCCATCTCCTTTTTGAATCTGAAAACATGCACAAATATTATCCTCTTCAAGTGTTCCATCTCTTTTTTGAAGTTTAATAAATGCATTTATCTCACCCTCTATGTATCCATCCAACCACATGATGTTCTGAATTATAGTCTCATCATATTTGTCTACAAATTCATAGGATTTACTTGGTGTCATGTCTTCTGTAAGTGAATGTATATTCAATGGCCATATTCCTATCCTCCTCAAACCTGACTTTATATTTTCTACAGGTAATTTGCTTTTGAAAGCTATGCTACCTAACTCAGCTAATTCAGACATGTTGATTTCAACCTTGTGATTTCTAGCCATCCATTTTGAACTTTTAATTTTGAAATGATTTTTGAATGGGAAGAACACACTTACATCCAATGGTTG
This sequence comes from Torreya grandis, assembly GCA_037957365.1. Classification (NCBI taxonomy): domain Eukaryota; kingdom Viridiplantae; phylum Streptophyta; class Pinopsida; order Cupressales; family Taxaceae; genus Torreya; species Torreya grandis. The sequence continues at coordinate 3,616,440 of JARHVA010000017.1, read as the reverse complement.
TATCTTGTGGGAAGTGTGGGATGGCAGAGTTACAAAGTCAATTCCCAAACTCCTGGCCTCTATTAAGTGTGTGTGTGTGTGTGTGTGTGTGTGTGTGGATCTTAGTTTTTATATTTGTATGTATTTCCTTAGATAATGAGAATTGGCCATTTAATCAGTTGTGAGCTGTATACTTAGTAAATAAATTTAATTTGATCAAAACAAAGAATTTAATGCGTGTTATTTATGAGTGTATAAAATAAATGTAATTTGATCAAGACATAAATATTAGTAAATTATGTGTTGTTTTCTTACCTATTGTTGGCTTGATGTTGGTTTCGTGCATAGATGAAATGCTTAACAAATTGTAAGAAAAATGTGTAGAAACTTGTTGTTTGTTATTTTTGCTTGCTTGTTTTGGTGCAGTGTATGAAAAGCTTTACAATTTTTTTTTGAAATTGTTCACAAAGAGTGATATTAGAATTAAAAAATAGAATAAGGATCGTTTTTATTTGTTTTTAATTGTTTTGGATTGATTTTGATTTTTTTTTCCATTATATTTTTATTTTTTTCCTTTGTAATAAAAGAATTAGGTGAGCCTTATGTGTATTTTAAAATTTTCAGATACATTCATCGGAGGGAGGATTGGAAAATATGTTTAGCATTAATGGTTTGCACTTTTGAAATCCAAAACAAATATAGAGTGGATGTATAATTGTATAGGTTGTTTGAAAAGTTTGGTCAAGTTAATGTATCAAGTTGACAGGAGTATATATGTTGATGTGTCAAATTGATATGACAAGTTGTAGGTGAAAACTCATGTATTGGAAAAATAGTATAAAGTTTAGATTAATGAATTCAATATTTTCATATATCCAATTAAATTTTAAATTAAGATATTGTAAGTTGAAATGTTGGCATTTCATAATAATATCATATTTTGTGAATATGTTAAAGACTTTTTATGTTTTTTTCAAGAATATTAGTATTTAACTATTAGGTGCAAAGTTGTTTGTTGTCAATGAGAAAATCATCTAATTTTAATAAAAAATATGTTCTAGAGATAGGCCCCCTACCCTCAACTACCCTCCCAACTATTGAACCCTGCTCAACTATTGGGTCCTCTCCCTTAATACTCACAAACTCTTATGTATTTCAATACCAAAATGAAGTTGTAGTATATAAAATTCAATATTTTATTCATTTTTTGAACATATATATAAAGTTTGATCTTTTATTAATGAAGAGTCAATATTATTGTAACTAATGTAATTTGTATAAGGTTAATTAGTTGCTAGTACTATTTTTTTTCCTTTTCAGCTCGTGGGGCTTGCTACTCTTTACTGCACTTTTTTATATATTCTAGTCCCTGGTCCCTGTAAAACCAGGTTTTTCACCATTAAGCTAGAGGGACCAGGAACTTATCATTAAGCTAGAGGCTTATACAACGAGCGAATAGGAAAATATTTGGTTAGGTGATGTGGCAGTTGGCAGCATGACCGGACACAGAATGGACGCTAATATTGTGTTTGAATTGCATTAAAGTGAACTATTTAACAATGAAATAAGGGCAAAAAGAGGTTACTTATGCTCAAATGAGGCACAGAAGATACCCATGAGCATGACAACCTAACCAGCAAAAAAGCCTCGACTACTTTTTTTTGGCTCTCAGTTATCAACATTTGAACTTCCTGAAGTGGAGGACGATTTTTTAGATGATGTAGATGACAAGTGTGTATACAATTTGATGAAAGAGCTCATGGAAGAAATAGGCATGGTAAGTCATCCCCATCGTTATCCTCCTGCAGTTGATCTTGCATTACAATGTTCTGCTAAAGTTGGTTACGCTTCATGTGACTCTACATCGTCCTCGACCAACTACTACTCCAAACGTGTCGACAACTATGATAGTGCGGTTTTGACAAAATTGGAATCGATAAAGAGTGGAGATGACAGAGCTGATTGCGGTGATTATGAATGAGCAAGGATACCAGGAGATTATTATGGGGAAGAGAATTCTGATGAGATTTTCCATGCAGGTGGCATTTTGGGAAATGATAGTTGCATTTGTAATTTGGATAAGGCACATATGGGTGATGAGCAATGGTGAGAGGATCATGCTTTGAGGCCGGGGAAGATTTTTAATGGTGAGGATGACGATCTCTATGAGATAGAAACGTGGGTGTTGGCCTTAGCACCTGAATTTCGGCAAGTGAAGACTGTTTCGCAATGACCAGTCTAATATGTAGATGGAATGTTGTTTTAAAATAATAATGTATATAATATCTATAAAATGCTTAATATAGATGGAGTTATTGTCAGATGGTCTGGTATTTCCCTCTTCCCATACTTACAAAATTTGTATATGCATTATCTATATGTTTACTATCGTCTGCTTCATGATAGCATTTCTACTGTCAAACCGGGCTTCATATCAGATTTTAACATGTGCCACGCGATTTACCATCCGTTATTGCATTTTATGAATGGATAGGCTTAACGTGCAATTATAGTAAAATTTGGATACTCTTTTTGTTTTTTTTTGGGGGTTGGGTTAGTTAAATAGATGTTATGGCTAAATTGAGGGCATCTTCATCCTAAAACAAATAGATGTTATGGCTAAATTGAGGGCATCTTCATCCTAAAACAAATTCAAAGAATAAAATTATTTACAATTATAAAACTTTTTAATAAATAATATTATAAAATAAATTTAAAATAAATGTCTTTATATATATATATATTTGTAAGCAAAGACAATTTTATATTTTTTAGAAATTAGATTTGGAGTGGTTAATAATAATTTATGTTTCAATAATTTATAAGATTATTTGAGTCTGTGTCTTGAATGGAAACTTTCTCTCACATGTATATTATTTTCCACTTTATTATCAAAATTTATCAACTTTCATAAAAATCTCCACAATAACCTTGTTAGTATAAGGATCCATTATTACATTTGCTTTATTATCTTGCCATATCAAATTTTAATTGAATCATTTCGAACAAAGTGTAATTAATGGAGGGTGAAATGACATTGTGGCTAGGTTTATAACAAAATTCCATAAAATAATGTTGGGAGCATGCTAGCAAATGTTGAGGATTTATATATGGGAGTTACATTTCTTATATGCCTCCGATGTTGTTTTAGAGAACCCATTTTTTTTTTTTTTTTTGCATAACCTCCAACCTTGCCACTCCAAGAGATGACATTAATCGATACATTTCGTTCAGAAGCCTTAGACCTTGATCAAGGAAACAATTTTTTGCATATGTTGAAACCATATCATTCCATGAAACCACTTCAGTAAATTGGATTTGCTTAAATGATACCTATGCATTTTTTTTTAGATCCCATAACCCTGAAAGCAGAAAAGAACAAATAGTACCTTTGCAAAAGTAATTCTAGTTTTTTTAAGCAATACTCTGATGGCAAAAAAACTAGTGAACATGCAAAATAAAAATAGTTTGAATGCTCATCGATGCTTACCAGAGTTGTGTGGTGGGCAAGTGGTCTCGGGTAGGAAATACAACACACAAATCATTTTATTTTAGGCCTTAGAAGATTATTGTTGATAGAGAGTGCCTCGTGTCTCATGCCTAATGGAGCACCTTCCAATGTCTAATCTCTTCCCTGCCCTCCCCTGTGACATAGACATATGAAATGACAGTAGAAAGGACACCATTAAAAATTAAAATGAGTTTTTACTATTCATTCTATTATACACCTACTTAGATTCATTCTCTACTCCTAGTTGCATTTACTATTGGAATATGATTTTGATTTTATTTTTTATTTTTATTTAAATAGATATATTTTTATATCTAAATTTTGTATTACCTAATATAAAATAATAGTTAATTATATATTTATTAAAAATAAGAGTTAATTATATAATTATTATTATATTATAATAATATTATACTATATTAAATAATATATTATAAGAATCACATTATTATATTATAATATAATATATTGTATTACATTATAATATATATATATATATATATATATATATATATATATATATATATAAAGTTATGTGTTGTCTACTACTTATTTGGTATACATTTTCTGTTGTTGTAGATATGATTTTTTTTTGCATCATACTTTCATTGCCCCTCATTTTCACTATCCAACGTCCCTTGAAAACATTCATTACTTTCATGTTCTATATGTTTTGTCACTCCCCAACACTTTGATATTGCTCAAGCTCACTCTGAAACAAACCACCCCTGCCTCCCCAACTCCCATCCCTTAATATAGATGATTTCAACATCTAATTATGGAACATACCACTTCATTTACCACCGTCACCTCTACCAAGAATATCAAATTAATATAAATCATAAGCTACACTATTATATAGAGCATTTTTAAAAGATTGACAAAATTACCTCTTCCACATCATTCATAAGAATTCTAACTTTGTAATTAATGTTATATACAATTTTTAAAAAAAAGATAAATATTTATAATTATTATTATATAAAATAAATTTTATTGCTTCAATATTTTCATCATTAATATATATTATAAAAATTGATATAATATTAAAATATATATTGTATAATGTAATATTTATATAAATTATATAATATAATAATAAATTTTCAATGTACATAAAAATTATATAATATTTAAAAAAAAATCAAATATATTGATAATTAAATATAATTAAGATTTATAAAATAGTGAAAAATAAATGTAAATAATTAATTAAAAAATATATAAATTAAAATATTTTATTATTACAATAAATTGAATATGAATTATTTTTATTTAATTTTTTTTTTCACACCATAAAAGCAACTGTTAGTTATAATACTATGATAAATGAAATGTGAGAACTTTGGTTTATTAATTTTTTTTCTTATTTATTTTCAAGGATTCTATATTTTTACTAGAAACCTAAAACCCCTTTAAATAAATTCAGAACAAATAAGCCTTTTCTGACGTTATCTCTGAATTCCCTGATTCTGTGGGGCTATGGATGGCAAAGGGAGAAACCTTAGTTTATTTGTCTTTTTAAGTTCTTGAAACAAGCTTCAATTTTTAACATTTTTAGGGTCAAATGTATCATGAATATGTCTGTAAATCTAGATAAATAATTACTAATACTTTACACATTAAAAATAGACTTCATTTATTTTTTAAAAGTGTATTTTCAATATTAGAGAATGTTGATAAACATTTATTAATATAATTTACTTAATTTTTTATAAAAAATTATAATTTTGTGCTCAAAATTTATCCATAAAAAGAAGGAGAGGTATAATAACTGAGCAACAATTTGATCTTTCTTTTTTAGTTATATTACTTGATTGTTATATTTTATATCTTGTTCATAGTGCTAGGAGCTATCTTTTTTAGTTATATTTCCTGATTGCTATATTTTATATCTTGTTCATGGTGCTAAGAGCTATGGATATGTAAATATGTGTTAGAATCCAAACAAGGATTGGGGGATTTATAAGTAATATAAGAACAACCATTGGAGCATTTTGAGAATAATCAATCCCTTTTATTTTATTCTTTTCTATATTTTTTAGATGATTACATAATAAAAATGATTTTGATTGCATTGGACCAAAGAAATTTTACCTTTTGTGACTTTTAATTTAGATTCTCATTTATTGTTTCACGGAACTACAATGGAAGCATGTCACTCTTTTTTGGATGGATTTATTGTTTTTGTTACTTTGTGGGTTAGTAGAAAATAATATAGATTTGATTTAATTTTGGACAGTCTTTATAAGTTTGTGTGTTAGGGAATTGGGTTTTCACAAATTGTATATCTATATAGTTTTCCCCTATGCTTAACATGTTTGGGCTACTATAAACTACAAGGTAGGCTTCTTTTCATTTGACTTATTTTCCTTTTACGTGCATGATTTCATATAAAATAAGGATTATCAATAGCTCAGAACATTATTTATTGATTAACTGTGAGCAAAATAAAATACAAAGTCTAAACAATATTCAAATAATTGACAAACCCACATAATTTTGCGCATTCCTTATGCTCAACATCTTTATGTTGCTAAAAACTACAAGGTGAGTTTCCTTTCATTTGGATTATCTACCTTTTATATGCATGATTTCATATAAAATAGATATTATTGCTAGCTATGGACATCATCTATTGACTAACCATGCATAAAATAAAACGCAGTGTTTGACCAATATTCAGATAGTTGCAAACCTAATCAATTGGATCAAACATTAATACAGGGAAAATTGGTAAGTCGGTTTCATATAAGTAGCTATGGGGAATTTGCATTTCTTATGATTGGATTGATATAATCCAGCCCTGATTTGGCATTTAGTGGCAAGCTATTCCTTGGGTTCAATGTCTAATCTCTCTATATATATTATTTGTAGGGCATGTTGGAATGAAATCTAAAAATAATTTGTTACTTTTTTATTTTCCAGTGTCCTCTTGAGCACAATGGGAAAGTCACGAAAAAGTTTGGACTGTTTAGAGTGTATGGAGAACAAATTTGGAGTATCTAGACTATTTCCCACGTCATATGATGCCTTCGGACCACTTGATTTCCCTTTACTGTTATTCTATGCCATAAGCGAAATAAGCATAACAAATTGGCTATGTAGGTAGGTTTTGTAATAACTTAACCACAATCACATGACATTTTCAACTTCAATTAATCTTATAACAATTAATGAATTTATTTGATAATGGTAAAAAGTAATATTGCATAATCTTTTCTCACTTTTAAAGGTATTTTTATCGATAATGTTGTCAATGGTGCATTGCAATATTCAAAATATTTTAAGATATTTTATATTTGAATTATATATTCACTAAAAATATATTAAAACCAATATTATTGATATATTTGGGTGTTGGTGTTTCGTACAAAATTTTTCAATACTAGTTGGTGTAGGGTTATAATGGTAAAAAGTAATATTGCTTAATATTTACCCATTTAATGGTATTTTATTGATAATGTTGTCAATGGTGCATTGGAATATTTAAAATATTAGAAGATGGAGAGAGAGTGGTTTGGGAAATATATAGAGCATTGATCTAGGCGGGAGTTATTCATGTTGTGATAAACAAATTTATTGTGTTGAGTCAGGATTGTCATCCTCCCTTTGGGTGGTTTGTCACTTTCTCTATATTAAATTGTTGCTAACACCCCTTCTGCATCATTTGGTACAATATTACTGGTAGGAACCAAAGAAGCCATGGCATCAAAACAAAGCTCAAAAGTTTATCCCGAAGGTCTACCACAACATATTGATTTCGACTCTGATGCTCCTCTACCAGATGTTGATGAATCATCATTTCATCATCTAATAATGTCAATCCAGGGTTGGTGTCCAAAGCTGTATGCAATAAGAGAAAGAGATCTCTAGCAACCGGTCTCTTCTACCACACTCTACACTTGTAGGAATTGAAAAGCACAATTGCAGAAAAGTAAATCACATCACACTTTGTAGAAAAGTAAATCACACTTGCAGAAATTAAAAAGCACACTTATATAAATTAAATCACACTTACAAGAAATTAAATCACACTTGCAGGAAAGTAAATTGCTGAATTGAAAATAAATGATAAACACAGAAAACACCTGCAGGTTCACAACAAATTTTACAGAAAATAAATATTTACATAAAAATTAAATAATAAAAATTCAAAAGCATAATTACATAATAAATAAATAAATAAAAATATATTTATCCATCTTTCTTAGAATGAGTGGCCAACTCATTCCTCAAAAGAGGATTTTAATTAGAACACTGGATTTATGTCACAAAGCTTTAGAATGTATTATTGATAACCAAGATTGATAACAATGGTGTGGGAGGTTGCATTTATAATCTCATGCTTCCAACCAAATATTTATTTAGGAATAACAATCATAAATGCTCTCCAATAAATATAGAGATAAATATAACAACTTAGATAATCTAGCTTATCTCAATCTTCCACAAAACATGGAGAGAGATTATTATCTATTTAAAACATAAGCTCAATCTTTATGAAATATAAAGAGAATTATTTATGAAATAAAATTATACAAATCTAAATTTAGATATAATCTTGAACTAGTCTGTAGATAGACCTACACAATCCATAGATATGCCTGCACAGTCTGTAGATATACCTGTAGAGTCCATAGTTTTTAAAACCTGCAAATTCTGTAGATTTCAAACCCTGTAGAGTTCATAGATTTTAGACCTGCAAAGTCCATAGATTTCAACCTTGCAGAATCCATAGATTTTAAAACCTGTAGAGTCCATAGATTTTAGAACCTGCAGAGTTCGTAGATTTCAGATCTATAGAGTTCGTAGATTTCAAACTTGCAGAGTCTGTAGATTTCAGAACCTACAGAGTCCATAGATTTTCTTCAAGTTACATTATTTGAATCATTGATGACTATGATGGTTCCTTTGACATTTGATGCTTTGAAATGGTCTTCAATAAATGAACTACATAAATGTAGAGCTATTGGTGGAGTCCGTAGATATGAACTGAGTGAGTCCATAGTAAATTTGAGTGAGTTGTAGCTATACTAGGTGAGCCGTAGCTATGTCTAGAGTGTCTGTAGCTCACCTCAAAGCTAATATTTAGTTGGTACCTCATGCTCATGTCTAATATAGCTTATTATAAGTTGTATATATACACATTAATAAATTTTTCTATAGATTTAGTAACAATAGTCAACAAAAAAAAATACAATGATTTATAAAGAAATAACCAAGATATAGTTCTCTATTTCATTCTAAATAAATCATAATTTTAGAAACTACACTTAAATCCACTTTTTATGCAAGGAAAAAAATGTTATTTCATGGATATAATGAGTCATTTTATGGTCTCATCAAATATGGTTCTGGATTTACCAAACTTTGATAAAGTCTATTATTATTTTAAAATTTTTACCCTAGTTGCTTACTTTATGGGTTCAGTTCCTCCAGAGATAGTTTTGAAACAATGGGTTCGCAACCATTGGAAAGGCCATAGAATGAAACTGGAAGGAGTCTAAAACCTCACTAAGGGTTTATTCATGTTTTATTTCACAAACCTTGAACATTGCAAAGATATTATTAGCCATAGCCCATGGTTTATTTGCAACACTCTAGTTGTTTTCTCCCATTGCACCTGATATTTTTATGTCTTAGAACAATCTTAACTTAAAATCTCAGTATGGGTAGAATTTATAGGCTTACCTCTTCCTCCGTGGAATTTTGTTGACCAACTTATCAATCCTCTCGATTGTTTTATCTAACATGAACAACCAAAGTTCTATGAAGCTCGGCCTCAGAGAAGGGTATGTGTCAAAATAGAGTTCGCTAAAGATCTCAAAGAGTCCATCAATATTCAAGTGGGCAATAATCGATTCTCTAAGTGTGTGTTCTATATTAATATATCAAACACTTTTTTTTTATGTCAAGATTCAAACCACATGATTAGAGAATGTCCTCTAATGGCCCCAACTCCTTCAATCCCTCAAGACAAAAGTGGCTCTGAGTCAAAAACCCAAACTTATGATGGGTAGACAACAGTTTCTAATAGGAAAAATAATGTTGCCCATGGCAATGTCAGACTCAACCATCTATCTACTGGCCCATAGGGAGGCTAAGCTCCTTAGCCCCTATCGATAAATCCCCCATGTCTTCACAATTTAAACCCCCACCTCTCATGTCCTGATCCCCATAAGTAGTCACCCAATTAATGTCTTCCTTGTCTCCCACTTTTAAGGCTCATTTGTCACAACACCCTTCAAGGGTTAATGATTCAGATTCAGATCAAGGGATTGTTTCCCTCAATCATAATGCTATTATGCATTGCTCACATAGTCACTCTCCCTATATAGATAAAGATTATGTACCAAATAAAAGACAACTTTTAAAGCTTGGAGACTTTTCCCTTGTAGGATCATCTTTCAATCAGTTTGCAGCCCTCTCAGACCTCGTTGAGGGAAATGATATGAATTTGGATGATTCCCAATGATAATTTATTCTTTTAATGTTAGAGGACTCATTGATCAAACTCGTAAGTATAAGGTTAAGAACAATTGTCATCATTTTTCTCAAATAAAAGTTTTATGCATGCAAGAATTCAAAATTTCTAGTTTTTTGTTTTAATCTACAGCTCGCACTATCTAGCCTAGGGCCCTTTGTTAGGCCACCTATCATGAGTCTGGTCATGGGGTAATTTTCACCATTATGGCAACTAGCCTGTCTCAAAATATCATTTTAGAGGGTTTTGACCGCACCCATTGGGTGTTTTGGACTCTTTTTGACTTTGGTAATCACATCATTGGCCTTGTCAACTTGTATGCCTCTAATGATGTTATGGAATGCACCTTGATTTGGATATGGTTGGTTGATTCCCTTTTAGAAGTGCATTAGATTCTATGTGGTGACTTCAACATGAATGAATCTGAGGAAGATAAAGAAGGTCATCTTCTCATGAGATGGTGTGTAGGAGAATGGGAAGCTTGGTTTTACATGCAAAATAAACTTAGAATTTTTTATTCATACCATCATAGAAGGAGAGATTCAAATTATTTATGGTTCACATGGTCAAATTTTCATCAAGGAGAAGATCGAGTCCTCAAACATTTGGACTATGACCTGTTTGCTAAGAAAGATCTTTTTTCATTTGCTTATATTCATGGTTGACTTGTGTCTATGATTTTGGACTCTTTCTTATCTGATCATCACCCCATTTGCTTCTACATAGAATGAACCTCTCCTTAGGTTAAACCCAAGGATTCTCAATTTTACCTCAAAACTTCCCATATCAAGCATGAGCAGATTGTCGAGTATATCATCAAGATTTGAAACCTGGATCCTAGACCCATAAGGAACACTAGTTGGATTGAGTGGTGGTATGATGTTATAGCCCTTACCACTTCTTTCCTTTGAATCTATGGCAAAGAAGTAGCTCTCTTTAGGTAGCACATTCATAATGCTACAAACTATGACTACCTTAGGGTTTCACAGGAATTGGAAGTTATGTCTTTAAACCTTAATTTGTAGACTCAAGCTGCCATGTGGAGACATACACTCTAGGTTGTTGAGGCTTATAAGGCTAGAAGAGCTCAATTCTAAGCAGAGATGCATTGGTTGAAGGTAGGAGACAAAGTGACTAAGGAATTTTTTGATCTCCTTCAGTCAAAACAAGATACAGACAAAATTAAAGCCATTAAAAGTAATTTAAATAGGCTTACTAAATTACTTGATATCCTCCAAGCCTTTGTACATCACTACCATGGTGTCTTTATGGCACAACCTTCATTTCCTGCTTGTGAAGTTACCCTCTCTCTCAATGCCTTATCATGGTCCCTTGTAAGCTCTCAAAAGTAGAGAGAGTTACATGTGATAAACTTCTCAGTATCAATGACCTTAAGGAAGTTGTTATGCATATGGCCTCTAACAAAGTTCTAGGTATTGATGGATTTCCCTATGAATTTTATCAAACCTTTTGCGATACACTTGGGCCTGATATTCATAGATTATATTCTAAAGCTATCCTGACCAACTCTTTAGGTCATCTCATCAATCAGGGCAACATAAAATTCATTCCCAAGGTAGGGGACCCTGAGGTAATTACCAATTGGAGACACATCACTTTGTTTAATATTTCCTACAAAATTATAGCTAAAGAATTAACTATCAGAATAAAACACTTGCTTACCTTAATTGTGCAAAGTGAGCAAATTAGCTTCATTCAACATAGATATATTCTAGATAATGTTATTACTATTTATGAAGGTATAGAATGGGTTAGAATATCTAACTAGAAGGTGTTGTTCATTAAGATTGATTTTGAGAAAGCCTATGATTAGATTGAATGGCCTTTTATCATATCTATGCTTTAGGCTCTAGGATTTGATCCCAAGTTTTTTCACAACATCAATATGTTTTTTCAAAATGATGGGGCATGTATTACCATAAATGGCTCCCAATCTCAACACTTTGAGCTCGATAAATCCATCAGACAGGGTTGTCCCTTTGCTCCCTCACTTTATGTTTTGGTTGCAGAAGGACTTAGTTATCTATTGGCCAGTTATGTTTTCAACAATCTAGCTAAGGGGATATCTATTCCTAATTCAAATCACCTATTAATTAATGGGAATTTTTTTGATAATTCCTTCCTCAATATGTAGGAGGTGAAGACATTGTCAAACATGCCATGGAATGTTTAGATATCTTTTATTTTGCATCTAGGCCATTTATTCAATGGCATAAGACTTAGTGCTATCACCAATCCCTATCACCCAAACCTCCTTGGTTGAATGGATATATGTGGTAATGGATCCTTCTTGGGGTCCATTTTAAATTCTTAAGCATTCCATTTACTTTCAGAGCCTCTCCTATAGAATTTTGGTCTTATATGGTTAAAAGAGTTGATAAAAAATCTCATTTTGGATCATTAAGCCTTTGACTTTGGCTGGGAAATTCTAGATTTGTTCTAAGGTGCTCTAATACTCATGTGTATTATTCATCTTTTTGGGATCCCTATAATTCCTCTGTGAAGCTTGAAAATATTCTTCGAGACTTTCTTTGGGCAAATTCTGAGGGGCACTAGGGGTTTCATCGAGTCTCTTGGGCTATCTGTTTTTGACCTAAAGAAGATGGTGGATTGGGACTCATAGACATTAAGCTTTAGGGACTCACTCTTGGGGTTGAATGGATCATCACAAGCTTGAAGGGGGATGAAGCCTCAAATTTTTTGTTGAGGTACTACATCTCTCAAGGTTTCCTGCTTGGCAGAAAAGCATGGAAAGGAATTGGTTTTCATAGTGCACTTATCTCATTAGTGACAGTAAATGTAAGGGGCACTTTTGTCATGTAAAGTATCTAGAAGGTATGGTAAAAGCTCAAAACTCACTTCAATTGAGTGGGGGATGGGTTTAAAAGTAGTCTTTCTTTAAACTCCCAATCACTATGGTGGTCTCCCTAATTGAACCTCCACATTGTCCCCTTTACTATGGTCCCCTGGATTAAAAGCTTGAGGCTGTTTAAGAAATGTATCTCATGGTTGGTGATCTCTTTTTTAATAAATCTATGGATTGGCTTCATTGGCCTATGATAAAATCCAAGTTCTATCTTAATAAGGAAGATATAGAATCCATTTATGAGTTACAAAATTCCAGATCTAATGAACACTTGCACAAAATATGAGTTTCCTCTCTTACAACATGGTGGAAGGACTAGTCTTGGCCCAAAACCACACCATTCCATTGATACTCTTCTTAGTTGGGTTATAATTTGTTGGCCCCCCAACATATCGATACTAGTTCCCTCAGTCACCAGTGGTCTCTCCGATCTCTCCATCAGGTTTAGGCCTAGAGATTTGATAATATCTGGGTAGCTTGTATTGAGCCCAAAAAATCCCATTTCCTTTGGTGTATCCTCTACCAAGGTCTACCTATGGGGAATAATCTCAAGCACATGGGGGTCTTAAATCCCACTTGCACATCTTGTCATCACCCAGAAACTATCAAACATCTCTTTTGGTTTTGCCCTAATAACCAATCAACCTAGAGATGGATTCATACCTTTTTCAAAACCCTCAAACCTAAAATGCTTACTTAAAAAATGGTTCTCGTGGGGGACTCCACCCTATTGCATGCAAGGTATAATAGATTCTGGTAGAGTTTTTATACTGATATTTTGTTTCAAATTTAGAAATCTAGAAATCTAGTGTGTTTTAATAATGAAGTTATGAAAATAAGTTTTTATGTAACTAATAAGGTTTTTATGATTGCTAATGTTACCATTCAAATATCGAGTCAAAAATATAAGCTCTAGCTTGAGTTTCACCATTTGAAACTCTTCCTTTACCATCGGGGGAATGCTCCTTGTGTGTCCAACCGTGAGCCTTCTGATCCCCCTCCTCACCACTCCCCTCCTCGAGGTCATGGGTGTTGGGGGAGGCACCACCACTCTTGTAGCCATAGGTGTCAAGTTTGGTGAGATCCTCTCCTCATTCTCATTTTCCATCTCCTCCTTAAGGATATAACAAAGGCAATAAAGATAGTAGAGGTGGGGGGTGGATACACCCTCTATAGGATAAAATCTTGTAGTTGGCATTGGCCATCTCTCCTCCCTACTAGGATTCTCAACTGCTGAATGATTCTAAAGCTAACCACCAATATGATGGATGGGACCCCCTCCTAGTTGATGAATATCCCTTGACCTAGGATGGCTAGGGAGGAAAGCCTCGAGACCCTCCACCTCTGCCTCATCTGTCAACCACCATATTCATAACTATTGCTTAGTTGTTTCCTTATTATTTGTGTTATTTCATTCCCTTTTTTATTGATGTGCACTTGAGTTAGTTTAACTGTGGTTATTGGCTAGGTTCTAGTCACTTTTGGACTTTTGTTTCTCGCAAGAATTCCTTATCTCGGTGTGACATTTCCACCCATTTTTTGGTATGGTTAACACTGTATTATAATTTTTTTATTAAATTAATAAAAGTGCATTTTTCAATCAAAAAATATTATAATATATTTCATGTTTGAATTATATATTCATTAAAAATAATATTATTAATACATTTGGGTATTGGTGCCTCACGCAAAATTTTCAATACCAGTTGGTGTAGGGTTATAATGGCAAAAAGTAATATTACCTAATCTTTGCCCCTTTGTAATGGAATTCTATCAATAATTTTGTCAATGGTGCATTGGAATATTCAAAATATTGGAAGATATTTCATGTTCTAATTATATATTCATTAACAATATATTAGAAACAATATTATTGATATATTTGGGTGTTGGCACCTCATGCAAAATTTTCAATACCAATTGGTGTAGAGTTAACTTCCCTTAAATGTATATATAACTTGGTTACAAAGGGCCATGGAGTTTGGGGATAGCCTCTAAATATAGTGGTTCTCCAACAATTTATTCGAGATAGGGCTGTTACAAAGTTCTTGTCCTAAAATTTTCAAACACAATTAATTTAGAAGCTTGAAGTTTTGCATAAGACTGTTGAAGATTCTACAAACCAATAATAACAAAAATTGATAACTATGTAAAAACACATGTAGTCCTTTGTATATATGAAAATTGATGCATGAAAAACTAAGTCCTAATATACAATTCTTTTTTAAACAACATGTCTTTGAGTTATAGTCTGGGACTTGATCCACATCCAAATTCAATTCCCCAGGGTGTTGCCTTAGAAGGTAGACATGTTCTGAAATTACAAGATGTAATATTGACAACCCATCATCACATTGAGGTTAGGAGGCTTTCAGAATCACATTTAACATAGGATATTTATGTTAAGCAACATTTCCAGGTGTTACTTTGAATATAAGTGTGAGTTGTTGTTCTTGCATAGAGTCTATAGGGTTTCTGTTACATCCTGATTCCTCACTAAGCAAATTATTTGACTATTCATGGATATTTATAGTGGACACATATGATATTGGTTATATTTCTGACTAAGCTTAAGATTTATGCTATTATGGGACAATATAATATTGTTTAGATACATGATGGTATATGATTGTTGTACTGAGAGTTGGTTAATGTATGTGTTTATATTTTGAGCATATTAATATGTTGTTTCAAATATATTTTATGTTATATGTTTATCATGTGATATGATCTAACTACCTACATGTTATTAGCTAGACACAGGAGAACTCAACCCTCAAAGCAAGCTAGAGGGAGAGCATCATTGGAGAGGGTGATGTAGATAGAGACATCAAAGGACAATAGAGATTTGGCAAGAATGTTGCACACACCATAGTAGTTAGCACATGGTAGAAATGCATTAAAAAAATTAGTTTGCTTATGGTGTGTTTATTACTTGTTTTGGAGTCTTGTTTTCTACGATTTTCTAGTATAGATAAATATCGTAATGAATTCTTTTGCATGTTTAGCACGTTTTATCATTAAGGCTAATAAGAATATTATTGGCGAAAGTAAATTTAAAATACAAATTATTAGTAATTTATGAAATTGTCATTTGAATTGTGATAATATTTATCGATGTTAGTTGATTTAATAAAATCCTATAATTGTAACATTCAAGTGTTAAAATATAAAAAAATAAAAATTTCCCTAGAAAAGGAAAAAACAATAAAAAATAAAAGGAAATTTGTAAACTAAAATTAGAATTTCAAAAAGAATTAATTATAATAGAAAATAACCAAAACGGAGAAAAACTAAAAGACTTAAAAAAAAATCCAAAGCAAAGGAGTACACCTATTTCAAAAGGGAAAAAGTTGAGAAAGGTATTGTCTTATGTATTCTTGGAGAAGGTGAGAAAGGAGAAAAACAAGAGGCACAACATAGGAAAAATAGACACAACAAATCTACAAACTCATCAAGTAGGTGGTGTTTTCAATTATACACATCAATGTTGAAAGATTTTTGGGCATGCTTTTCAATTATGGAAACTCAGCTAAGTGTATGAAATTCTTTGCTAAATCATGGTTCAAAGAGTGTAGTTATCTATTTCCAAACCTACTTATTGATTATATAAGTAAATAGAATTATGAACAAACTTTTATCTATATATAGCCAAGACGCACTATAGGAAAGCCTTGAATAAATTAATTAGACAACTTTTCTTCTGCATAATATACATAAGCATCCATCTATTAGGATTATAGAATAAAATTTTGAGACAATTAATCCACTGTTTTATGCAGACATTAAGGATCCTTATCATGAATTTGATTTGTTGTATATACCTGTTAACTACTATATTTAAAATTGGCGTCGACCTATAACCAAATAGTCATGTAACAATTTTATACAATGTTATTATTGACATCAACCTATAACTAATTCTATTATTTGGTGTCGCTATTATTATTCTGGGTAGGTCATTGACATTTTTTAACTAAAATGCTTTTTATTGATAATATATAGACCTATCACTAAGTCGACTTATTTAGCATGCAGCCTATTGAAACCTTTTGATTCATTGTATAATTAAAATTTCAAAGTCAAACTATGGAGAAATCATCATTTTTTTATTACCAGTTGTTATGCTTTGGTTCATTGTACATTTTAGTGTGGTGAATATTATATATAGGTAACTATATTTTGACTTATCCAGCCAACCTGTATACTTTTCATTTGGCCTATTCAAATGTATGAATAGCTATACACTCTTTATTCCAACATTGCAATGTCTTTGGCATCGATTGGAGATTATATCCCAGCCTGAGGTAAAGGTATTGAGTCACTATTTGTTTATTTTGTCTGCAAACCCAAAATAAAGTCATTGAATTTCTAGTTGATTAGATAATAGTTGTATAACCAAAAGTATTGTTGTTGATTGGCATCTCCATATATGTGTCCATCAATGTAATTAATAACTGCCAGTATTTATATATGTAGAAGTAAAGATATACTGAGTTGTTGGTTAAGCATTGTAGTGGTATCTAAAAAGCATGAGAACCCCGTCCCCCGCCCCCCCTTTTAACATATTTATTGAGTCACCATTTACTTAGTTTATCAGCTGAGCAAAATGTATTTAATCTTTGTTGAATCCTGAATTTAGATTGGTAAACCATATCAAGTTGTGGCGTCATGGTTCTGTATGAAAATTTTCCCCTGCTTAGTTGCTAGACTTATATTTTTGGTTGGCATCATCGGATTTAAGAAAAGAATGAGTTTGTTAGAACCCAAAAAAACTGCTAAATTTATGGCGTATTGTTATATGTTTGAATATACCAAAATTGTAACACTTAAATCATACATGTGGGCATGAGACATTTTTTATAGTGTCATAACTCATATAGTATAAATTGATTAAAATATGAGCATTAATAATAATATGATGTTGTTTATTATCAAACATCAGTTAAAAATATATAATTAGGAAGCTTTAGTCAATTGAATATATGGAAACGTTTGTTTAGAAAAGCGTAGACTTCAATAAAATATGTGATGTCATCATATAACTATATTTGATTTACCTAAAACCATAGTAGATTATTCCACAAATGGTGTCATTGGTGGTTGATTTACAATTATGCAGAAATAACATCTGTTTTATTATAATTACTTTTTTATTTGGAAGTAATAGTGCCTTAGGTAAATATAGCAAATATGGTATCATGAGATAAACTTTGTATAATATTGAGATCACTTGTTATATGAAACCCGTTGCATGGAATTTGACATTATAACAAGTTATGTATTTATGATTATTAACAGAGAGTTTTTTTGAAATAGGTGTAAACATACTTATTAGTATATATTAATATCGGCGGGTGTGTACTTGGGTTATAAACTATATTAAAGAAATATATATTAGAGATTTACGATGGTATGTAAATAAGACTCTGAGAATATATAAATGAGTACTCTATATTTCGTATGAATTTAGAATTACTTGTTTATACCTTGTTGGTTGAATAAAAGCCTAGTTTTTCATGAATTTGTGACTACTTAATTTAATCGGTTACGACTCTTAGTATGTATGAATAAAAACTTTAGACTATGATAATATGGGTTATCATAGGGTGTAGTTAAGTTGGAAACAAATTATATTACTTGAACTCTGTAGTTAATTGTGTATTTACCAGAGTGGTGTAAACTATAGACATTATTTCTAGTATGAGATAGAAAATAATGTAAGATTTATTCATATGTTTGATAGAATAAATATATGTTATGGTTACTCTTATGTTTATCATGTTACATGATATGTTTCCTAGTAGGATGTAATTTATATGAATCTTGTGGTTAAATTTTATTTGACCAATCTACATTGCTAATATGGAGTAAGGAATGAGATGGACTTCACTGGCTTACTAGCATTACAATGTCAAATGAAGGTAGTCTGATCAAAGTGATATGTATGAATTTGATTGATCTATAGATCACTTTTATATTACTATTCTCAAAGATTTGACCAAAGTATGTTTACTGAGATATTATCATTTCATAAGTACGATTTACATGTATGTGCGATATCTTGCAATAGATTGAGTTTTCTATGATACACTGCATGTTTAGTTTAGAAATCATATAACACACGGGTACTTGCTTTTCCCTTGGTATTCCCACATCATCACTATCTACTCATCCATAAAGGTAGGGATATTTATTGATGGGATTAGTGTAGGGGATCATTGTTCTGTGATTGGTATGAAAAAGTACTCGAATGATGTTCTCCCTCTTCATAATAGTACCACTTATCGAGCTAACACTTGAGATTACCATAGATACTTAAAATTTGAGAACTATGCTTTGAGGAAGCCATGTATTTTATATGTGCTTTTAATTGTATTTATTATTAAAAATCATCATGTAGAGTTGTAATTATTTATTATTGTACATCGCAACAGTGACTGTAAATTTATATTGGTCATGACTGAGTTATTATAATTAATTTCTATATTTAAATTATGATATACTCTCATGATGTTAGAGATCCATGATTTATAATGTAATATGATGTTTTTTCATTATCATTCATGAGTACTTTATGTGTTCTTTATTAGATTATCAAGATGTACTCTATTTTGGTATATGTTTTTTTTTTATATCATGTATTTCTAGGTGGATCCTAGTGGGGATGTTACAAATGGTATCAAAACTATGGCTCAAAATTTAAGACCTAATGAGTCCACTAAAATTTTCATATCTATATATTAATAGAAAGAAGGATGGTGAAAGTGAGAGTTTCTAGAGATGGCCCTTCGAATGTGAATGACAACAACCCTCTATTTGATCCTAGCCAATTTGTCATTGAGCAGTCAATAAAGATGGATCAAATTTTTGTAATTATAAATGAGACCAAAGATTAGATTATAGTTATGGATCAGGTGGTTCATGGTCATGAGGAAGAGGAATAATAGGATGAACCTAAAAAACATCCAGCTGAGCAAGAAAATCCTTAGGATGGTAGAGCTTAGGTTTTTATGGAGTTGGCCAAAGACATGAAGAAAGTGAATCCACCAAAGTTCAATGAGACTATTCTGGGAGATGGAGATTAGGCATGGATGATAGAGATGGAGAAGTATTTTGAGATTAAAAACTACTCCAAGGTCACCAAGGTAGTATGGGGAGCATATCAGTTGGCTGGCAAGGCAACTAGGTGGTGGACCAATAAAAGGTTTGAAATGAATCTTAATTCAACCACCACTATTTAGGATTAATTTGTGGCATTATTCATATCATGGTGGCTCTCAAAACTTTATTTTGATTAGAATCTCATATATTTTTAGAATCTAAAGTAGGGTGATATGTTGGTGAATGAGTGATGGGAACAATTCACTAAACTACTAAAGTACGTACCTCGGTATCAAGGAGATGAGAAATTCAAGATTAGGAAGTTTATCATAGGTTTGAGGCCTCAAATTGGTAGAGAGGTAGATTTTCATGGACATTCTACCATGGACCACGTGTTCACTAAGGTGGTCAAACAAGAGCAAAAGTTGAAGTTTATTTCATAAGCCAATGACAAGTTCAAGAAAAGGTTTGAAAATTCTATGTCAACCTTCAAGCTTAAGAATTAGAAATAGAGGATAGGAGACTCTAGAAAATAGTTTAAAAATAAGAATACATAATTCAATAAAAATTCAGACAACAAGAAATAAGGCAATGGATCCAAAGATGGTTTCAAAGGAAACAGACAAAATGGCAGGAAAGGACCACCAGGAGGTTGTTTCATTTACAGAGAGGACCATTATGCTCATAATTTTTCTCAAGAAAATTCAAAGGGAAAGGGTCATAATCCTCAGTAGGGCAGTTTTCAGTAGTGGATTTATGCAATAGTCAATAATTGATAGGCCAAATTTCATGCATTACCTATTAAGTTATCAATTATTTTATTTGACCATTTAGTTTCTATTTTGATAGATACAAGAGCCACAAAATGTTTTATAGCTCCTAGGATGCTTAGTAAATTAACTATAAGAGCTGACGTAATGGCAAATACATGGTTAGTACAATATGAGAATGACTCAAAAGTCATGGCTGACAAGTGTTTGGTCAAAGCAAAGATTAGGTTACCTGAATTCACAATAGTTGTGGATTTGTATGTAACACCTCTAGGATCATATGATGTGATCTTAGAAGTTAAATGGATTATAAAACATAAATCCAAGGTTGATTGCTACTTAAAAATGGTTGAGTGTTTAGTTGATTTTGGGAATCAGACACAAATTCAAGGTGAGAAGAGAGTTGAAGTTTTGACAGATCTTTACAATGCAGCTTAAGAAGGCTTAGGGAAAAGGGTGCCAAGTATTTATCATCAAGATAAATGAAATGGGAGAACTTAAAGAACCATTTCTCAAATATTACCCATTTCTTAAAGATTTTCATGATTTGTTTCCAAAAGAATTATCGGGTTTGCCTCCTAGATATGAGTTCAATTTTTCTATCGATATTATACCCAGTTCAAAACCATAAGAACTGAAAGCTCAACTTTAAGAATTATTGGCTAAGGGGTTAATTAGGCAAAGTGTGTCACCACAGGGTGCATCAATTCTCTTTTCAAGAATAATGATGGTATCCTTCAGCTTTGCATTGATTATAGAATGTTGAAAAAGGCAACCATCAAAAATGGGTACCCACTACCTCGTACAGATGATTTTTTTGATCAAATGCAAAGAAAAACTGTATTTTATAAGATTCATCTTTGAGTGGAATACCATTAGTTGAGGATTTAGGATGAGGAGATTTCAAAAATAACGTTCAGAACTCGGCACGGGCACTATGAATTTACAGTGTTACCATTTATACTAACTAATGCTCCAGAAGCATTCATGAATCTCATGAATAATGTATTTAGAGATTACCTTGACCACTTTGTGCTAGTTTTATTAGATGACATTATTATCTATTCAAAGAATGATGAAGAGCATCGTCAACATTTAGAACTGGTTCTACAATGGTTGTAGAAGCACAAGCTATATGACAAGTTATCCAAGTGTGCATTTTTCTACAAAATAAAATAGTATTTAAGAAAAATTATCTCTGCAAATGGTATTTTAGTAGATCCAAGGAAGATTAGAGTCATCATGGAATGGCCAACATCAAAGAATGTGCATGAAGTTAGAAGATTTATGGGGTTGGCAGGCTACTATATGAAATTCATTCCAAACTTTTACAAGATAGATAATCCAATTACTTCCTTGCAATGGAAGAATAATATATTTGTTTGGTCAGATAAGTGTGAAGTAGCTTTCCAAGATTTGAAAAGAAGGCTTACGTTAGCACCAGTGTTGAGAGTCCCTAACCCCAATGGTAAATTTTCAATGGTCACAGATGCATTCAAGGATGGACTAAGAGGAGTCCTTATGCATGATGGTGTAATAGTGGCTTATGAGTCATGAAATTTAAATCCATATGAGGTGAATTATGCCCGTCATGATTTAGAGCTTGCAACAATTATTCATGCTTTATAAGTGTGGCAGCATTACTTGTTGGGAAAACCTTTTGAGTTCAAGATAGATAACTTGGGACTCAAGTATATTTTCACCCAACCTAATTTAAATGCTCATCAAAGATGTTGGCCTGAGTTCTTGTTTGATTGCAATTTTTATATTAGTTATATCAAAGGAAAGAAGAATAAATTAGTTGGTGCCCTTAGTTGTAGAAGGTACTTAGCAGCTATAGCTACTATCAGGAGTAATTTAAAGGATTAGGTGATTAAGTTCTCTCCAAGAGATGAATTTTATGATTAGGTCAGAAAATCATTGTCAGAGAATGCTTAGAACCCTTTGTACAAAGGATTCAATTTAGAGAGTAATGGTCTATTGCATTACAATGAATAGATATATGTGTTAGATCAAGAGAATATGTGGATCATAATGTTAAAGGAATTGCACAATGCCCCATATTCAATACATCCAAGAGTAACCAAGCTCATGACAGAGCTTAGACCATTATAGTTATGGAAAATAATTAAGAAAGATGTAGTTGATTATGTGTCACATTATCTAGAGTATCAATGAGTGAAAGCTGAGAATGTGTATCTAGATGGATTTTTATATCTGCATGATATCCTGGAATGGAAATGATAGGTGATCAACATGGACTTTGTCTAAGGATTACCAATGTCACATAATAAGAATGATATGATCTTGGTAGTTGTTGACAAACTAACCAAGGTGGATCACTTCATACTAGTTAATTTAATAGATGATATACCTACCCTTTCGAAGAGGTTTATGAAAGAAGTGTATAGATTATATAGTTTTTTAGAGAATATCATTTTAGATCATGATCTAAAGATGACTTCAAGGTTTTGGATGACTCTAAATTTAGCTTTGGGTTTCAACTTAATTTCAATACAACTTACCACCCAAAGACTGATGGACAGACTAAGAAAGTTAATTAGGTGCTTGAGGATCTTCTTTGAATGTATTGCATGGACCAATAATATAAGTGGGAAGATTATATTCCATTGGTTGAGTTTACATATAACAACTCATATCAATCAACATTGAAGATGCCACCATTTGAGGCACTTTATGGGAGAAGATGCATCACACCCATTAGTTAGGACAGGTTAGGGGATAGGGTAGTCTTAAGACCTGAGATGCTCTCAAATATGGAATATCAAGTTAGACTAATCAAGTAAATATTGGTTGAGACCAATGATAGATAGAAGTGTTATGTAGATCTAAAGAGGGCAAAAAGACACTTTGTAGTGGGTAATAAAGTGTTTTTATGAGTAAAGATGTAGAACAACTCAATAAAATTCAAGAAGTCTACAAAATTATCACCAAGATATGTCGGACCCTTCGAGGTGTTAAAAGTGATAAATATTGTAGTGTATAATCTTGCATTTTCACCAGCCCAAGATCTTTTACATAATATCTTCCATGTTTCTTATCTTAAGAAATATATAGTTGATCGTACGCATGTGTTGGATTGGAATGATTTGCAAGTTCTAGATCTAAAAGTGGTCACAATAAAACGAATCAAGATAATTGACACGCACAAACTTTATTTACATAACATAGAGATGTCATAATGTAAGGTCTAGTAGAACCAATAATATGAGAATAGTGCTACATGGGAGAACTATGATGAGTTCTTTAGGATATTTCCACACTTATTGTTTGATTAGATATTATTATATTATGTTATTTTTAGTTGAACAATATTTTTATTTCAGAACATATGTTTCAATAATAGTCATCCCGATCTAGGACGATGACTAGGTTTAAGGGGGAAGGATGTTGCATATTAATTCGTCACTAAACAAACTATTTGATTATTTGTAGATATTTATAGTAGACACATATGATATTGGTTATATTTCTGATTAAGTTTAAGATTTATGTTGTTATGGGATAGTAGAATATTTCTTAGATACATGATGTTACATGATCACCTTACTGAAATTTGGTTAATTTATGTGTTTACATTTCGATCATCTTAATATGTTGTTTCAGTTATATTTTATGCTATATGTTTATCATGTGATATGATCTAACTACCTACATGTTGCGAGTTGGACACAAGAGAACTCAACCTTTAGAGCATGCTAGAGGGAGAGCATCATCAAAGATGGTGATGTAGATGAAGACGTCAGAGGATGACAAAAATTTGGTGAGAACCCTCACGCACCATAGTAGTTAGCACACGATAGAAATGCATTAAAAAATAGTATGCTTATGATGTGGTTATTACTTGCTTTGGAGTCTTACTTTTTATGATTTGCCAGTATAGGTAAATATCTTAATGAATTCTTTTACATAAAATTAAATTTAAAATATGGATTATTAGTAATTTATGAAATGTAAATATCTTAATGAATTGTTTTACATAAAATTAAATTTAAAATATGGATTATTAGTAATTTATGAAATTGTCGTTTCAATTGCTATAATATTTATGGATGTTAGTTGATTTAATAAAATTATATAATTTTGAGATTCAAGTTTTAAAATATTAAAAAAATAAAAATTTCCCTGAAAAATTAAAAAATTAGAAAAAAATAAAAATAAAATAAAATAAGAAAATAAGATTTGGAAACTAAAATAAGAAAATAAAAAAGAATTAAATGTAATAGAAAAATAACCAAAAACAAAAAAAAGGAAGGAAAAAAAAACTTAAAAAAAATCCAAAGCAAATGAGTACACCTATTTCAAAAGGGAAAAAGTTGAGAAAGGTATCATCTTATGTATTCTTGGAGGAAAAGGTGAGAAAGGAGAAAAATAAGAGGTGCATCATAAGGAAAACAGACATAGAGAATTTGCAAACTCATTAGGTAGGTGGTGATTTCAATTATACATATCAATGTTGAAAGAGTTTTGGTTGTGCTTTTTAGTTCTAAAAACTCGGTTAAGTGTATGAAATTGTTAGCTAAATCATGGTTCAGAGAGTGTAGTTATCTATTTCCAAACCTAGTTATTGATTATATATGTAAATAGAATTATG
Organism: Torreya grandis; assembly: GCA_037957365.1. Lineage (NCBI taxonomy): Eukaryota > Viridiplantae > Streptophyta > Pinopsida > Cupressales > Taxaceae > Torreya > Torreya grandis. The sequence goes on along the minus strand of JARHVA010000017.1, from coordinate 3,591,087 downwards.
AATAAAATTTTATTTATATATAGCCAAGATGCACTATAGGAAAACCTTGAATACATTAGTTATACAACTTTTCCTCTGTATAAAATATAGAAATTTTGATCTATTAGGATTATAGAACAAACTTTTGAGACAAGTAATCCAATGCTTTATGCAGACATTAAGGTTCCTTAGCATGAATTTGAGCTATTGTATATATTTGTTAACTGTTGTATTTAAAATTATCAACATCCTATAACCAAATACTCATTTAACAATTTTATATAGTGTTATTTTTGGCATCAACCTATAACTAATTCTATTGCATGGCATCGTTATTATTATTCTAGGAAGGTCACTAATAGTTTTTAACTAAAATGCTTTTTATTGATTATATATGGACCTATCACTAAGTCAACTTATTTAGTATACAACCTGATGAAACCTTTTGATTCACTGTATAATTAAAATTTCAAATTCAAATTATGGAGAAATCGCCATTTGTTTTATTAGTAGTTATTATGCTTTGGGTCACTATAGATTTTAGCATGGTGAATATTATATATAGGGCAGTATATTTTGGCATGTTTAGCCAGCATGTATACTTTTCATTTGGCCTATTTAGCTTTATGAATATTGTACACTCTTTATTCCAACTTTGTAATGTCTTTGACATTGATTGGAGATTAGATCCCAGACTGAGGTAAAATTGTTGAGTCATTATTTATTTATTTTGTCTACAAACCCAAAACAAAGTCATTGAATTTCTAATTGATCAAATATTAGTTGTACAACCCAAAGTATTGTTGTTGATTGGCATCACCATAAATGTGTCTAGCAATGTAATTAATAACTATTAGTATTTGTATATCTATAAGTAGAGATATACTAAGTCACAGGTTAAGTGTTGTAGTGGTATCTAAAAATCACGAGAACCCCTTCCCCATGCCCCCCCCCTTCCATAGATAGATTGATTCACCATTTACTTACTTTATCAGCTGAGTAGGATGTATTTAATCTTTGTTGAATCCTAAATTTAGATTGGTAAAGCATATCAAGTTGTGGCGTCATGGTTCTATATGGAAGTCATCCTCTACTAGTTTTTATAATTCTATTTCTAGTTAGCATCATCAGATATAAGAAAAGAATGAGTTTGTTAAAACCCAAACTGCTAAACTAATGGCACATTGTTATATGTTTGAATATACCAAAATTATAACACTTAAACCATATACGTGGGCATGAGATGCTTTCTATAGTGCCATAATTCATATAGTAAGAACTGATTAAAATATAAGTTTTAATAATAATATGATGTTATTATTTATTATGGACATCAGTTAATAATATATAAATAGGAAGCCTTAGTCAGTTTAATATATGGAAGATTTTGTTTAGAAAAGCATAGACTTCAATAAAATATGTGATGTCATCATATATTATAAACCATATTTGATTTACCTAAAACCATAGTAGATGGTTCCACAAATGGTGACATTGATGGTTGATTTACAATTATGTGGAAATAACATATGTTTTATTATAATGGTGTCATTGATGGTTGATTTCTAATTATGTGAAAATAACATACATTTTATTATAATTACTTTCTTATTTGGAAGTAATAGTGCCCTAGATAAATATAACAAATCTAGTATCGTGAGATAAACCTTGCAAAGTATTGAAATCACTTGTTATATGAAACCCATCACATAGAATTTGATGTTATATTAAGTTATGTATTTATGATTATTAATAGAGTATTTTTTTGAAAAATGGGTGTAAACGTGCCTATTAGTATATATTAGTACCTCAGGGGTGTGTGCTTGGGTTATAAACTATATTAAAAATATATATATTAGAGTTTTATATGGTATGTAAATAAAAATCTAAGAATATAACAATGAGTATTATATGTTTCATATGAATTGAGAATTACTTGTTTATACCTAGTTGGTTGAATAAAAACTTAATTTTTCATGAATTTGTGACTACTTAATTTGACTAGTTATGGCTCTTAGTAGGTAAGCATAAAAACACTAGACTATGGTAATATGGGTTATCATAGGATGTAGTTAAGATAGAAACAAATTGTATTATTTGAACTCTATAGTTAATTGTGTATCTACTTATGTGGTATAAAATGTAGACATTATTTCTAGTATGGCATAGAAAATAATATAAGATTCATTCATATGTTTGATGGAAAAAATGTATATTGTGGTTACTCATATGTTTAGCATATTATATGATGTGTTTTCTAGTAGGATGTAAATTATATGAATCTTGTAGTTGAATTGTAATTGACCAATTTGCATTGTTAATTTGGAGTAAAGAGTGAGATGGGCTTCACTAGCTTACTAGCATTACAATGCCAGATGAAGGTAGTCTAATCAAGTGGTGTGTATGAATTTGATTGATATATAGATCATTTTTATATTACTATTCTTAAAGCTTTGGCCAAAGTATGTTTAATGAGACATTATCATTTCATGAGTATAATTTACATGTATGTGTGATATCTTGTAATAGATTGAGTTTTCTATGATACACTACATTTTTAGTTTAGAAATCATATAACACATGGGTACTTGCTTATCTCTCTATATTCTCATACCGTCACTATCTATTCATCCATGAAAAGAGGGATATTTATTGATGGCATTAGTGTTAGGCATCATTGGTCCATAGTTGGTGTGGAAAAGTGCTCGGATGATACTCTTCCTCCCCATAGCAGTACTACTTATCAAGACAACACTTGAGATTGCCACAGATAATTGAAGTTCAAGAACTATGCTCTTGGGAAGCCATGTATCTTATATGTACTTCATATTGTATTTATTATTGAAAATTGTCGTGTAAAGTTGTATTTATTTATTATTGTGCATCGCAGCAATAATTGTAGATTTGTATTAGCCATGGCTTAGTTATTATAGTCACTTTTTATATTTGTGTTATGATATACTATCATGATGTTAGAGATTCATGATTTATGATGTAATATGATTTGTTTTCCATTATCATGCATGAATACTTTATATGATCTCAGTTAGATTCTTGAGATGTAATCTATTTTAATATGTGTTTATTTAAATTTTTTTAATGTATTTCTACATAGATCCCAGTGGGGATGTTACAGTTTCCAAATTCATGTTGAAAATTCTATTTGAAGTTTTGGATGCTTCAAGTCCCTTGTAAATTTATATTTAACTAATTTTGGATGTTTTGGTGTGGTTTTCTATAGATTAAGTTTGTCGAAGTTAGTCTTTTTCCAAATGCTTTAGTGTTTAGAATGGAAGCATAGTGGGATATTCTACCAAGTATGCACAAGGGACTTGAGAATGAATAGCTCTTTCACTAATCAGACTAAAGCAAGTCACATAAACCTTGTTGAAGATATAACTAATCCAAAATTTCCTACAAAACCATGCAACATTATCCTTTATTTGTATATTGTTACACATTTTCTTACTATATGTAGTGACAAGTTCCTGCCAAACTTGTGATATATCGCATACCAGAATCTCAATAATGTTTCATTTAATGAAAATTTAGTTTATATATTATCAATTCATTTAATCAAACTTATGATAGTCTTATTATCTATAATGTTTATTATGCTTAATTTATCCTTTGGTTAGAAAGGTTTGGCAAATAAATAAATCTAAAAGACTTATTAAAAGATCTATTTCTTTTTAAATTAAGTAATGGGTCTCATAGATTATTCTTGCTTCATAATTCATTCCACTTTAGACTAAAATAAAGTGTCAGGACCTCATGCATCAATGTTGTAACAAGTTCATGCATCTACAAACTTGATTTGTCTACTATTCCCTAAATTTTTTAAACAAAAATATATTTTCCATACTACTCTAAACAAGTTTCAAATCTTCTTCAATCCAAATATTCTTCTTAGTAGTAGGTACTAAATCTGCCTCATGACTCTTGCTACAATTCACATTGTGCACACATAAAAAATAATATGTAGCATTAAACCAAAGACATCGGAGATTTATTCAAAGGGAAAAGATAATAAGGTATGCATAGAGAGAAAAATGAAAGGGAGTGAGGAGTCATACGAAGCATTATGTGTTTGTATACTTTTAGGGTTTCATCCCCTTTTCACACCATCGATCTATACTAGATCTAGGCATGATTTATTCTATTTTAAGTTTGTATTTATTACATTGAGTTAGATTAGTAGTCCATCCTTTGGGCAGTTTTACAAACCCTTTATTAAATGGTTGTTGCCACCATTTTTGCATCAGTTGATATAGGGATAGTTGGTGGGAGTTTGAGAATTAATGGTTCTAAAAAAAACACATAATTTTATTCTAAAATTTTACCATGAGGTACTAGTTCTGACTGAGACTCTCTTTTACCTGATGTTGTACTTGATTTACCTGAGTTTGATAGATCCTGTAACTATTTTGAAAATTTCACTTTGGTTGCTTATTTTGTGGGTTGAGTTCCTCCTGAGAGCTTCCTAAAGTAGTTAGTCCATAACCATTGGCAAGGCCATGGTGTGAAATTGGGAGGATTCAAGAACCTTACCAATGGTTTTTTCTTGTTTCATTTGACCAACCTAGAGCATTGCATAACTATTTTTAATCATGGCCCCTGGTTTATTTATAACATGTCGGTGGTGTTTTCTCATTGGACTCAAGACTTTTAGGTTTCTGAGCAATCCAAGCTTAAAATATTGATGTAGATAGAATTCCCTGGCTTGCCTCTCCCTTATAGAATTTTTTTGACCAACACATTAAAATCATAGGATAATTCATCTACCATGAATAGGCAAAGTTCTATGAAGCTCATCCTCAGAAAAGGGTGTGTGTGGAGATTGACCTAGCCAAATATCTCAAGGATTCCACTAAGATTCAAGTAAAAAATAAATAATTCACATAGCATGTGCTTTATATAAACCTACCACACACTTGTTTCAGGTGCCAATCATCAAATCATATGAATCGAGAATGCCTTTTAACGATCCAAACCACAAAATGGAAATCATGATGGTTAGACCACATAAACTAATTAAAAAAAATTCAAAGTCAAAGCAATGCTAAATTCTAACCCACTTTATATCAACCCAAAAGTGGTCTTAACTCTTTGGTCTTTGCTAGCAAATTTTTTTCTCCTGCTCAAGTTAAGGCACCACCTCCTATTTCTCATTCTCCTCAAGTGATTACTAATTTTGTTTCCTCCCCATCCTTTACTAGCTTGACTCTTTCTTCGCAGCCCTTTTAGGGGTGATAATACCAGACTTTGAGCTTAACCTCATTACTATCAGTTTTAAAGTTGTTTTGTGATGCTTGTGTAACCTCTCTCTAGTTGTAGATGACGTGTATGTGCCAAATAAATGATAACCTTTTAAGGTAGGAAAGTTTTTTTGAGTGTAGTTTTAAACTATGAATTTTAGGTGTAGAAATAGTTAGGATGATTCTCAACTATGATTCATTAGATTCTTAAAATTAACTCTCAATCAACCTCGACACTATCGTTGAAATAGGGACACTAGCATCGATGCTTTTATCTTTGAATTGATGTTTTTATCCATAGTGAAGTGTGCATCCTTTTTTATAAATTACACCTATGTCTATTATAGTCATTTTTCACTTTGTAGATTATTAACTGGGTTCACATGCATAGGTTCCAGATATCATTATTTTGATCAAAACCCTTGGTCCTCTAACTAGATAATGTCACCATGCATAAATGAGGGTTAGTGGACTCAAGTGAAGTCGATTTGATCTCAAGAACCCTTTATCAATGAGTACTTCCCACATATCCATATACTCTGAAGAGGGTCTTATATCGATGTAGTTCTCCCCCTCATGTGGGCTTGCATGTGAACAATGGTGTAATATGTTATATGCAACTACATGTAGCGATCTACTTTTCAAATTTGTAAATACTACTCATGGGATATTTTTTATTTATAATAATATTGTGCCTATGATTTATTTTTAAATAGAGAATATTAGGGGATTAGAATATTTAGTGAGATTGATAGGTGTTTGCTTGGTAAATTTTTAGATGAATAATGAGTGGGATTTATTTTTTATTTATATTTCACCTTTTCAAAATATCTCCTGAGGGGCTTAATTAAGAAAAATAGGTCAACGTGTACATTTTTAAAGATTTTCAAATTTGAATGTTTATAGGATACAAACACTGACATCAGATCTCGGACACTAGTGTCCTACTCTGGATGGTAGCTTCCTAGAGAATAGAGAATTGTTAAAGCTCTAAAACTAATAGTGAACGATATATATCAATTTTTAAGCATAATGTAGGTTACAGGTGATCTATTTAATCATAATATTAGGGTCAGACCATAAGATAAGAATTTAGGCATAGTGAGATGGTAATTGCAAGCCTTTTGATAACGAGATGGTTATGAATTGAAAGGTAGAGCCTTGAGTGATATTTTTCAAGTGTGAAAGTCTATCTTATCATGTAACATCCATATTTGATTACCTAAAATATTAAGGCAATAAAAAGACACCATAATTATTGACTTGTACAAGAATTAAATGTTTATAGTTTCAATGAGACACATTACGAGTCAATATGCTTCCTTATAGTGTGTTGGAGATGGATCACATGTAATGATTTCATCATGATTTATAATTTTTTAGAGTTTTAAGCACACCATTTACATCATAATAGTTGTAGATACTAATGACTCACTAGACTTAGCCATATACTTTCAATATAGTAACAAGTGTTAGCCTAAGAAGAGGAATGATTTTCTCATGTTGGATTATCATCTCCCACTTTATTTTATTCTTAAGATGTCCCCAAGTACCCTTATCTCCATGTTTTGGTTGTAAATCTAATTTGAATTAGATAAGTGTGGTACCTTGGGATAAAAGATAATTTGTTTAAGGTTAAAAATGTCAAGGTTTAAGTATCTGGGCCAACACAACTAGCTAGCAAAGGATACACAGATATATCAGGGGCAAGAGGATTATGTAATACAACTTATGAATCAATAACATGAGTTGATTTCAAATAATTTTTCTCAATGTTGGTAACCTTAGCTTCCAAATCTTGAATAACTTGGACAAGAGTTTAAAAAGTAGGCCCATTGGAATTAACGTTTGATATTTTATAATTCACCAAATGGGATGCAAACACTTATGTTGATATAGGTATTGAAACTGGTAATTCAGTTAAAACATGGATTATTCTCATGGAGGATGTAGTAATAGTTGTTTGAAAACATATCATGTGTCTCCACTATATGTAGGAATTATTATTGTGATCGAGGGGAGGGATATTGTGATTGAATTGGGAGTATTACCATCTCAATATTCACCATTATTGAATGTGGATCCATTAGTCTTATCAAGTTATTATTTCATCTAGTATAACATATAATAATGCATCAATTAATTCTTAATTTTTACTTAGGTGATTGATTAAGGCATCCTTATCTTCCATTTCTAAATGATCTTGTTTACCATTTTTCATTTTTTTTCTAAATGAAAACAAATATGCCAATAATAATGGAAAATAAAATATTAGATCTGAATAATTATAGCAATATGAAACCCTAGAAAGTTGAAAACCTTAGGGCAAGCTAGCATTTGCATAAGAAGACTCAAAGGTTGGGTTCACCAAATGCTTATCCCTTTTATGCAATAAGATTAAAATAAAGAGTATCCTAATCAAACCAGGAATAAGCTACTCTAAAAAGCATGTGAATTAAATAATTCATATTCACAATATATTTTGATACAGTGATGAATTATGTATGTTTGCTAGACATAGAAAGTACAATGCCACATAGTAGTTTTCATGCTTAAACACAAAGAATAGATAATACTTAGCTCACTTATTGATGTGTAGGAAGATCTATGAATTTAGGTGTATAAATAGTCAAGATGATTCTCAACTATGATTCGTCAGATTCTTAGAATTAACTCTCAATCAACATAGACACTATCATCGAAATAGGGACCCTACCATCGATGCTTCTATCTTGAAACTATTTTTTCTGTCTACAGTGAAGTACGTGTCCTTTTTTAGAAATTCTAGTTGTGCCTATTAGATTTCTTTGTCTCCTTGTAGATTATTAATTGGGTTTATGTGCATAGGTTCAGATATCATTATTTTGATCAAACCCCTTGGTCCTCTAATTAGGGAATGTCATCATGCGAAAATAGAGATTAGTGGGCTCAAGTGAAGTTGATCTAAACTCAAAACCCCTTTGTTAATGAGCACTACCCACATAGCCATATTATTTGAAGAGGGCCTCAGATCGATGTAGCTCTCCCCCTTGTGTGGGCTCGTGTGTGAGTAATGGTGTAATATGCTATATGAGATTTCATGTAGTGATCTATGTTTAAAATTGATAAATACTACTCATGGGATATTTTTTGTTTATGAGAAGATTACGCCTATGATTGATTTGGAAAAAGGGAAGAATAAGGTAGTAGAACTCAATTGTGCAGATGATTTAGTGAGATTGATAGGGGTTTGCATGTTAAATTTATAGATGAATAATGAGTGGGATTTGTTTTTTATTTATATTTCACCTTTTGAAAATATCTCATGGGGGGTTAATTAAGACAAATGGATTGACCCATACATATTTAAATATCTTCAAATTTGAATGTTTGTAGGATACAAACACTAGCATCAGATCTGGGACACTATTGTCATACTCTAGACAATACTTTATTAGAGAATATAGAATTATTGAAGCTATAGCACTAATAGTGAATGATATATATCAGATATTATGCATAATTTAGGCTATAGGTGATCTTTGTAATCAGAATATTAGGGTCAAACCATAATATAAAAATTTAGGCACAATGAGATGGTGACTACAAGCCTTTTGATAACAAAATGGTCATGAACTAAAGGGTATAGCCATGAGTGTTATTTTTAAAGTGTTGAAGACTAGCTTATCATGTAAAATCTAGATTTGATTATCTACAATATCAAGGCACAATAAAGACACCATAATTACTGACTTATACCAGAATTATATGTTCATAGTTTCAACGAGACACATAATGAGTCGATACGCTTCCTTGTAGTGTGTGGGAGATGGATCAAATGTAATGATTTCATCATGATTTATAATTTTTTAGAGTTTTAATCACACCATTTACATCACAATAATTTTAGAGACTAATGACTCGCTATAACTAGGCTTATACTTTCAATATAGAAATAAGTGTTGACCTAAGAAGAGGAATGATTTTCTCATGTTGGATTAGCATCTCCCACTTTATTTTATTCTTAAGATGTCCCCAATTACCATTATCTCCATGTTTTAGTCATGTATCTAATTTGAAATAGATAAGTGTGGTACCTTGGGCTAGAAGATAATTTGTTTAAGGTGAAAAATATCAAGGTTTAAGTATTTGGGCCAACACCTTTTATCCTTTATAACTTTATATTTGAAATGCATTGTACACTTTTCATGATTTACACTCTACATGATTTACACTTGTTAAGACCTTATAGGTGTGTTTTTTGGTGGTTTTAGCCCATGTTTTATATAGCCTATAGTTTTGGTACCCATGGTAATGTTTTACAGCTTTAGTAGTTTTCCATTGACGTGTTTATAATATTTGGACATGCATCAAGATAAATTAGAAATTTAAAGTATATTATTGTATTATAAAAATATTGATTTAATACAACAAATGAGAAGGTTAATGTGCTAGGTTTTTCCCATAAGCCTTGCCCAGGTGAAATATAGTGTATTATGTAATCTTATGTGTATGCCATTTTTCTTATTATGATTTTAAATTAAATATTTTGTTAATATTGCTTCTCCTATATTAGTTTATTATCTATTTCTCTTCACTTGCCACATCAATGGTGGAGATCTTCATGTAAAGAAGAAAAATGATTCATATAACTTGGGGAGTTAACAATCCCCTAATATCCCTTGGAGTTTCCTATGCATGCTATTGGATATTTTGGAATATTTTAATGGACTAAGGCCCATGAAAATTTTATCAAGGCCTTTGCCTTTATATATTTTCTTAACGTTCCTCATATATCATGCACCATTGATCTTGGAAAAATTAATGACATAGGTAATTCAAAGGGAATGCCAGAGTCAACAACCCTTTCAAGTTTGTCTTTTGAGAACCTTCAAAGATTTTTTTAATTTGATTTTTAAAGTCACATAATATATGAATTATAATCATTATTTATGGGTTTAGAATATAAGTACAAGGTGATAAAGTAACATAAGTTGGAAAATAAGAATTTTGTAAAATAGAAGGTTAAAACACATAAATATAAGTGAGAAATATTACAAGTAAGAAGGTATTGACAAATAAAAAGAACCTTAGCAATTAAATAATTTTGACACACGTAAGAGGGAATAGAAACATGTTGAGAAATTAGAGGACTTGAGAAGTAACAAAGACATGTTAAGAAATAGGAAGAACTCAAGAAGCAATAGAATTTGAGGAATGAAATAACCAATCAAAATAATGGCATTTTGAAAAGGAGGAGAACAGTAGGAAGAATATAAGAAACATTGAAATAAATATAAACTTGATTAATGGTATGATTGAAATAAATTTGAGAAATGACTATATGAGAAAGTATAAGTTGAAAGTTTTTTTTTAATATCAATCAAAACAAAAATCTGATCATGATGCTTTGAAAGGAAGCCTCTAAACTTATGGAATTGATCAACATTATGATCACTCATATTTTCATTATCTATGTTATAAGGGACATCTTGAATCCTATCCATATCTTAGTTTCCAAAGTAAGTGTCATTATCACAATCTCTTTCACATACATACACATTATCATTTTGTAAATATTCATGATGTTATCATTCAAAGATAAATCATTCCTATCATTTGTAATATAAAGTAAAAAAAATTAGATCAATACTAAATATAGTTTTGAATTCCATTTTCTTTCTCAAACTTTATCTAGAATTAACAAAACAAATTTCAATAAATATTAATAGGTTCTTGATTAAGCCTAGTAATCTTCCTAGTTGTATTTTTAGATCTAATTAATTTTGGTGCCATTAACTAAAAAAATATAACATACACAATATGAAAGCATTCCATGGTCTCGAAAAGTTTCAAAAAAATTAATCTAGGGCTTTGAAATCAAGATCAAGCAAATCAAGCAAAAAGAAGCTACCAGGGTATTCGATCTTGATGTTTTTGGTAAACAAACCTCAATATTTTATTTATTTCCTGAGATCCCCACTCCCTCACCCACCTTACCTCACATCCCACATCCCATACCCCCTCCACTGCCCCACCCCCCTCCCTCAGGTGTGGACATAAGGATAGGAACCACACCATACAAACTAGAAACAAACATGTATGTCAACACATATATATGTTCAAAAATAGACCATATATACATTATACTTCTATTGATAGCCTACATATGTGAACACAAATTTTCATGCTTTCAACTCTAGTGAGTGTTGTGCTTCCCACCAGCACATTATACAAGAATTACTTACACAATATAATATACACATTTTTGTTTACAATTTCATTTTCAAAGCACTATCCACAAAAATAATATATAAAGTTTGAGGACTTGGTCCTCACTATTTTTAGTGAGACTTAGGATTCTCACTAAATTTCATGTTAGAAACCACCATTCATAATCACTACCACCTAATTATGAACAATATAACACTGTCATCATGGTCACTTAAATATTCATCACGACTTTAGTCTTTTTAGGATAGTTTGTTTTGCCACTACTATGGTATGTAGCCTTTGATTTACCAGTGACCTCAACATTGTTAAAAGGCCTCCTTATTTCATTACCTATTGGGATTATTTTCCTTTAAATAATCATGAATTTCCATATGTGTGCACCTAATTTAATAATATTCCAACGTACTAACACACTAGCATTCCACGTAAGAAAAAGTTCTTGCACACTCACCTGAAGCACGCAGCTTGGAACTGATTCCTACTAGTTTTGTCATGTGAGGGTGTGTTTACCTAACTTCCTAGACAAGGGCACTCAAACACATACTTATTAGTAAATTCATTCTTTATCCTATATCTAACTTATCTAATTTATTCATTACTCAATGATCAAAAGAAAAAGATGGCATAAATGATAATAGATAACATCAACCCCATATATCGCCGAACAATATTATGTCAACATAGGATTATTTCATCATATTCATAAGTTACATCAAATAATATTGTGATTCAAAGTTAAATATTAACTAACTCAAATAAAATCATCAATAACATCCAATTGAACAACAATAATATAAAGTACATCATGGGGGTATTTATACTTGGTTTTCCCTTACCAATAAATTATATAAGTAATTACAATTAGGATGACTTGCTAATGATCATCAATATATTTGAGTTATGGCATCATTTACATTAAGTTCCTATCGACCCAGTCCTATCTGCCCCTATATTCTCTCTCTATGTTGGATCCTCGTCATTGAGTGTCTATCTTTTCGCGGGTTGGTGTTGGATTCACATTTGACTTAGTCTTCATTTTGTCTTTGTGAACAACTCTATAATGGTCTCTACCTTCAATGCTCTCCCCAAGTCTTCTGCTAATCTTTGAGTCTTTCATTCTTGGGTTCTCTATTTAACATTCATATTTATTCCACGAGACTTGATCCTTCTATGCCATGGACGCATGTGCCATGGTCTTCTGTGTTAAGGTATTCTGCATTTTGTCTCTCCACACTACTTATTACCAAAAAGTAATTAGCCAAAATTGGGGTCCAAACATCACCCCACATTAAACCAATAGTCCACCTCGGACTATGCATCTTTCTCAAGTCCCTCCAAAAACTCATGACCCATCTACTCAATTTAATTTTTGATTCCCTCCTAATGGTTTAAGGCATTTTGCAAATGGGATATGATTTCCTCTACCACCTCCTTAAGCTTCTTCATCTCCTCAAGTTGTTTGAGACAATCACCTACTTAAATGACCAAACACTCAAGGGCTGTAGAAGCATCCTTATGAACATTTTCAAGCATGGTGACTTTTGTTACAACCTTTCTTGGAGTGTCATGAAGTTTTCATTGATCTCTTGGAAGTGAGCACTTATTTTATTTTCCATAGCCTCATCATCCTCAAATGCTTTAGCACACTCTCTGTGATCTTTTATTACCAATGCATTGTCAACCAACTGTTGTCACTGAATCTCTTCCAACTAAAGCCTTGCTTCCAAAAATTTTCTAGGCCATGCCAACTTTGCAAAAAATCCATCCAACATGGGAATTATGTCACCCACCCTATTCAAAAATATTTTTCAAACCTCCATAGCTTTAGTGAACTACTCTATTTCCCAAGTTTGATCATTTTAGGGGTCGAGCTAGTCCTTGCATCTCTTCAGCGAAATCTCTATTAAGATATCTAATTTATCAACTACCTCACCAATAAGGTACACCCCATTTGCAAGAGCTAGTACTTGGCTCAAAGTTATCCTATAGAGGTTTAAATTTTTTACCCTAGCAATTGTTTCTATCTCTAACTAATGCTTGACCTCATCCAAATCTACTTTAAATTATATTCTTATGGTGCACTCATTATGATAAAGAGAAACCATTTCTAAATACTTCTTTTGGAGTTTCTTGACATCATATTCAACTAAGGCATTCTTCCTGGTTACCTCATGCAAAAATTTCAAAAGCATCGTACTTACTTGTGTCATAGTAAACATACAAGGGTCTACCTAAAGGGTATCTAGAATTTCTAGCTCTCCCAGTTTTAAAATTAGGCTATTTGATGGCAACTCAAAATTCTGTTCTTCATTATAAACATCATTATAAAATGAAAATTCCCATCGAGGCTACTCTATCGAGTCTTCTGGTGTAAAATGTGAGAATATAAATAAATGCTTCGCTGATACTTCCCTATATTATTAGGCACACAAGGTCTTGGTTAAATCAATTTTTACTAGCCTCTACTAGATGGATTCATTGATTGGCTCTTTCCCCTTAGAAGGATATCTTTCTAGTATTTTGACATCCACATATTCACTATAATGGCTAGCCCTGATACCAAATACACTCATTCTTAAGGCTATGTTTAAACCATCCCTCTCTTCACCAGTGGTATTTTTAGTTTCTACTTGTGCCTCTTCAAGGGTGGTTTCTTCATGCCATGTTGGTGAAGGTGTCTTCTCTGAGTTCAGTGTGACTGTTGGCCAATTTTTAGCCTACATGCATAACTTTGTCTTAAGGGCTAGACATAGAATGGAGAATTTAACAAGTTTCTAGATTAGTTAGATGGCCAAGGGGGTTTGAATAGGTCTTGGATGGAATGGTGGTCGATGTGATCAAGGTTAAGAATAGTTCTGTACAAGCTCAAATTTTTCATAATTCATTTGAGCCTTTAAAGTCATGCAAGAGTTTTGATGCTAGATTAGGTCAAGCCTACAAGCTAAAAGCTAAGTTTTGAATAAATTTTCTTAGGAAAATTGTCCACACAATTTTCTCAAAGGCTTAATTTTCTAGGGAAAATTGTTTTGGATCAAAAAGGACTAAGTGTTTATTTATTTTAGGAAATTTTTTTCGGTATTTTGGGCCAAGTGTCAGGACAAAAAGCCGAAGGATCATCTCTGGTGAAGTGTAGCAAATAAAAGTTTGAAGGGTCTTTGTTAGCAAAAATGGTCCATTCAAAAGTTCCTAAGGATATTTCTCAAAGCTAAGTGTTAGATTTCCTTTGGGAAAATTGTCTACATAATTTTCCCAAAGGGAAATTCTATAGAAAAGGGTCCTTTTCAGGGGTTTTGAAGGGCACTTTTTTGTCAAAGTGTCCTTTCTAAATGTTCCACTTCTAAAATCTGAAGGACACTTTTCAAAGTTCCAAAGGACACATTTGAAGCAAATGGACCTTAGCACTTTTACCAAAGGGTACATTTCTCATGAAAATGGTCCACTTTAAGGTTTTTGAAGGGTGATTTTATTTTAGGAAGTGGCCCAAAGCATAATTTTTGAAGGACCATTTCAAAGAGGTGAGGGGCCATTCTAAGAACACAATTCCTTTGGAGAAATTATCCAGGACAATTTTCCCTAAGGCATTATTCCTTTGGACTTTTTGTTTGAAATGGATACTCTAAGAGGTTTGCTCAAAGGCAAAGACAAAACAAGCAATTTTCTTTAGAGAAAGTGCTCCACATAAAGCCTAAAGGAATTGTCCAACAAGAAGGTCTGAATTAAAATAGCCATTTGATTTCAAAATGTTTTAGATAACCCTACAAATTTCAAATTCAATCCCCATGAAATAGACATTAGCATTCAAAGAACTGACAAAGGGGCCCTTAACTAGAGACTAGATTGATAAACATATAGATCTCAAGAGCCCAAATCAAATCCAATTATGAGTGAGCAAAGATAGGATAATGGGCCCAGATCAGATCAATGACATGCATTCAATCATGGATTTTAGATCAATGATACACAAGAAAATCAAAGAGTCAGTGAATCTTAAGAAAAAAGGTGAAATAGACAAGTGGCATAAGCATATGAGTCTAGACAAAAGATCTACACTTCACATTCATTCACCTCAGGAAAATCTAACAAGGTGAGATGAGTCATGGGATCAATGATTCAAGCCAATTTTTAATGACCAATCAAATGAAGGTGAGCCCAAATGACTTAGATGAAGGTTGAAAGGTCAGTTTTCAACCAAGGTGAGCAAGCATGGCAGAGCCAAGCTTTAACATGTTTCAATTGGGTCCAAGAGTGGATATTTTAGGATCAGATGGTGCCATTAAGACTCTATAGGGACATAATAGGTCTTTTCTAGACCTAATATAGATTAGGGTGGGCTACTAGCTATTCATATGATATAGATATGTCTAGGTGGATGTTCCAACTATAGGAAAACCAATAATTTAAATTAGTTTTCAATTTATATCAGGCCCAAGTTCACATTTCAAAGTAGAGGTAGATATATGTAAATGATGGCTGAGCATCCTAAGCCATACTCTTGACAAACAATGGCCCAAATAATGGTTCTATTAAGTCCATGAATATAAGGACTTTTGCTCATGATGAAAGCAGATGGGAGATGGCATAAAAAGATCAACGCAAAGGGATTTTGGGATTGATAGTTACAGTGGATCATTCAATTCTGATATAGAGACTTTATGTTTTCCTCATTAAGCAAATCATGATCATGATTCATCACCTACAATGGGTTTCCTATCTGTTAGTGTGATTCTCAACCAATGAGAAGAGCTTGAAGGCTTCTGAGCAAATGAGGTTAACTTATTGGTAAAGGTTTGGTCTTGATGGGGGTGTAGATGGTTCAAAATTCAAAAATGTAGTCAAGCATTCATTAGGGTATGGTGGCAACTTGGATAGTAAACTCTTCTCTCTCTCTCCTCTCCCTTCTCCTATATATCCTTGTTTCTTCCCCATTGTGAGGGGTTCTCAGCTTTTAGAATTTAGTATTTTTATTTCTGAGGCAAGGATACTCATCGAGGCACTTTTAAAAGTGTGCTTGTTTGACATGGTTAAATCTTGTCAAAATATTGTAAGAACTACCTTTTAAAGTAATAGGATAAACTCTTTGCCTATCTCTTGTCTTTAATCAGTGCTTAGTATGTTTATGTATGGTAAATTTGTGAAGGATATTCTTTTGAATTTTTTGTCTTTCTGCTTGCCTCTTTGAAGGTGTTTTCAAACTAACTTGCAAGTCTAGACTAGTGTTCAACTTGGATCCTCTTCTATGAAATATTTATGTAACTAGTGAGATTGTGAGATTGAGTAAGTCATAATTTTCTTTTGTTGATCCAGTGCATGTTCAAACTTATATGAGTGCCCATTTGACTTTGGTGCATCACCCTTTTATCTTTATTAAGAACCTTAACCATCTTTATAACCATTTTCCCTATGAATAATTAGTTGAGTTTTAGTTTAGATGAGCATCAAGAGGAATCCGAGCTTCTCCAGAGATTCAACCCCAACATAGGTTAGCCATAGTCTGGGGTTGTCCCCATATTATTTCTTAGTTGGAGAGAGCCAGAAGAACCCTCTCCAAGGGTAAAAAAAATTAATCCTATAATAGTTTTTGGCACACCCAGTGGGATATAAATATTGGTCAAAGTTGATGTTGGTTTGATTAAATTTGTAGTAGTCAAGCTACCAAGCAACAATATCTAATGACTCTGAAAGGAAGATTCAACTTTTTGATAATAGAGCAGTGACTTCATTTCCATGCCAAAGGTGACAACAAGGTCTATTTCAAGAGGTATTTCCTTTGAGTTTGTTGAACTACCTTTGAATTTAGCAAAAAGGTTAAGGTTTTCTAATACTCACCCATATGTAGGAAACCCTTTTCCTAAACCAATCATAAGGTGTAGCTACACAAGAAGACCTTTATTAGCCCCTTTTGCTACCATGATTCCTCAAAGAGATTTTCCATTTGTGGGATTTAATGGTCAGAGTCCTCTGAACCTTACCCAATATAACCCAATCCCAGTTGCAGCCCTTAAAAGTGTTCCCTATTATGCTAGTGACCAAGCTATAACACCTTCCAAGCACCACATGAATAGCCAGTTTATGAAACATCAATGATGTCACTAAGGAAAACATAGCCATTATGTTATTAGCTACTTATTTTAAAGGAAAGGCTCTAGATTGGTATAGATGCCTTTTTGCTAATTTCATTCAAACCTGGGACCAATTAGGAGAGGCCTTGTGTAAAATATTTAAGGACAAAAGTGACCATTTGTCACTTGTAGAGTAGCTAACCACCATTAAAAGAGATCTTCATGAAGTCATGCAAGACTTCAACACAAGACTCCAAAAAACTTGGGATAAAATCTCGATCTCAGTTAGGCCAACCCCTATTGAAAGCTTTAAATAGTGACATAGCAGTAGTGATACAATCCATGGGAGGGTATATACTTCTAGATGCTTATGAGGTGCTCATTAGGGAAAAAAATTGTCTAGTTCAAGCTGTTAAACTTACACCTAGACCACCAATGCCCTTATTTTTTGAAATTAGACCACCTCCTATTGTTATCTATCCACCTGATTTCATTCTTCCTACACCAAAAATTATTGCAGTTCTATACCAAAATAAGAACAAGCTTCTACTAGTGGATCTAGTGGCTCCATAGACCAAAAGAACTTCGAAGAACTCAAAATCATGTTTCAGTCTTTGGGGAATGAGCTTGTGAATGTCAAAATGCAACAGGCTTTTAATATACCTTATCAAAGTTCATATAAACCTTAGCAGCAATCCTTTCAAGCAACTAGGCCACTATATAAGGGGAATTATCAAGTTTAGGGCCAAGGTTAAAACCAAGGACAAGGGCAACATGGTTATAATAGGAAAAATAATTGTAATCCTAATGTTATAAGCACATCCAACACCTTGGTACTAGTTAAAAATAATGTGGCTCAAGAGGAAAAGGGTACCATGACTTGAAATCACTCTTTTGGTCAACATATGGTCCCAAATATTGACCTCAACCAAGATTTCAATGATCATTGGCAGCAAGTTGCTAACTTTGGGTATAACCAAGCTCTCATGGTCTAAAATGTAGAAGTGCCCATGATGACCAAGTTAGAGGAGCCTCCACAAGGGTCTAACTAGGGACCAAGCTAGTCAGATGTGACCATGAATAATTTTGAACAAGAGGAGTGTTATGCATCTAACCAACAAGCTAATTCTAGCCAAGCTTACATACCAGTGGCAACCAATACAGGTTTTAAATAAAAGAACATGGATGATAATTGAGAAGCATTCAAAGAGATTCCTACCATTACTCCTACACTAACAAATCCAAATGCACCTGTCATCACTTCAAAGGTCCCAGTGCCTACAAAGAATTAAGGGAGTCTTGCTATGCCCCAAGGATCACAAGTTCAAAAAGAAACAATGGTGGCTCCCAAAGCACAAACAAATGTTGGTGGTTCACTCATTAACATTGTTAAACAAATGAAGAAATCTAATGTGAGTGTGCCCATGTGGGGTATTCTCTCCATGCCTAGTCAAGTAGACATTCTCCAAGAAGGCTTGTCCAATATTAATATCACAATAATTGCAAACAAGCCACTAAGCAAGGTGAATGAAGTTCTCACCAATGCAGCCAAAGGGTTAAGTGAAGGGAAATCAAGTAAAGAAGTCAATCCCCCTCCTTTCTATATTTCAAAAATCATTGGCAACTCTCTAGTACATAATTGCTTAGTGGATAATGGATCTAATACATTGGTCATGCCAAAGTCTATAGCTGATCAACTTGGTCTAAAATATGAACCCTAGTCCAAGGGAGTGTTGTAACTTGATGGTTCATCTACCAAGCCATATGGTATAAACAAAGATCTTAATATGACCTTGCAAGCTTGTCTTAGTGTCTCGATGGTTCAAGATGTATTGATCTTGAACGTGCCTCCTTGCTTTGCACTATGCTTGTCCAAAGAGTTCATAGCAAAGATACGGGCTATCTTATAGCAGATTGGTCCTATATGACATTTAGGATGAGATATGGAGCCAAAGTGTCAATAAAAACTAAACCCATTATGTAATTACACATAGATCCCTATAGACCAAATGGTATGAACATTAATTACACCATCATTAATGAGGATGAATTGCAATGGGGCAGGCACTGAACACTCATCCAGAAGAAGTACCAGACATGTTCTTGGATGAAATATGAGATGAAATCTAGTTGGTAGACTCCTTAGAAGGTGTTGAATAAAGAGACTTAGGTGTATATCTACTACATGAAGACAAATATCCCACACCATCCCTCATGAAGCCTCAAAAATATCCTATTGGTCTATGGAGGTTGTTCTTTGATGGTTCAAAGAGTAAGCACGGGGTGGGTGTGGGTGTCATGTTGATATCCCCTTCAAATGAAAGGTATTTGTCATCATATAGGTTATAATTCAACTACTCCTACAATTTCATAGAATATGAAGGTCTCATCCATGGCCTTTAATGGGTTAATAAGACAAAGATCAAGTAATTATAGGTCTATGGAGATAGTGAATTGGTTGTGCACCAAGTTGAGGTTAGAATGCCACTAAGAACCCTTTAATGAAGTCCTATAAACATAAAGTGTGGGACCTCATTGAGGACTTTGAGGCTTTCAATATCCAATCAGTGCCAAGAGGCTAAAATCAACATGTTGATTGACTAGCAGCTATGGGGGCTTGTTTTGACATCCCCAACGAATTGAAAATGACCAAGGTGCAACCACATGTCAAAGTGGTGGTGAGACCAGCAGTGATGAATAATGAGGCTCACTAGTAGGTCTTTGATAATGACAAATATATTGTATGTTGCTTACGTCAAGAAGCAAAATTATCCTCTATTAACCAAGGGAAGTTACAACATTAGTACAAGGAGCAGATTGTTCAACTAAGGTCCAATAAGCTTCCTAAGGGGTTGTCACCCTAGAAGGTCTCTTTCATGAAGGGGACCATATGAGGATGGAAAAGGCATTTATGTCAACCAACAAAGAAAACTATGGAAGAGTCCTTATCTTCAAGGACAAACTTCTCAATCTTGGGAAGGTGAGTAGCAAAGATGAGAAAGATGCTTTAATAGAAATTTACAAGGAATATGAAGACATCTTCACCTGGGAATATAGGGACCTAAGGGGCTTTGATCCTAAATATACCCAACATACCATAGAGCTAGAGTTTGATGCCAAACTAGTAAGGTATAAACAAAGGCCCATAAATCCTAAGATTGAATATCTCATGAGGAAGGAGCTAACAAAGATTATTGAATCCCAAATTATCTTTCCAATCAATAACTCCTCATGGGTAGCTATTCTAGTGCCTATCAGAAATAAAAGTGGAGAGATCAGACTATGTGTGGACTTTAGGGATCTTAATAGGGTCTCATTGAAGGATTATTATCCCCTGTCATCCATGGAGCAACTCCTGTAAGTAGTTATTGTTTCCTACTATTTCTAACTCTATTATTAACTTTTTAGAAGGAAGGACAAAAATAAATGATGAGATGTATGTACCTGGTTAAATGTTACACTCGTTGATGACCAGATAAAGTGAGAGCTCCTTTTTGGCATGGAAGGACTACCTACAATAAGACAACACTAAACCAAATTATTGGTTAGTTAGATATGAAGGGTGGACCACGTATCATATACTAGATCCAAGACATGAAAGCTTCCTTAGAAGCCTGTCAATCCACTCCTCTAAGGATAAGATGATTTGATAATATAAAATAAATATGCTTGTATTCAAATTGACAAAAAAGTAAATGATTATGCCAAAGAGGTATAAAATATCTGTTTGATAAGATGACTAATTATAGAATGATGGGTCAATACCTTGCCAAAATAGGTCAGTATCTAGTTCAAAAAATTTTAACAGGCTTAGCAGGTAGATCAGAAGCAGAACTGGGGTATGGTTGGGTATAAAAGGGGCTGGAGTTAATAATCTGTTATCTTCCTGACAGGTGACTAGTGGTGGTCAGGCTGATCAACATCGATTAGTCTAACTAATGATGGTTAGGTGACAAATTTAGCATCACTTTCTAATGAAATCCTTACAGCTAAACATCACTTTGAATTATCATCTTTATCCCAGACCAATTTATTAATTTCCTTCCTCCTCACTTAGCAACTTTTTGCTATAAAATGAGGGTTGTTGGAAGAACTAAGGATCAAAAAATTACATCTAGGGTCTCTTTTTTCCTTTGTCCAGGTATTTAGGCAACTTGAAACTCTATTTGTGTGACTTTTGAAGGCTAAAATACTATTATGCTACCCAATTTTCTTTAGATTTCAATTATCACTCACTTTACATCCAATAAGTATCACTTACTTATTTGAGAAATTTATTTCATTATTAACCTTTCTGCCTTAATCAGATCACTTGCACCCCATTTCTCCCCCACCTGATCCGTACTTAGTATTTTGTCCATTTGTCATTCCCTCTCCAAATCCACTTCAATATCCCACAAAACTTACCTCAGAAAGCAATGATAGTTGTTGTAACCAGCGATGGTTGTTGTAACTAGTGACGGTTACAAGAACTGGCTATAGTTTCTTGGGTAAGTTTTGTAGGATTTTGAAGTGGATTCAGAGAGGGAATGGCAAATGGAAAAAAGACTAAGTATGGATTTGGTGGGGGATAAATAGGGTGCAAGTGATCTAATTAAGGAAGAAAGGTTAATAATGAAATAAATTGCTAAAACAAGTAAGTGATGCCTACTGGATGCAAAGTGTGTGATAATCAAAATCTAAAGAAAATTAGGAAGCATAACAATACTTTATTCTTCAAAATTTACATAGATAGAGTTTTAGATCACATGAATACCTACATGAAGGAAACAAGAGAGCCTATATGTGAATTTTTTATCCTTAGTTCTTCTAACATCCCTCATTTTATAGCAAGAAGTTGCTAAGTGAGGAGGAAGGAAATTGCTAAACTAGTCTAGGATAAAGATGTTGATTAAAAGTGATGCTTAGTTGTAATGATTGCATGGGAAAGTTTCCATTTTAATTTTTATTATCCTATTCACATCTAGAAATTCTTGTGTTGTAAGTTTGGGGACTTGACCAACGATGGCCAGGCTAACCGTCACCGGTTAGGCTGACCGATGGTGGTTATAGTCCAAGGAAAAAGTAAGTTAAAAAGTTGTTAGAAGAGGTGTCTTAGGTACATTATGAAAGTTGGAAAAGGTATTTTAGGGTTAGTTGGCTAGGTAATTATCTAAATTAAGATTGAGAGTAGATTCAGGGGAGTTTGGCATCAAAAACTAGTCTAGGTGACATTTTTGATTGACTACATTTTGCCATTTTTTGTTGTGTGGCTTTAGGTCAATAAGTCGTAAAACAAAAATTAATAGTTGACTAGTCAAGGTCTAAATGGCCTGAGTATGGAAGGAGGTAGTCCCCCTCAAATCAGGAGTTGATACTTGAGGTGGTATGAAATAAAATCGGTCACATATGAGGTGGTATGAAATGCAAAATTTTAACATGGAAAAATTATTCAAGGTGGTAAAAATGACCAAGGCAAGGTCTTCACAAGGCAAGCAAATAGGTGGGTTCTAAAAATGGGCAGTGTTTAGGTGGACATGGGCAAATTGGGGGGATTGCCTAAAGTAATGGTTGAGTTGACTCATAATGCACTAGGCTAGAGGATGTTGCCTACATAGTCCCATGGATGGTAGGTCCAATGTGAACTTTAGGCCTAATGTAGTTCTTGATGGTTGGGGGAGAGAGTAACTTCCAAATAGGTTAAAAGGTGGAAAAATTAGTTACCCCACTTTGGTGTGCCACAAGGTCAGGTTCAGGTTGAGAGGGGAGAAAAAGCTAAGAACCCCAACCATTGATGATTAGGAACCATCAACAGTTGGGTAAAAAATCCTAGAACCTATGGTAAAAATAAAAATAGTAAAATTTTAATTACCATTTGACATATCGATTTTGGTTTTTGGTGAGCTGGGTGCACATGGGTCAAAATTGGTTTGTGATTGCAGGGTACATGCTGATTTGGTGAGATTGCATTGGTTAGTGAGATTGAGCATGTGATTGAGCATAGATTAGATGGATGTGGGAGGTGGGCACGATTAGGCAACTGGACGTGGATTGAGACCTCCACACCACTCATAAAATGAGGTAGGGTCATCTTTGTTTTTGAAATAGAGATGAATTTGGTATTTAAATAAGATGTAATATTTATTGAATTGCATGGGTGGGATTGGATTATCGTGTTGAGTAGGCTATGCCCTAGGTTCATGGTTGTTTTATGGGTTTGGTTTTGTGAGAAATCATGCAAGGGAATGATGGGGTAAGGTGTATTTAGGTGTGTATTGGTAGTATATGAAGGGTGAGAAGGGAAATTTAGGGTAGATTGGATTATCTAGAGGAGGTTTAGGGTTTGAGGGTCACTGATAGTGACCATCAGTGGTTGACCCAACCAACAATGGTCGACTCATGGGGTAAACATGCTCCAAGAGAACCATTGACATTTTATGAAATCCATCGACGATCGAGATGAAAAGTGGTTTTTTTGTTAGAAAAGGGTAAGGGGTTTGGGTGCTTATTTGATTAGGATGATTAGGTTGGGGAAAAAAAAGGGTTGGTGATTATGGGGTTGGTGATTAGAGGCTTAGGTGCTTAGGTTGGTTAGAGGTGTGTAGGTGGGTAGGTGATAAGAGTGATGAGTAGGTGACAAGTTTATGAAATCTATGAAGGGTTGAATTTGTTGCTTGTAGTTTTTAGAGATAGGTTTAATTGGTGAGGATACTAGTAATTTGATAAAAAAGGTGAATGAAGTTGTCTTATAGGGATATGTTGTCACATTATGATGGATATGATTGGTTTGCAAGCCCATGAGTGGATCCAGTTGTAGGATCGAGTCCCTAAGAATCATTACCAATACCTACCTAGAGATTTTGTGATGATAGTCACCCTCATCGAGAGATGAGACCTGATGACTAACACATTCTAGTTTTCAATTGGAGAGATGAGCATCTTAATAGAAGATGTGCACAAGATTACCCGACTACCTATCTAAGGGGATCCGATCTATTATATAAAGAGTGTGAAGACTAATTATTACATGGATCTATTGTATGGGGGGACTGAGTACATGCATATTTCCACTTAGGTGGGTTCAACATTAGGCTACTATGTTAGAGGGCCTAGGGAGAGAGACATTTACTTATGATGATGTAGTTGGTCATGAATTTCTATGCTTTACCAGATTCAGTTGGAGGGAAATTCCCTTGTGTATTCTTAGGGGTACTTGTGGAGCTAGTATTTGGGAAGATAGTATTTGGATAGGCATAGGTTTTATTAGTGTAGATCTATAGAGAGATATAGGGGTTTAGGGCACATAAACACTATGGCATCAGTGTCAGATTCATACTCCATTACTGGGTGTATGAGCATATACGAGTGTTGAGACCATTGGGCCTACCATGGGAGGGTAACTTACCAACATATTACAGGTGGATTCCTTTACTAGAAGAAGGATGGTGTGATGATGGGGGCTTGCGGTGGTATAAGGGACATCAAGTGGTTTTGTGGTGTCTTGGAGAGTTTAGCATTAGGTGATATCGTATGGAGGTTGTATATGACTTGGCCTATATGGGTTGGAGATGCGTACCATACATATTCACTAAAAAGTTAAAGGTGGGTATATGGTAGATAAGATGGTGAGATAGAGATCATCCCACTAGAGAGAGTATGGTGATATCTCAGGCTCGTGCATGGTATTCCACCTAATTTTCCATGGTATAGGAGGGAGGAGGCAGAGTTTCTATTACCAAAGCCATAGCCATAGGAGGAGGAGTTGGACCAGAAGGAGTTTCCTGATAGAGTGAGAGATGATGTAGGCATCACAGTAGATTATCTAGTATGGTATCAGAGTAGATATGTTATAGCTAATTTTGGTTGGGGTGATGGAGGTTGTGGGCCCATGGACATTGATCCAATAAGGGGACTAGTAAAGGGTGACCCACAGATAGTAGCGGCACTAGCAGCGGCTCAATCCTAGATTGCCACTTTAGAAGGGTAGATTGCCACTCTTCAAGTTCAGATAAGAGGAGTTACTATTGAGAGAGATCATGCCCAGGCATAGGTTACCACCTTATAGGGGTAGGTAGCCATTTTTCAAGAGAAAATCACCATAGTTATAGCAGAGAGGGACTAGGTGAGGGTTATACTTGGTTTGGTTACTCAGGAGAGAGACTCGTTGAGACAAAGAGGTGGAAAAATGATAACACCTCTCATTTTTTTCCATAGGATTGATATTTGGCTATTATATAAGAGCTAAGATAATATGAGGGTATTGTACTAGCCAATGCCCTAATGAGCTAAGGTTGGGTGAGTATCAGGTCAACTTTTTGGTGGGCCAGTGCTTGTGACACCAAGATAGTGGGTAGTAGTGGTGGGTCGACAGGGTGGTATCCCATGGGGACCTCAACCAGATGGGGGCATAGGTGTAGGTGGGGTTAGTGGTAGTGGTGCCCCAGGACCTTGATGTATATGTTGGGATTTTATTATGTACCTAATTTTTGATAGCATCTTACATGTTGATGATGTGAGATGTATATGATTGAGAGATATGTATAGGACATGTATCTATGATGTATATATATGATGCAGATGATTTATATGAGATATTTTCATAGAGATTGATTGATGTCATAGGTGTTGATATGTTGAGTGATTATGCAATGATGATTGTTTATTTATGGATGCTAAGATGTGATTTAGATGTTATAGATATTATGGAGCTGATGATCATGACAATTGTATTATATGGATTAATGATTTTATGTTTAGATGTTATTTTTATTATGGAGATGATGATTGTTTATTTTATGGATATTGAGATGTGATTATTTTATGTGGATTAATGTACATTTGATTTTGATACTGACCTGTGTGTCGAAGATGTGAGATGTATATGAGAGAGGTTACATACTTTGAGATGTATTATTGGTATAGGAGATTCATATGAGATGGATATTGATTTATTATGATTTAAACATTTGTGATGTTGTGTTGTTGACATTATGGATGATCTATTATGGTTTGTAATGCTTATGAAGTTGTTATTATGTTTATTGATTGTTACATGTTTAGCTTAAGCATGTGATGAAATGTATTGATGTTTTTGCTTTGGATAAAAATGATGATGCTAGTGTATAGGTAGACATTGATGTATGGGCAATGTTCATGTGTTGAGAGGATATGATGTGGTAATTTAGATAATGGTTGGATTTGTTGTAGTATAATGGTTGGTGTAACATGATTGTTTCATTGTTATGGTTCATGATAAGTTGTTCAAATGTTATGGTGTGTATTTGATAGGATTTGATGTCATGAGGTTGGATGGATAATGCCAACACATAAAGTAAGTCTGGGTAAAAAAATGTGAGAAAATGAGTTATGAGAGACAATGTCCTCATGAACCAAATAAGAGGGATAAAAAAAAGGGCATATTGGGTTCATTGGAAAAGACCAAGTTAAACCAAAGTTGGATAAGGCTTAATGAAGATAAGCATTTCACATGCTTTGCATTAGCACATTTTTAGTGAAAGATTACATCATAAGCACAATATGCCAAGTGATCTCATAGTCCCTTGATTTATAAAGAGTAAAAAGGGAAAGTGGATGGTAGGAAAATGGAAAGGAAAGGGGTAATGTAGGACCATGATGTGGGTTGACTTACCCCTTCTATAAGTGACCCAAGAACTAGAATAGACAAGTCCATGTCTTGATACAAGGTGTAGACTAATTGATGTGAGAAGTCTAAAAATAATATTTATGAGAGGGCCAATTGCAGTGCCTTTTTAGGATAAATTTTCTTTTGATTAATTTTTTATTTTGTTTGGTTGAAGTTGATCGATACGAGAAGCTTCAAATGATTGCATTTTTGACAATCTTGACTAACCATCCTTCAAGGGAGTGCTCCAAGTTTGGATTTTCCTTTTTGTAAGATTACATCCATCTTTTAGGGGAATGGTCTGTCTTTTTGTCATTTTTTAAAAACTGGCAACCATCCTTCATGGGAGCAGTTTGCGATGCTAGAAATTTCGGTATCCCATTTTTTGATTTTGAATGATAGCTTTAGACATAGACAAGCCTATTCAAGCTTAGACATCTACCTTCATGGGGGTAAGACTTTTAATACAAAAGGGAATTCATAGGTAATGAAAGGTGATTTGAAATACAAATGACCATGGGATTTCATTTGATTATAGATGAAAATTATCCATGAGAGCCATGCCATGGGTAGAGTCATGGTGCCCATGCTTAGGATTAATCTAAAACTATGATGGATAATCACATGGTTCTAGTGAAATCAAGTGTCCTCAAGAGGAAATAGGGTAAGGATATAAGGGGGATGAAATTCTATTAAACTAAGGGATGAGCTCAAGTTAGACAACAAGGTTAATCAGATCTTTCTTAATAGTAGAAAGGATGCAGATGTGAAGCATTTAGAGGCTCATATTCTAGTTTTCCTTTGAGAGAAGATAAATGATAAGCTCCTCATCCATACTTATGGGTGATGATATAGGATCCAAGCCAATGGAAAGTAAATTGGCCCTTTTTGCTTTTCTCCATATTTGTTATGTGTTGTTTTTTTTTAAGGACAAGGTTTCTGATATTAAACTCCCATTCTTTTAGACTTTTATTGTAAGTTTGGGTGATCCACTCTTGGTAGATGTAAAGATGGTTAAGGGCAATGAGACAATGTTCATCAAGCAACTTGAGCCATGTAAGGCATTCTTGATGATAATCATCCTCAAAAATGATGTCTCATAAAGATATGTGAAGAAAGGGGATCTAGACTTCTAGAGGCAAGATGACCTTTGCTCTGAAGACCAGAGAGAAAGGCATAGCACTTGTTGTGGTTTAGATGCTAGCGTGATAGGCCCATAAAATGAAGGGGATGTGTAGGTGCCAATGTTGACCTGAAGCATTTACAACCTTGGTTAGCATCTTGATGAGGGTTTTATTGGAAGCTTCAGCATGTCCATTAGCTTGTGGATGATAAGGTGAGGAGTGGCTTAGCTTGATGCCAAAAGCATCACAAAGAGCTTAGACTTTCTTATTTTTGAAGTATTTGTCATTGTCAGTGATGATCTTGTGGGGAACACCAAAATGACAAATGATGTGGTGATTGATGAAATCAATAATTTTCTCAGCTTTGGTTGAGATAAGAGGAATGGCTTCCACTCATTTGGTGAAATAATTCATGGTAGTGATGATAAAGTGATGGCATTGAGATGAGTGAGGATTGATTTATGCTATGATATCAAGCCCCCACTGTGAGAATAGTCAATAATCTTTGGATACTTAGAGTCCATAAGTAGGTACGTGATGTAGATTAGCATGTTGTTGGCATTTGACACACTTTTTAACATAGTCACAATAATCTTGATTAAGGGTAGGCCAATAGTATCCAAGATGTAGGATTCTTGTAGCAATGATGAGGTCACTAAAATGTCCCCTGTAGATCCCATCATGGGTTTCTTTAATAACGTGGGAAATATCATGACTATGCAAACAACGAAGAAGAAGGTCATCAAAGCCACACTTGTATAGGATTCCCCTTAATATGTTATAACAATAGGTACCCTAAATGAAGGCTTTTTATCCATTTTTGAGAGGTCAAGTGGTATGATACCGAGATTAAGGTAGTTGAAAGTCTGGTCATACCAGATGTCGAAAGGAGATGCATCCATGCTATAAATGGGAGGAAGGTCTAAATTGATATATGAAGGCCTAATGAAATGATGATTGGTGCCAAATAATTTAGATACAGTAGGTTGAGAATGAATTTGAGGTGTTAGGGAAGCCATCATATCTGTGAATTTTTTGGTAGATCAAGGAACCAACTAGATCAGGGAATGTTCAAATGGTGTTAAGAGTTTGTGAACTAGAAGCTTATATTTTTTTAAAACATCATTTTTACATTGGTAAGACCCATTCACTTGGTTGATCATGAGTTGGGAATCATTGAAGATAGAAATGGTTTTGATTTTCAAGGCAAGAGCAGTTTGGAGATAAATAACTAAGGCTTCGTATTCTGCCATGTTATTGGTGCACTCAAAGTCAAGTTTAAAAGAAAGTGGAAGAGGTTATCCATGAAGGGGAATGAGAATTACTCATTCACCCCTACCATGTTGATATTCGGAGCCATCAAAACACATGTTCATTTGGTAGGTGTATTCTTCTTGGGAAAGAGTCTCAATAGATTCATCTGGAAAGGCAAGAGCATTGGGTTGGTTATATGGTAGGGGAACCTCAACCAATTGGTCAGTGATGACCTACCCCTTAAATTTTTTTCTTAAAGGAACTCGAAATCAAACTTAGCTAGGTGTATGAGCCACTTAACCATACGTTGATTTTAGTATGGTTTTGAGTGCATAAACTTGAGTGGGTCAGTGTTAGTAATGACATATGTTTTATGATTAAGGAGGTAGTGACATAGTTTGAAGGTGATAAAGATGAGTGCGAGACATAATTTTTTAAGATGGGTGTATCATGTCTCATACTCTAGAAGGGTACAACTGATGTAATAAATGGATTTCTCTTTATTGTGTTAATCTCAATGAGAGAGCAAGGCCCCCAAAGAGTGATCGGTGGTAGATATGTAAAAGTAGAAAGGTTGGTCGTCCTTAGGTGGGATGAGAATTGGTGGATAAAGTAGGTACTCCCTGATTGAATCAAAGGATTGTTGATAATCATTGGTCCATTTAAGGGAGGTGTCTTTCTTAAGGAGATTGTGAAAGGGTTGGCATCTATCTAATAGCTGGGAGATAAAGTGATGGATAGATTGGAGCTTTCCCTATAGGCTATGAAGTTGTTTGAGGTTTGTAAAGGAGGCATTTCCAAGATTACTTTGACCTTGGTAGGGTAAATTTTGATTTCATGAAGAGAGATGATAAACCCAAGGAGTTTTCTAGATAAAACCCTAAAAACACATTTCTTGGGATTGAGCCTGACATAGAATTTGATTAGTTAGTCAAAGATGATTGCAAGAACAACTAGATGATCCTTGTGGTGTTTGGATTTCCCAAGGAGATCATCCACATAATATTCCATAATTTTATGGATTATGTCATGGATCGTTGATAAGTTACTCCTGCATTATTTAAACCAAAGGGCATGACCCGATAGGAGAAGGTTCCCTAAGGGGTAAAGAAGGTAGTTTTATGTTGATCCAAGGGGGAAATCACAATCTAATTATATCTCAAAAACCTATTTAGGAGAGATAACATCTATGGCCTATGATACTATCAACTAATTGGTCAATGTTGGGCAAAGGAAAGTCATCCTTCAAGCACACGAGGTTGAGGTCACGATAATCCACACAAAGACAAAGTCCCCCAGTGGGTTTGGTAATGGGAACAATATTAGAGACCCATTGTGGATAGTCAATGGGTTGGATGAAGTCAACAGATAAGAGATGCTAAAGTTCCTCTTTAAAGAAAAGGGTGATATAAGGATGCATCTTGCGATGCTTTTGCCAAAATAGTTTGGCTTCAGGATGGGTAACGATCTTGTGAAGGGTGATAGAAGGGTCAATCCGGGGCATATCCTGATAAGACCATGCAAATGCGATGCTACGGTCTTAAAGTAATGATGGGTATTCTTGTTTTTCCTCAGGATTCAAATATTGTCCAATCTTATCGATGCGGGGGGTATCTTGAGTTCCCAAATTAATATTGGTTGTGTATTCATTGAGCATTGTTTGGTTTTCAGGAGGAAGGGATTTGTGAATAGAAGAATCCACAACACCAAGATAGGTTAGAATAGACTCATCATCCTAGTGTTGGATGGTGTTGATGGTAGAAGAGTCTTTTTCAACCATCTCAGGATGGATGAGAGGTATAACCTTATTTTGGCCACCCTTGTGATAGATTAAAGGGCCCAGGCTAACGGTGTTGATAAAAAAAAAGTTAGGGGGAATGATGTCAAGGTCTTCAAATTTTTATGGTGACTAGGTTGATGGTGAGGGGATGTCCTCATCGATGGGGGTGAGTTAATGGGCTCCTCTGGTTGGATATACCCAAGGCTAAAGGACTCATGAGGTTCTAAGGTTTTAACCATAGGCAATGTATAGGGTCCCTATTCATAATGACCAAGGCCAAACCCTTTCCAGGCACAATGATGGAGATATAGCTTGGTAAATGTTATCTTGTTTATATAGGAGAAGTCAGAGGTGATTGGTTGGATATGTGAAATAGTAGTAGGGGCAATAAGTGATTGATCAAGTCCCCCATAAATGAAATTCATTTGATTATCTGGAAGACCAAAGGGGACAATGATTCCCAAATTAGGGTCATAAGAAGGGTCATATTTGAGGTTCTCATACTCTTGTAGAGTAGGGAAATCATCCAAGGAGAGAATGTGGTACTCCCTAAGGGAGAGACATTGGAACATTTGTGCCAAGGGATCCTCAATAGGAATCTGGGAAGAAGAGATAGATGAACTGGTTGAGGCTTCATCATTGTTAATGGTGGAAGCGCTACAGGTTGGAGTTGGTGGTGAAAAAATGTTAGTAGGGTTGGTTGATTTTGAGGCTAATGAATGGGGAAGAATAACATCATTAGGCCTATAGGTCATGTTGCAAGATGTAAAAGGATTGGGGTCAATCTTGATAGTTACAACTTGCTCTTCATGTTTAAATTTAACATAGTGGTGTAGAGTAGAGGGGATACAACTCATGGCTTAAATCCAAGGGTGTCCAAGTAGAATGTTATATTGGAAATCACCCTCTACAACATAGAATAACTCAGGAATGGTGTGAGGTCCCAAATGTATATGAAGGACAATGGTCCCCAAGGTAGTGGTCATGGTGTCATTAAAGGAGCAAAGAACTGTTGTGCTTTTATCCATGATTTTCTTTGGTAAATGTAGCTAATCAAAATCATGGGAAGAGATTATATTTATGTTGGATCATCCATCGATCATCACCCTTTTGATGTGGGTTTGATTGATGTATGCAACAACAAAGAGAGTTGGATCAAATTATTTGGAATGAGATGAAGGTATCTCAGAATCTTGGTAGGTGATGATGATAGAATGTCAGAGGGATCCAATGAAGGATGCAAGAGGTTGAGGGTCATCTATTTTTACTTCTATGGATTGTAGAGCCTCTATTAGTTTTTGATGGTGATGAGGTGAGGTGTTGACTAAATCATAAAGACTCATCTTCACCGGTGCTTGGTGAAGTTGCTTTAACACATTATATTGAATGGATGTAGAAAGGTCAGTGGAGGATACACCTAAGATACTATAGGTTTTTGTGATGGCATGGGTGAAGACATTGGTGTTGGGGATTGGTTGGAAGGTTGAGAGTTAGAAGGATACACCTATGGAATAGACACATTGGCTCTTCCCTTTCCTCTCTATTGAGCTTGAGATCAGGTAATCATGTGAATGGTGTGGAAAATAGGATCGGTTGGACTAAATGGTGGCTTTGGTTCCTCTCCCTCACTTTTAGATGAAATAAGGGGAGCAGGTGCAGGTTGGGTCAATGTTTGGATTGGTTGGGTTGGTGGTTGGATTGGTTGGGTTTGTGAAAGTGGTTCATCCAATAACAGATCATCATTATCATATAGGTGATGAACAAGAGCTTGGAGAGCTTTGTAGTTCTCTATGTCATGTCTTGGTACCTATGGTATGCATAAATAAAAGTTTCATTAAACCAAGAGGGTTTGGTATTAGAGGGGGTGAATGGATTATTGGGTGGTAGTTTAATGGAAGATGTTTGCAACAACCTCTGTAAAATGATAGAATAATGTTCATTCAAAGATGTTGGAGGGGTTGAAGTTATGGTTGTAGAAATAGAAACCTTCTTAGGTGTGGGTTTGACTTTAAAAGTGGTAGGTGGTTGAATAACCTTGGTAGATGGTTTGGGTTGGGGTGGCTTGGTTATGACTAGTTTAGAGGTAGATGGTTTCAAGGTAGATGATGAGGAATTGATAATAGGGGGGAAGGTAAAAGCAGATAAATTAGTTAAGAATGATGAAGGAGTTGATGGCTTGGGGAGTGGAAGTGTAGGCATAGAAAAGGGGGTTTGTTTAATTGAAGATGAATATGTAACTAGGATGGTAGAAAGGTGAGGTCCTAAAATAGATGGTAAATGGGAAAGAGGTGGAATAGGTCAAGTTTAGGGTAGAGGTTTAGACAACTCCACCTTTCTAATTATTTTGGTTGGCGATTTCTTTGGTGGATTTGATGGAGTTAAATTTAACTTTAGAGGTGGGTGAGAAATTCTAGGCATAGGGAGGATTCCTAGATTCTTGGTTGGTTTGACAAGAAAATTATGAGATGACTTGGGTGGAGTTGGGTGATATGGTTCTCTTGTGGCTTGGGAGAAAGGGGCATTTGATGAAGGGGCGTTAATCAGTTTAAATGTGGATGGTAATGAGGTAGAGGGTTTGGTTTAATTTTGGTATGAGAGCCCAAGATGATACCAAAAGTGGTTCTATCAAGATCAGTTTGTGAATTGAATTCTAGAATTTGCACTAACCTAGAAAAGAGCTTATAAATAGCTTTGGTTCCTTGATCATTTGTTTCAAATGTTAAGCCATTGGGTGAAAAAGAGGGAATGGTTCCTTCATCTTTACTTAAGATAGAAGGGTTCAAAATTGTTGATTGGGTAGATGAGGTAGTTTTTTCTTATAGGGTGGTTTCTAAAGGGGGAATGGATGGTTATTTGATTAGGGGTGTAGGTGTGGTCACGATTTTTGCTTTTGTTTGGGTGTCCAATAGAATAAAAGATGGTTTTGTTGTTAAAATTGGTGAGGTAGAAGAAAAAGTGGTTAAATCAATGGTTGCTTCCTTTTGCACTTTGATCAATGAAGGGGTAGGTATGGGTATGGTTTGAATAAGTGAGGGGATGAGGGTTGTTGATTCCTATATTTGGGTACCGCAAAGGATAAAATGTGAACTTGCTTCTTCGATTGGTGAAGTGGAAAAAGGAGAGATCAAAGCAAGGGATTCATCCACCATAGGCTCATCAGTGATCAGGTTGATAGTTTGTGCCCATGAGATGACCATGGTTCAAATTGGTTATCGTGGTACTGGGTAGGTGGAGTATGGTTAGGGAAAGGCTTGCAAAAAATATCAAGAGAATAGTTGGGAGGTGCGTTGGGGTTATCAAATGACAATTCACCATTATCGATCAAGTTTTGGATAAGACTTTTAAATGTGTTATATTGATTTACGTCATGTCTAATGACCTAATGGAATGCACAATGGTCATTTTCATTGTGCCACCCAGGCACAGGGTGAGAGGGGTCAAATTGTTGGGGTGGCTTAATATTTAAGAGTTGGATGACATTAGCTTTAAGTAATTTATCCAACATGGAGGATTAATATTTCCCTATAAGTGTGAATTATTTAGGGGAAACTTGGTTTTGATTTTGGTTTGGTGGGTAAGAAGGGTTGGAAGGAGTGGTTTGATGTGGTTGCTTAACAGATGGAGGTGCGACAACTTTCAACACAATTGAGTTTGTAGAAGATTTGGCTTTAGGATTGGGTTGGTTGGTTGTATTGGTGGAAGAGGGATCATTGGTTTTGAATCTAGAATTATGATTGCACAGTTTCAATTTCCCTTCATCTATGGCCTAGTTTTCAAGTTTTTGCACCATAGTGAATGCTTCATCAAAGGTTTTGAATGTTTACACTTGAAGGGTGGGATTAATGTGTTTTGTGCATCCCCTAAAGAAAAGGTCGATGAGTTCTAATTGGGGTAGTGAAAAGGATAGTTGATTGATGAGACCTCACCATCATGTGATGAAGTTGGCGATTGATTCATCATCAAACTACTTGATAGAATAAAGGTTGGTTATGAAGACCTTCTTAGATATGTTCATTGAAAAATGTTCTAAGAAGATTTGGGCAAGTTGGGAGAATGAAAAGATAGAGTTACTAAGAAGAGCACTATACCAATCCAAGGTGGGTCCTGATAAAGACATAAGGAAGGTTTAGAGGAGGAGGGCATCATCATATGTGATCAAGTAACAAGAATGGTGAAATGCCCTCAAATGTTGCTAATAATCCTCCTTATCATGAAACTTAGAGAATTTGGGGAGTTCCCATTGAGGAAGATAAGCATGAATTGGAACAAATGGGTTGATAGGTTTATTACAAATTTGGTCATAAGATAAAAGGTTATCGGACCCAGATATAGATGATGCGAGATGGGCCATCTTGTCTATAAGCGTCCTAATCAAATTGAGTTGGGGTTGAGCAGCTACGTAATTTAGTGGTAATTTATGTTGAGGTTGGGTCACAGCTATGAATTGATATGTGGTAGGAGGTACAAAAGCAGCCACATATTGGTACATGATAATTTGAGGTTGGGATAGTGCCCCAATAACACTGATAAGCATTGAGGGTTAGGTGGAAGGTGCAATATATCCCTGTGGGTTGGAAATATATTGATAGGATGTTGTGGGGAATTGTTGAATAACTGATAATGGCTGGTTTAGGGGTATATTTGGGTTGGTAATGCTAAAGTGATTATGGGTTGTTGATGGGTAATCACCCTAGTGCTAATGGGGGGAAGAGTTTGTGGTATGGATAGTACCAAATTCTAAAGGGGCGAGGAAGTTGGTACATTGGTTGAGCTAAAGGGGATGGTAGAAATGGGTGTGGAAGACACTGCATCAATAAAAGGGGCATAAGTGACAAGGGGTAGAGTTGAACTAACATTACAGGTATTACTTGGGGTAATAGGTGTCTGGGTGGTGGTTGTAGATGAGCCAATGGTAGAAGATGAAGCCTGGATAATCGAAGGTTAGGTTGATGTAACACCAACCATGAGGTGGTGTGGCATACCATAAGGTGGATCCATGAGAGGGACCAAAGTAGTCGAGGCACGATAGGCTAAGATATTAAGATAGTGTTGAAGAGCCACCTGGTTGTTGTCCAAAAAGGCAACAAAATATGTATTGCCTTCAGGAACCATTGGAGGTTTGGTAGGTGAAGGAGAGTGGTGGGGCAAAACATGGGGGGATCTATCAACATCTAAGGTGTAATCCATGGATGAGGATGAAGAGGAAGATGGTGGTTTGTTGTTTAGATTTCTCAGTTACTTTTTGGTAAAGACCATGTGAGAAATAAAAAATGGATAGCGAACCTCTCACCTCAAACAATGAGCAAACAAAGAAAAGCTCAAAGCAAGCAAGGCACAAACTAAAAGCGTAATTAATCCTAGGATGTATTTTAAATCACTTTTGGCTTATGCCTTAAAGAGTGTTAAATGGGGAATTGGCTTACAAGTAAAGTACTATAAGAACTATCTAAGGATGGTTTTTGGTTAAATTTTGATGCTTAAAAGAATCAGCACTACATCAGGTACATGGCCTAGTACTAGGGGCTTGCTCCCCACACTACATGAACCTGAAGCTGATCTGGGCCATTTAGCCAATAGATACCATTTGTCTATAGTTTATACTCCATTAGAGAATCGATTAGGTCCTCCCCTTGGTGATAAATCAAAATTGGATCATCAGTTGGGGTAAGGTGATCCAAAGGGTGATGAAATCCTAAAGGGTCTTGTCTCAAGTAAGTTTTGAGGTTTGTTTTTGTGTAAATGGTTTGGTAGTGTAACATAGGTGTGCTACGATTAATTCATAATGATTTTAATTAACTAGGTGAGCTAATCAATCATACAAATCATGAATGCACTCAATTTTAACCAAAAAAAAGATTTTGATTTCACTGGATGAAAACATAACTAGAATGCACCTGATGCAAGATGTAGATGCAACCTAGGCTTAGAATGAACATATTTTCTCTTTGAGTTTAGAAAAGAAAAGAAAAGAAATTTTTATCTTTTGAATTTCAAAAATGATGGAAATGCAAGAAAATGAATTTTCACTAGTGTAACTATATGCCAAAAGGAACTATGAACCCATAAAGGGTCCCATCGGGCATGCCAAAAAGTTTCCTACTATTTCTAACTCTATTCTTAACTTTTTATAAGGAAGAAAAGAAACAAATGATGATGGGTATGTACCTAGTCAAATGTTGCACTCGTTGATGACTAGACAAAGTGTGAGCTCCATTTTGGCAAGGAAGGACTATCTACAATAAGACAACACTAAACCAAATTATTGGTTAGACAGATATGAAGGGTGGATTGCCTAGCATATGCTAGCTCTAAGAAGCAAAAGCTTCGTTAGAAGCTTGTCAATCCACTCCCCTAATGATAAGATGATTTGATAACAAAAAGGAAATGTGCTTGTATTCAAATTGACAAGAAACTAAATGCTTATGCCAAAGAGGAATAAAATACCTATTTGATAAGATGACTAATTATAGCACAGTAGGTCAATACCATGCCAAAATGGGTCAAGATCTGGCTTAAAAAATCTAAACAGGCTTGACAAGTGGATTAAAAGTAGAAGTGATGCATGGTTGGGTGTGAAAGGGGCTGGAGATAACAATATTTTATATCCCTGACAGGTGATTTATGGCGGTTAGGCTGACCAACATTGGTTAGTCTGGTAGACGATGGTTAGGTGACCAACGATAGTTCTTGTAACTGGCCACATTTATAGGAACTGGCTATGGTTTCTTAGGTAAGTTTTGTAGGATATTGAAGTGGAGTTGGAGAGGGAATGGAAAATGGGAAAAAGACTAAGTATGGATTTGGTGGGGGAGAATTGGGGTGCAAGTGATCTAAATAAGGTAGAAAGGTTAATAATGAAATAAATTACTAAAACAAGTAAGTGATACCTATTGGATGCAAAGTGTGTGATAATATAAATTTGAAAAAAATTGGGTAGCATAACAATACTTCAGCATTCAAAATTCACATGGATAGAGTTTTGGGTCCCCTGAATACCTGCACGAAGGAAACAAGAGAACTTGAATGTAATTTTCTGATTTTTAGTTCTTCCAACAACGCTCATTTTATAGTAAGAAGTTGTTAAGTGAGGAAGAAGGAAATTGCTAAATTGGTCTAGGATAAAGATGCTAATTTGAAGTGATGTTTAGCTATAAGGATCGCATGAGAAAGTTTCCATTTTGCTCATGCTTATCCCATTCACAATTGAAAATTCTTGTGTTACAGGTTTGGGGACTTGACTGGTGATAGTTAAGCTAACCATCATCAATTAGGCTAACCGGTGGTAGTCGTACTCCAAAGCAAAAGTAAGTTAAAAGGTTGTTAAAATAGGTGTCTTAGGTACATTAGGAAAGTTGGAAAAGGG
Organism: Torreya grandis; assembly: GCA_037957365.1. Classification (NCBI taxonomy): domain Eukaryota; kingdom Viridiplantae; phylum Streptophyta; class Pinopsida; order Cupressales; family Taxaceae; genus Torreya; species Torreya grandis. The sequence continues at coordinate 3,552,435 of JARHVA010000017.1, read as the reverse complement.
ATTTTAGGGCTAGTTAGCTATGTAATTAGCTAACTTAATATTGAGAGTAGGTACAAGGTAGTTTGACATCGAAAACTAGTCTAGGTGATGTTTTCGAGTATTTATAGTTGTTTGTTCAAAATGATTCTCTCTCTTGGATGGATATTCTAGTTATAACCAAGTACTAGTGAAAGAGGAAGACCAGTACAAGACTACCTTCACCACCAAGTAGGGCACTTTTTCTTATCATAAGATTCCTTTTAGATTATCCAACATTGGGGTAACCTTTCAAAGGGAAATGTACATGGCCTTCAAAGGACTGCTAAATCAAATGGTATTGGTTTACTTGGGTGATATCATGGTGTTTTCCAAGAATGATAGAGAACACATGGACCATCTAAGGCTGATTTTTTAGAGATGTAGGGAGTATGAAATCTCTTTGAATCCAAAGAAGTGAATATTGTTTATACGTGAAGGTAAGCTACTAGGTCACATTATTTTAAAGTAAGGGCTATCTATTGAGCTTGATAGAATGGGCACCATATTAGCCTTATACTTTCCAAAACACAAAAATTGGATCCAAAGCTTCATTAGCAAGATCAACTTTGTGAGAAGGTTTATACCAAGCTTTGCAAACTTGGTCAAACCTATCACCACCATGTTGAGGAAAATCCAGCTGTTTTCTTGGTCTAATGAAGGCAATGCAACTTTTGAGGCCATCAATCAGGGCATTACCCAAGCACCCTCACTCTTGAATCTTGACTTCTCTAGTGACTTCATATTGTATACCTTTGCCAATATCGACAACATTTCATCCATGCTAATGCAAAAGAATGGCGAAGGGATAGAGAAGCCAATTGATTTTTTAGTCAAGGGATAGAAAGATATGAGGAGACATATACTTTCATTAAGAAGCAAGTTCTTGCAGCCCTAAGAAGCCTCAAAATGTTCAGGCCAATGCTCTCCATCAACAAGATTCACCTTATGGTGTCTCATCCTGGAGTTAAGGATTTCCTATTTAACAAAGATTTAAATGAAAAGAGAGCAGGCTATATCACAAAGGTCATAGAATATGATGTAAAGATCAAGGTCACGATGTTAGTCAGAAGTTTGTGTGAACACATGGTAAATGACCTCCAAGAAGATAAGGAAGTTATTTTGGTGACCCAGAATGACTCACAAGTGGGTGCATTTCCACTTCAAAGGAGTTAGCTTCAAGACATGACTCACTTCTTGACAATAAGAGAATGCCCCTAGGGTTTGGACAGAGCTAAGAGAAGGTATTTTAGGCTTCAATCTACACCTTATGCATTAGTTTATGGTGTCCTTTTTAGAAATGACCACAATGGAGTACCTCTTAGGTGCATTGACGATAACTAGCTGACCAAACTTTTGGATTAGTTCTATGATGGACCTACAGGAGGCCATTTTTCACCTAGAACAATAACAACAAAGGTAATGAGGTTTGGTTATTACTAGCCCAATATTTTCAAAGATGCTCATGCTTGGGTTAGGAAATGTTAGAAGTGTGCCCTCTTTACAGGAAAATAGAAACTAGTAGCTTTTCTGCTCAACCCTATTCAGGTGGAGCAACCCTTCATACAATGGGGGTTAGACTTCATAGGGATGATAAATCCACCATCGAGTGTAGGGCATAAATGGATGCTCATTGTAATTAACTATTTCACTAGGTAGGTAGAAGCCACTGCTTTGAAGGAAGCTAGTGAAAGTGCAGTTTTGGACTTTTATGGCAGCTTTGTGATTAGGTTTGGTGTTCCAGCCACCATAAGCTCAGATCATGGTTTAGCATTCCTTGGCATGAATACAAGTGAGTGGACTCTCAAACTAGGCATATACCTTATCACCTCTTCCAACTACTATCCTCAAGGAAATGGACTAGCAAAGTCCACAAATAAGAATTTGTTGAGGATCATCAGAAGGATCATGGAAGATAATAAGAGAACATGGCACACCAAGCTAAAGACAACCTTGTGGGATGATAGGGTGACTCCTAAAACTATCATTGGTAATTATCCATATGTTCTTGTGTATGGGAGGGGAGCTAAATTGCCTATCTCCCTTGATCTACCTATATTAGAATTAGCTCATCAGTTGGAGTTAATGGAGGACAACCCATGATTATGAGGATGATAGAACTCATGGAGCTAGAATAAATAATCGACCTTGCTATGAAAATGCTAGAGTCACATTAAGCTCAGGTTAAGAGGGATTTTGACAAAAGAGCTATAGAAAGGAGCTTCAATGAAAGATACCTAGTCCTCAAGTGGGATGCTAATAAGGCCAAACTAGGAAACCAAACTAAATTTGATAGCCTATGGACTGGTCCTTATTTCATCTATGGATGCAAGTAACACAACGTGTTTTAGCTTGCCCAACTGGATGGAGAGGTATTACCCATCCCAGTTAATGGCATCCATTTGAAGCCTTGTTATTGA
>JARHVA010000017.1:3425000-3545000 GCA_037957365.1 Torreya grandis | reverse complement strand
ATTTGGGATGAAACTTTCTGTCCAATGACCTTCAAATAGGAAACATGAATTACTGGGTGTATGCGAGATGAATGAGGTAACTTGAGCTTGTAATCCACACTTTCAATTTTTTGTAGAACCTAATAAGGGCCATAATACTTAGGAGCAAGTTTGTTTCCTATTTCTATTGCTTCAAGGCCATCTTCTTGTAAGGCTACAAATGTATAAATACCCAGTCACCTACATCAAAATTTCACTCACTACGGTGTTGATCTGCTTGTTGCTTCATCCTATTTTGTGCCAAGGATAAATTCTCTCTCAAACTAGCCAAAACCTCTTGTTGATGTTGAATGTACTCCTCCACATCAAGAATCATATGTAGATCAGGAGGTGTAGATACCTATGTGGGTTGAAATTCTATGGAACATAATCATGAAATAATTCCCTCTGCTCCCTTTTTTAGCATCTTGGTCATCTGATGTGAACTAATCAATGTGGAGATTTTGCCTATAATCCACGCAATTTAATTTTCCTACCTTCAAAATGAAAGTGCATGAATAGTTCCTGGAAGTTCATCTCAATGGTACCAAAGGTTGTGAGCCATTAGACTCCCAAAACATTGTCTGTGATACCCATGGGAATAGCAAACATAGGAGAATAAATATTGTACTCACCCATAGCAAGCTTAATACTATGGAATTTTCCTAAATAATTAATTATGCCACCATCTACAATCATGACCTATAATTTTGGTGCTAGGTAGATGAAACAGTTCAATCGAGTGGCCAACTTATGGTTGATGAAGTTATGTGTGCTCCCCAAATCAATCAACAATGTCACCTTTTATTTCATGAGTAAACCCACCACTTTAAGAGTTTGTGGAGTGCTAATAACTGTAATTGCATGACAAGATATTATAGGTTGGGAATCTTTAGGTACCTCCTCTATCTCTTCTTCATCGTCATTGGAGGCATCATCTTCTTCTTCATTTTCATTGGATCCCTCAATGTAGAATAACTTCTTCTCAACACATCTATGTCCTTTGCTTCACTTGTTGTCACAACTGAAACATAATCCTTTTGTATGCTTCTCTTCAATTTGCTGAGGGGTCAATCTGGTAGGTGGAGGAATTATTGGTGTCGATATGCTACTATATTTGAAGTGAGTGAATGGATGCTTCTCATTGGATATGAATTTTTTCTCAGCTCTACGTGCCATGATAATAGAATTAGAAATCTTAAGTGGATTAAACATGTGTACCTCATGTTGAATGTGGTCCTTGAGTCCACCCAAAAATAGGTCATTCAAGTTCTCCTCAGAAATTATCTCCACACATAAGGATAGGTTCTAAAAATGATGAATATAATCCTTGACGAAGCCAGTCTGTCACAATTTTTCCAGTTGGCTGAAATAATTCTCTATCACACTATTGCTATAGAGTAATTATAGCTCCTCTGTAAAAATTGACTAGGTGACACTGAGAGTCATTTTTTTCTTTTGAGCAAACAACCATCGATACCAAATGAATTGATCAGGTTCAAGATACAAGGATGCCATGGTAACATTTTGTCCACCTAGGATCTGATGCAGATCAAAAAATTTCTCCATTTGGTTTATCCAATTGAGTAGATCTTTTCCATCAAATTTGTGCATATCCACCTTTGGTAATAGGTTCCTCTGTGGTAATGTAGTTGGATTTGAAGTAGACTGGTTAGGAGAACCAACCTAGTGGGGTTGTGCAATAGTGATAGCTAGATGAATTGACTAATTATTTTTCAAAGTCATCATGATATCTACCAAACTATCTTGTATGGATTTCATATTAGATTGTATGCCTTGCACCTCACTTTGAATGCCTTGCACACAATAGTCAAGTTGGCTCACTTTGTGATCTATGTCAGAGAACCCTGGTACAAAGGATCTAGTACCTCCCCCTTATGACTCCATCTCTTCCTTGTTAGGATTTTTACCTGGAGTTTTAGCACCCTTTCCTTTGCCCCGAGTTTGTGGACTTGCCATAAAAGGGCTTTATGATGTTGACCCTAATTGGCACTTTTGACCCAACTTTGATCGAGTGATTTTGGACTTATGTCAGCCTCAAATCAAAACATACAAATAACATACCCTAGCCAAATTTTTCTAAGATTTCCAAAAATATAAATAACTCAAAAAAATTCTTTGAATTATGCACTATAGAGCAACTTTATGAAAATACTTAAAATAGCGATAATTTTTTTTAAAAAGATCAAAATGAGCTGAAATTTTAATGGAAGATTAATTTAATGATTTCTCACTTCTAATAAAAAAATTTAGAGAAATTTGCAACTGTGTTTTAGATATATCCTAATTAAAAAAATCAGGGTTTCACCCACAAGATTGCCCAAATCACAGCTCTGATACCACTTGTAATGAAATTACTTCAACAATAAAGTAGAATGGCAGAAATAGATCCAAATATGATTGAAATATATCAAAATATATGATAATAAACAAGCCACTTCAAGAGGGCAACCTCCATAAGCTTCAATAAGAGTAGAATTCACAATATGATGATAAATAGTTACCCACTACCTCTTATATATAGTCTATCTAGGCCATGGTTACTCCATAGGCCAACCTACTAACGAAATGAATGCATAGAGAAATATGAAATAGCATCAAAGAGGGATAAGTAAGCCACAAGTTAGCTATTCCTATCCTAATACATGCAATAGGTTAGGGGTGTAGCATTGAGGTAAATGTACAATTGATAAAGAGCGTGTGTCTCTGTATAATTTTATCAATAGTAATGTTAACAAAACATGCATCATAGATCATGTTGATGACATTCATGAAATATCAAGTAGTGAAAGCATATGGTAATTTAATCCATCCAGACAATTCTTTGGAGGGAACCATTTGGATGCATGCTAGGGAGTAGTGTTATTTCACCATAAATTTAACTTGGTCCCAAAGCTATCTAGGCAAGTCCTTTGAAATGTAAACTCATTCCCAAAGGCTTCCTTCATACCATTCCTTCATTTTGACCTTGTGGGAGTGAATTATTATGTCAGGGTAAGTGAATGCTTTAAATCGCTCTACATGAGATTTGTGTTCAGGAGGGTAAGCCTATTTTAATTCTTTGGTTGTGTATTCAGGTACACCAATCTCATCAAAAACTAGTAATAAAAGGATATCACCCCATGAAATTTTTTGGTTCAGTAGGCGTGGGTTTTCTCCACATCTGTAATAATCTTATTAATAAAGTATTACACCCAATTATACTTCACTCCTAGGGTAACTTGATGGGTGACATATAGATGTGCCATGTCCACCTCTTTCTATTTATCTACTCCTCTAACCATAGTCATTATTATGCATGGAGCCACTCTAAGGACAGGATCTTAGAGACTTGTGATGTGCATTGCATGACCTTATTTTCAATACTCAAGTGTCATTTCAGTATTTTTAATCTGCTCTAGGTCCTCCAAGTCCAAAGCAAGGTCAGCTCTTGAGCATTACAAACCTATTAATTTGCTTATCCTCTCAGATGTGATCCACATCTAGTGCCCAATAAAATATAAATAGGTCTCATACATGCGATAAATCAAAAACTTGACTGTTTCTACCAGCTTCAAAAAATATAGAAGATTAAACAATTGAAATAGTCCTGCATCATTAAGATTATTAAAAATACTTAAATCATATACAAGCTCATTTTGTGTGTTTTGTGCTCTACTCGATAGTCACGCTATAGCTCTACTTCATTTCCATGTTGGTGATGGTTATAGTCAAAGATATTACAAGTGGGCACATTTGACACCCAATTCTTGGTGTGCAACACTGTTTCTAGATATTGCATTTATTCTGTCAATAATGGGGTTGGAGGTGGTACAATAACCTTCTTCTTGTGCTAGTACACCATTCTTGATTATGTGTTTTCCTTTTCTTCAAACTATTATGATAACTCTTCCTTGTGTGTGTTAGACTCTTTAGGTACCTCTTCCCTAATCAAAACCGGCTGAACACCCACACTCTCAAATTCCTCTTCCTTTGGTATCATAGGAAAGGGCTCACTATGCTGGGCCTTTTTCTTTGGTCGCATCACTGTTCAAGGATATCAAAGGTTGAGGCATGACCATCTAACCCTCATGAAATAATATGTGATTGCATTGTTGACCCATTTGGCTCTCTTGCTTCAACATTCTTTAATGGTGGATGCCAACCTCTATAACCTACAATTTCATAACCCTGTGATTCTTCAAACACTCTTATCACTTTACCTATTTACCACAATTGTTTTACTCCATAATACTCATAAACAACTGAGCTACACTCATTTGAAAGCTTAAAAATTATCTTTTAATAGCTCGATAACACTCCTTTAGCTCTATAAAATTCAAAAATTTGACCAGAGTAAAATGTAAAATGATATGCATTTAACCTTATATAAACTTGAGAGGGTAATTCACATTTACTTCCCCATTACCTCATCCATCACTTCACGTGATTAATGTTTTAATGGTATTACCATGATTCTTACTTGGTACAATTGCCATTACCACTACTTTTCTTGTATTAAATATATTTGTCTCATCCTACACTTTTTTCGAAGTGCATAACAGTTGTAAAATATTTTAAAAATTTCCATTACAAAGGTAGAAACCTCACTTCTTTACCTTGACTTAGCTTTATGATTACACACCATATTTATCTTTATACACTTTCACTTATGTGCCCCTTTTCCTCATGCACATTCCCATTAACTATTTCCTTGGTGATCTATAGGTTTTACTTATTCTACCCTTCTTACCCCATACTAAAATTTGTCTATGTTCCTCCACGAAATTATAAAGAAATACAAATATAAATAACAAAGTTTTGACCATAAACTACTCAAGGGAATGCAACCAATGTCATGCTTTCTTGAAAATAGCCAAAATATTATACTAACCTAGTGGCATATGCCTTATTAGCTAAAGAGGGAAGACACTAATTAGAATAGTAGGGCTACAATTGACTACCATTGAAATGGTTGGGAAGGAATTAACCATCAAATTGCTTCAATTTGCATGCGTTGATGGGATGAATATTATGAAAAAGGAATGGGCCATCCCAGTGGATGCAAAACTTTCTTGAATGGTGCCTGAACTTGGAGTCATATACCAAAACCTACATGCCTAGAGAAAAAGTCTTGTTCTTCAAATGACGGTCATGCCATGGATTTTGTTTGTGTTTCTCCAATCGTTGACTTCAATACATGAGAAATCAAGTTCATCCAATTGAAGTAGAGCATCCAAGTACACTTTCAAGGATGTTTCATCATCCAATCAACCAACATACATTATTCAAAGAGAAGGGATAATGAATTCAATCGGGAGAATGACTTTGTTACCAAACACAAGATTAAAAGGAATGCTCTTATTCAATCATTTGTATGTGGTTCGATACACCCATAACATCCTAAAAAGGAATGGGCCATCCCAGTGGATGCAAAACTTTCTTGAATGGTGCCTGAACTTGGAGTCATATACCAAAACCTACATGCCTAGAGAAAAATTCTTGTTCCTCAAATGATGGTCATGTCATGGCTTTTGTTTGTGCTTCTCCACTCCTTGACTCCAATGCATGAGAAATCAAGTTTCATCCAATTGAAGTAGAGCATCCAAGTACACTTTCAAGGATGCTTCATCATCCAATCAACCAACATGCATTATTCAAAGAGAATGGATAATGAATTCAATTGAGAGAATGACTTTGTTACCAAACACAAGATTAAAATGTGTGCTCTTGTTCAATCATTTGTATGTGGTTCGATACACCCATAACATCGTAAAAACACAATCATCACTATCAGTGTGTCCAATATTACAAATCTTAGTCAAGGTATTACCCAAGATCTTATTAAATGCTTCAGTTATACCATTATCATGAGGATGGTAAGGTGTAGTCTTGTGCATGATCAAGAATTTAGCTAAGAAGATGTTGATTGTCTTGTTAATGAAATGAATTCATCGATCAATATTTAGACTTAACAGACCTCCAATATATATATATATATATATATATATATATATATATATATATATGGAGGTCTGTTAAGTCATATATATATATAAAATAAAAATCACAATGTTGGGATTCATTTCCTTTAAATAGGCATGACTTTGGGACCAAACAGAGTACTAGGGTGCGGTCTCCATTGAGGCTTTTAAATTCATATCATTTTGACACCCTTTTCATTTCTTTCCTTCGTGATGGCAGTATACAAGTTTAGGCACTCTTCTAGATGTTGTTCATTTTTATAAAAAACACATGTAGGATACACTAGGCAATCATGCTAGTAGTGCTCTAGGGAACTACACTCATAGCAGGTTCTTGGTGGGAAACATCCACTTCCTTGTCCTAGACCATGACCACAACCACAATATCCTCCTCCATTATCCTAGTTATTGGAAACATACGTCTGATGCATACCACGCATGTATACCTCATGAATTTCACTAATAAGATGATAATCATTGGTATCATGAGTATATGCATCATATATCTTACAATATGTAGATACCTTTTATTGTGTAGTGCATTAAAGTAAAAGGCAATCCCTTACATCATGCTCTTCCTGGAAAATCTCATAAAATTGCTTCATTACGACTCGAATACTCTTTTGAGGGTGGTTATTCCTATTGTGGCCTTCAGATTCATAATCCACACACCACAAACCACTTCAAGTGTCATGAGCATTATTTGTAGTGAGATTTTCTAGCTGAGATTCCTTAACAATGATCTGAACCTCCATGAAGGGATTAATCCCTGCATCAATGCTTCCAATGGCTTCAGCATGAAGGGCATCTTTCAAGGCCTCACACAGGTTGGTGAAAGTATTATGTGATAAAGTACATCGAAAGGGAACTAATAAGCCTCGTACGAACCATTGGGTGTGTTGAGAAGCATTTATCTCAAAAGAGATCTTAGAGAAAAGTGTCTTAAAATGCACATCATACTCATGTGCACTCTTCGTTAGTTCTTTCTTGATGTCTTTCAGGGTAACTATGCTCTACTATTCAAACTCTAAGATATCAAATTCTTAGAGAAATGTTTCCTTCAATTGGTCATAATTCACCATAACCTATTGCAGATCAAACTTATGGTACCACTTGTGCACATAGTCTAAATGAGTGGTAGCAAATTGTGTTGCCTTTCATTCAGAAGAGGTAATGTCATATGCTTGCCAAATAAGTTCACACTTGTGAGCATGTTCTGTAGCATTCTCCACACCATGACACTCAGGTAAATAGAGTGTCATATCATAATACATAGTGGAGGGATGAGGAGCTTACAATGGGGCTTGCTTTGATGCACTTCCTATCCCTCTTAGACCTTGTAGGGGAGGTCCACCACTGCTCCTACACCTCTTTCAATTACTCTAGCTGAACCACCATCGATACCACTTCTCATGCCTCTTATAATAATAGAAACACTTGATACATTAGGTGTTGAGGTGCACTGATTAACTGTAGATGGTTTAGTACTCTGCCCACTAGCTATGCTTGGTCCATCAAGCATTACAAATTGGGCCATAAAATTATCTTACAACAGAAAAAAATGGACAATAAACTACTATCTAAGTCTTGGTCTATAAAAGTATTGCTAAAAGGTTTATTTTTTAATTCTACACTATCCATATCGCAGTTACATATAAAAATGTCATCTAACTCAAGAGCATGAGCACACTCTGTGGGTGGGAAACTAGGCCTATCTAAATTGGGCTCTTCAATCACCATTACTTGAGTTGCTTCTCTCATGCATACTTGTGTTGGCATCAGGTGTGGTCCTATGGTTAGGGAGTCCTCGTTATGCTCTTTCACTTCCCTGTGGACCTTATGTACTTCTTGAGTCCTCTCATCCCCTCCTTAGATCAATTCCACTCATAATCCTTCACCGAGCTTCATCATATTTACAATTCTATAATTCTTGTTGACTGGATACCATCTTAAACCAACAATTTTACATCAAAAGGTACCCCTCCATTTCCCCACCAACTATGATGCTTTTGTGAGAGAGAATTTATCCATCTATGGAGAAACTTTCAAGTCTAGAATCTACTAAGAGTTTCTTAATATCCAGAAAAAAATGTGTGAGATATCTACCATGTAGTTCTCAGAGGAAGAAAAATTAGGCTTCCTCTGGACAAGAATATGTTAAAACTATATACTCCAAAATGTAAATATTCAAGTTTTGCACCATCAAACATCTACTGCATGCATCTAAGGCACTCCCAACCATGCTAAATATGTTTGATGCTCTAGTGACCAAGTTATCTTCCATCCATAGTTCCTTGACCAATCTTGTGCATATGTCAAAATCCAAGCATGAATGTGAACAGGTACTTCTAAAAAGAATGTCTCATAAAGTGAGTCATACAGATGTTGTTATACCCATGCATGCGTGGAGATTCCTAGTTCAAGAAATGGTAATGCAAATTTATCTTCTACTCTAGTAACCCATCATTCAATATTCTCTAAAGATAGTCATTTGAGCATCTTCCACCATCGTGCAAACAAGCTCTATGAGTAATAATAACGAAACCAAAATGTTAGGATTCTTTTCCTTTAAATGGGCATGATTTTCCCTAGGTGTGTGCCTAAGTGAATAAGATTCCAACATGCTAATGTGTTATCATTTCATGTAAGAACAAGATCTCACATGCTCACCCAAAGCACGCATCTTGAGACTGGTTGCAACTAGTTTTATCACATGAGGGCATGTTTACCTAACTTCCTAAATAATGGCGCTTGAACACATATTGAATACTAAACTCACTCTTTGTCCTATCTAACTTAGCTCAATTTTTCATTACTCAATGATCAAAATAAAAAGATGACATAAGAGATAACAGATAACATCAACCCCATAGATAATTGAACAATAGTATTACATTAACAAAGGCTTCTTTCATCATATTCATAAGTGATATCAAAGAATACAATGATTAAGAGTTACAATGTTAACCAACTCGTATAAACTCATCAATAACATCCAACTGAACAACAATAATACAAAGTACATCATGGGGGTATTTATACTTGGTTTTCTCTGACCAAGCAGTTATAGAGGTAATTACAATCACGATGACTAACCAACAATCATCAATACATTTTATTTTTGGAAACCATTAACATTAAGTTTACATGGACCTAGGCCTATATACCCTTATATTCTCTCTTGATGTTGGATCCTTGTCATCGAGTGCCTATCTCCCTGCAGGTTAGTGCTGGAAATGAGCTTGACTTAGGCTTCTCTTCCATCCCTATGAACTGCTCCATAAACATTTCCACTTTTCGCACTCTCCCCAAGTCTTCCACTAATCTTTGATTCTTTCATTCTCAAGTTCTCTATTTAACATGCATATTTATTCCATGAGACTTGATCCTTTTGTGCCATAGACTCCCACACCATGGTCTTTTACTCCACAGTCTTCTACATCGTGTCTCTTTGCACCACTTATTACCAAAAATTACTTAGCCAAAATTGGGAGCCCAAGATTACCTTCGACCTTTAAATTGACTTAAATTAATATGCTAGGTTAGTGTGCAATCCCGATATTACATTGGTACAAAGAGATTTTATTTTCTTTGACTATTAATGACATACATGTAAAGATAGTTAAAACAACAAGAATGCCAATTTGAGTCTTATAAAAAGTATTTCATTGTCTTCACAAGCCTTAACATGTGTTCATTATTATAACTTTTAATAAAATCATGATTTCACAAACCTTGGGTGATGGTTTATTAATATTCCAGCCAAAGTTATCAAGGAAGAATTTGATCACAAGTGATGGTTTCCTCAAGATGTCAAATGAATATTCTTTAGTCATAAATAAAATTAAGAAGTCAATGGTGAGGTTTGCAACACATGTTTACCAATAAATCATAAAAGATTTAGGGAGAATAAAGAAATCGTTAAAACAATAACTCCCTGAACTAAATAATTAGATTTTCTAGCCAAATTTCAAAAGGTTCATTAGTTTGATACTAACATACTCTCAAAGCAACAAGCGCATTATTATTAACCATAATGTGAGGTTATTTCTATCTTTATATCTTAACACACCCAACTAACATAGGTCAAACCTATTCAAGGACTCACAACACTTTTTGCATTAGATGATCGTTCCTTAATGGATTAGAGAGATGAGACTTAAAGCTTAATTTATACCAAATATGGGCTTTTACATGAGGATGATTCACTAATTTATCTAAAGCAATTATATACAATACTGCCAAAATGGTTAATCTTAAAGATCCAATTATTTATTCACTATTCAATTTTGATGTAATATTGCAAACACGAGTCAACATAATGATATAAAGTATTTATTGCATTTAACACTCATGTAGGCTAGATATATTCATTTATAATGAAGTGTTGTCAATCATAAAAATAACATTCTATTTTTCTTGATAGAAGGTGTAACCAAAGGTGGCTATAATTAAGAAGAAATGGATAATTTCCATTCGAAAAGAGAAGAGGGTAGAATAATTTTATATACATTATCATAATGTTGATGTTCATTCAAATCAAAGGTTCACCATAAAAATATATTATATCTCTTTGCTCCTTACTATCTCCATTCGTTCTTTTCCTACACTAGCTAACAATCAAAATAAATCAGCTCCACGTTGGCAATATACCTCCTCCATGAAAGGATCTATCCAATAAATATTGGTCATAAAATATAAACAGATCTATCCAATAAATATTAGTCATAAGATAAACAATTTGATGAAGTGAAGCTATCACAATTTAAATCAATCATCAACATCACTACTACTAATTTCAATAGCACATACAAAAACTTTGCATCAATCGAAAGAAATTATTATTACAATCCACTATCAAAGCTCAAGTAATAAGTCTTATCCAATCTTAAGAATACTTAAAATTGTTTTATTCTCAATATTATTCATAATTAGACATCACAACTTAATTATCAATACAATTAAACATTACCACCAAGTCTTCCAATCACAAATCACAATTATAACTTTTTTCATTGAGAATCACAATTATAACTTTATTCATTGCTACCATTTTTATTTTTTTAAACCTAAGAGACTTACCAAAATATGTTGGAGCCCCTTTAAAATAAGAACCCAATAGATAATCATGTCAAGAAACGTATTCAATATTCATTATAAATAACTTTTCTCCAAGCTTTTGTGTTTCAATTGAATATTGATTCGTAGTCTTATTGCAATACAGGATTATAACAACATTGAACTGGAGAAAGTTGTTTAGAATTGTTTAGGAAAAGGTTTCCCTGAAATTTTTGAGTTAGAACATTGCGTATAATTATGTGGATGGATACAAATAATAATATTAGTAGATCTAATCTTGGACAATATATTTGTGTATAGTAGTATAAGCACTGGTAATATTCTAATTCTATTCTATACTGGTAGTAGAATTAGTAGGAGATCATGGAGGACAGCTAATTTTCAAAAGAAATATAAAAAGGTATAATCTTTACATATGTAAAACGAAACGATGCAGACTCAACTGCAGCAAATGGCTAAACATTTTTAGTTTACATGTTTTTGCAGAGAGGGGAATATTTACAAAAAGAAGAGAAAGAAATTAATAATTTCTTGCTGATAAAGAGCAAAAGAAACAGTTTCAATATGGAGGAGGATACATACCTGAACTAATGGCGATTTCTCCAAATTCGAATCTCAGATTCGACAAGGGTTGAGAGCATCACAGCCACCAGTGTGACCACAGTCACAGCTATGATGACCACTCTCCTCTTACCATAATGCCGATGCTGGCTCCCTTGACTTTCTCATAAATTTCCTGCTATATGCATTCAATAATATAGCAAAATTTTCTACCATATGCATTAAATATCACAGCTCGAACAAATACAGCTTTGAATTGTAGAAGAATACTCACCTTGTAGAAACCTGTTCTCTTTTGTCATGCGGTTAATGCCCAACCTCAATTCAAATGAAGTGGCTCATAACATTAAAAAATCCAATTAATCAGCATTAACCAAATATTATTATTTTATCCATCCCATTAAAAATCTTGCTATTTTATTTTGTAAAAGACTTATATTTTCTTTGTAATCAATGGAATCTAATTGGTCTCCAAGCTCAGCAATCATTTCGAGACAGAGAAATGGTTCCAAAAGCATCCCTAAGAGACTAATTACACCGAAGGCATTTATATTGATAGATGAATGGTTTAGATTCACCTCACGGTATGTGAGATGCGAATCTGGTTTTGAACAACGGTTTTGGAGGGGATTCACAGTTTTGAAGGGGAGGTTTTCGGCCAACACGGTTTTCATGCCCCTTGTCTTGGCAGTGATCTTCACGTTGATTTCCATATATAATTAGTAGGAATTGGATATTTAAGTGATTGGTTGATGCGATTAGTGTTTGTCTTTGTTATCTGACCGATTCGCTTTATTGTCTGATTGTAAATAGTTGATACAAATTACACTAACGAAATACTAATGTTGAATATGATAAGTTCTCCTCAAATTAGACCCAAAAAGAAAGAGTACAAGAAGCTTGCAAAGAGCAGTATAAACTGTATTCCTAAAGTTTTAAATGATCATAGGCCCCTTGCAATAATAAATCAAACCATAGTTAGCATTTGCCATGAGAGGAGGGTATTAATGCAGAACAAGATATGCCACTAAAATTAAAGGTTATTTGGTATAAATAATATTAAATCATAAATTTTGTGCTTTCACATATTAGAAGGCTTTGGATATATTTTGGACACTTCTGATCAATATTTTCTTCGTCACTTTTTTTTCGAATGCAATTCAAATTGCGATGATTTTTTAATGCATTAACCAACTCAAATCAACTTCACCAGCACTAACAATATAGTTTTCACAATTACCCTCCATTCTCAATTTATTGATATAAACAATGCCAACGCACATTATAATCTTTCTCTTGCAATTGATATCATTTTAAATTATCAACAATAAACACCCAAACTATCTCATTTTCAAATATTTTATCCATCTCAAATGAGCCACACAATAGAAACTATAAACCCAAAACTTTAAGTCGTACCCTTGTAGAAGAAGTGAAAGCAGAGAGGGCATTGCTAGCAGAAGAGCTCCCAAGTCCAACATAATAAGCAACTCGAACTTATCCGGCTCGAGTTCCATCCATAGTACATAAATCCAAGGCAAAAATAAAGTCCCATGCAATAAACGATCTCGCATTACAGAGAAAACATGGTTTCCATTTCTTTCCTGACTGGAGTATCCGGAATTGTTTGCGGGTGAAAGAGGGGAAACAATATCTCTCCCGTGTTTTCACTTGCTTTCCCTCAAGGGCATTCGAAGAACACCTTCCCCGCCTTCCGCCCTGATAACCGCTGCCCTCTGCTCCTGCTCTGCTTTGGCGACGACAGACCTCGACCTCTCTGCCTCCTGCTGCGCTACCTGCTTCTGCTCCACAGTTTGCCAGAACTCTGGCCAATATGACAGGTGCGTGATCGCCACATCGTCCAGCACAATGTTGAAGTTCTTAGCGCGA
Organism: Torreya grandis; assembly: GCA_037957365.1. NCBI lineage: Eukaryota > Viridiplantae > Streptophyta > Pinopsida > Cupressales > Taxaceae > Torreya > Torreya grandis. The sequence goes on along the minus strand of JARHVA010000017.1, from coordinate 3,531,468 downwards.
CGAACCAGGGACTCCCTTACCATAGCAGAGACGTATGGGCGTTCGGTGAGCAACTTGTGCGCGTTGAACTACGCCACCACGGACTTGACAACCTCATTGCCGATGGAAGGCAAGACGCGCTCATTGTAATTGAGATAGAGCCGCTGGAATATGTCCTGCAGGGAAGCCTCCTCTGGCCTCGACAGCATCTTGAGCGAAAGGTTCACCATCTGTAGGTCCTTCGTGCCCGTGACGGTGCTATTGTTACAAGCCTTCAACCTGATCTCAAAGATGTAGGTAGACGCCTTATAAGAACAGGGTTGACATCAGAGAGCATCTGCCGAGCGAATTCTACATCTTTTCTCCATGCGAATTCGTCAGTCGCTATGACTTGTGGTAAAGGATACTTGAACAGAGTTTCACCATCTATTTTGAAAACTTCCTTAAAGAGCTCCAGAGATATGCAACACTTTGCAGGTTCATGAATATATTTCTCAGTCAACTTTAATCTGTTTGTATACAGCTTCATAATGTCTTCAAAAGAGTCGAACTCATTTGAAGTAGAGTCGAAGAGTGTTGAATTCAGGCACTAAAAAAAAAACTGAACCAGAGACTTAAGTTCATCTGCTAAGAAATCAGACATTTTAAGGTGCCCAAACCGTTCATCTCGCGGGACATATCTCCCGCCATCACTGCCTTGATTTCCGCCTCACAATCAATGCCCGATCTCTGGTTCGGTCTTCAAAAAAAAAACTTGAGTAAAATAGCAGTTTCTTTTTCAACTATGTCTGAGCGGAGAACCCACAGGAACGTGTGCCTGCTCCCTTTCAACCCAAACGTCAGCTCTTCTAACTGCTCTTGGTATTTCATCGCCAAGCTGCCAAACGAAACATATAACACAGAGCCCAGCCGTTGCTTGTCTAGCCATTCCAGGCAGCTTTCGTCTTCATCCCACATACTGCTCTGGTTTGAGACATCCTTCCCTTGTAAAACATTTGGAAGAAATACAAGACCTATTTCCACAGATGGACATCCATTAATGGAAAGTGCCATTGCGACCTCTTTTCCTTCCAATTCCTCAAAAGTGTTGATGAGAACGTAGTCCCCTTTATTCGACATTTGTGATTCATGTAACGCCGATTTGTAGACAAGGTCAGATTCATGCCGTTCACAGTGTAAGGATATCAGATCAGTTGGCCATATATTTGGTATATAAAATATAGTGTTGCTACAATAACAAATCTGAACACGATCTTCTTCAAACCCGCTCTGATACCATGTTAGTTCATGGACCAGCTAGGACTCGAACCTAGGACCTTCCATACGCTGCTGGAGTGCTCTACCACTGAGCTACTGGTCCCTCTTGGACCAGTCCATCTTCGGTCCGAGTGTGGCTTAACACCAACACGTCCCATACCCATTAAACTCTATTGTTCCTCACTTAGATGCATTGTAAGCGACCAAATACATGCCAGTTCTATATCTTATTTGTATAAATATTTTATCATAGATTTTATGTTTTCATGGCCAACTGAAAGCGATTTGATGTTGAAATGACTAGTGGCCTGACATCAGTAAACAAGGCCATTTATCTCTTAATATTGTGTATGTAAATCGACAGTCAAAGTTTGTGCAGCTGCTCGGACATTCCAACTTCTGTCCCATGTGCTTTGAGGGTCTCTTTGTTCGAATGAAGCCTAAATTTTTTTGAGGCTATCAGGCTTTGAAATGTTCATCCATGCCAATGTGCCATACCTTTTTGTGACATTTAGTATACTACACATTGATCTGGTATGCCATCTTTTATACGATAACATAGATTCAAAAGCAAAGATGGCAGCCATAAATTGCACCTCGACCCTTCATCAATGCTCAGAAGATCTTTTTTGTAAATTAAAATCCTCATGACCTATCAATGACTTCAATCTATCACAGTGTATAAGAAAAAACTAGCAATTCGTAAAGAACTATGTATTAAAAAATGAGAGAGGACATTTCGGGTCACCTTCCCTGACCAATCATCAGGATGAATGAAAATATATCAAACATAAACTCAAGACCTACCTGGCTTGGAGTCTTGAAAGAGGATGCGGTGGACAGTTGCATGGCTGCAACAAATCTGCAAATCTACGACACCTTCCAAACTAATGAAAAGTAGAACCTCCAATTTTAGTCCCTTCCACATGGTCCAGAGTAAACCTGTTATAAGGCTTCACACCAGTTGCGAAAATCCCATTTCTGAAAGCTCCCTACATACATTCAATGAAATATTTTAAATCTGAATACATTCAAACCTTTAGAGAGATACTGCTTCGCAACAATGCGTTGATGGCATTGATTAAATCATACAATTGGCTTACAGGGGTTCCTCGTAGGTGGGTGATGAGTTTTTTGGACATAGATGCTATCTCTATTTGTTGTTGTAACGTTGTTAAAGTCTCTCGTAAAGGTTTAAGAGTGTTATGGTTGCTTTCATTGACACATGTATAAATTAATTGTCTTTCACCTTTTTTAAGGGTTAAAGTATTTATTGTTGTTTATTTTTTTAACATTTTTTTCCAAAATTTGTTAAAATATAGGATGATCTAGTGCACTTTGAAATATTTTACCACTTTCACATTGCATAAGAATTTGTATTTGGATCTCAAAATAATTTCATATAAATTAATTGTGGACGCAGATAAATTGAGATCTGAATCGTCATGAAATGTTTTAGTCTATGATGGTTTGCATTCTTCATGGAAAGAGATAGCCTTTTTTCCCAAACTCTGTGTCAAAAATACAACTCCCTTGGTTTTGATTAGGTGATATCTGTATTGGCTGGTTGAAGAACCCAACATACTAGGGTCGAGCCAATTATTTTCGTTATAATGGCACTAGAAAATTAGAAGCAACCAGGAGTAATTTAGAATTTTGGGTTTGAGATTTGGATAAAAAATTGAAGTGGACATGGGTACATACAATCAATATCAATATTGAAGTTGTAGACACTCTGATTGTTTGAGATTACTTTCCCTGGCCATCTACTGGGGTGAAAAAACACAGTGTGATGTTGTTGGCAAAAAATAATTTCCATACTTTACTTGTGCATGATCTACGGAAACAATCATCAACGTTCCAATTCTAAACTTTCATGTGGAATTCTTCGTGGAAAGAGATAACCTCTTTGCCCAATCACTATGTCAAAATTACAACTACCTTGGTTTTGATCAAGCGACATTTGTATTGGATGGTTGAAGATACCAACATGTTTGGGCAGGACCAAATATGGGTGATCGGGTTTTGTCTTGGTGATTGCATTGGTGAAATTGTTTTCGTTACAATGGTATTAGAAAAATTAGAAGCACCCAAGAGCAATTTAGAAATTTGGGTTTGGAATTTGGATAAAATTTTGAAGTGGACATGGGTACGTACAATCAATATCAAGATTCAAGTTATAAATGCTCTGACCATTTATGATTATTTTTCCCAACCATCCGCCAGGGTGATCAAACATGGTGTGATGTGGTTGACAAAAACTCATTTATGTACTATACTTAAGCATGATCTATGCCAACAATCATCAACATTCCAATTCCAAACCTTCATCTAAAATGTGTCATCTAGATTTCATGAAAGATATACATGACTTGCATCCATCAGAAAGGGGTACACAACTTGCAAGGTCGTAGGTTCTTTGATTGGATGTTTGCTACTATGAAGGGTCAACAAAGACAACATTTCCGACTTTCTTTTTATTTTATTGGTAACTAGTAATTGGTAATACCCCCCTCAAGTTAAAATCAAGGATCAACAACCACACAAGAAGTTTAAACATTTAACGCATTATAATCAATTTACAAACAGGGCTTTTAGTTTCATGTGAAAAATGCACTTTACATGGGAATAGAGATTCTAGAAGACCAATAAATGGTGGGAACATTTACATTTATTGTCAAGGTGAGGTGGTCACTTTACGTGTTCACTATGAGTATTGAATACCAAACATTGTTCAAACATAATACACAATATGCTGAAAGCTCTGAGGTGGTCACACAATTTGCCTTTTTAATTCATAAGCAGATAGAGAATTCATCATCATAGATGGTGAATACCAATGCATCTGAGAAGAGCTTTAAAAGGTGAAGAAAACAACATGGCAACAAGGATCTAGTTATTAGCTTTGAGGAAGAGGGCAGTGGTGAATCCATAGAAGATAATAGGTTTGTGAATGATGATGTAGTTCTATGTTACCACCCAAAGAGAGTGAAAAGGGTTTGAGAAGCAGTCATAAGGATTATATGACAACCAAGGCTTCAGACAACATATGAATACTAAATTATTTCACCATACTATATCTTACTAAAGAATCCCTTCCAGTATTACTTGGACCTTTGGGCCAATGGCTAATAATCAAAAGTGAGCTATTAATGCAAGTATGTGACCAGGGGTTAAATTCGATGGTCACTCTTACCCATCAAGAATTTTTTTTATGACGGTTTTTAAAATCATGTTACCTTGCACATGACGTTTATTTCTCATTTTTGACTTTCATAATTTTCATATAAATATAAATATATATATTTTTATAGAACAAAATAATATAACAATAAGGATATTATTGATATAAATGAAATCCTATTCTATTTTAAGTATGTGTAAATAAATCTAAGAAATACTACAACTTATCATAATATTTTAGATGCAATTGTTGAGATCATTTGAATGTGAACCATGTATCAGGGTTTCTTTGATGAGACAATTTATTGACTCACAAGCTATAAAAAAGATAAAAACTTCATAAAAATATAAATTATTAACGAAAAGAAGTCAATGCAAATATATAGTCACAAAAAAAAAGATAAAAAGAAGGTATAACATATAGACTTATATAACACTTAGATAAATATTATAGTAGAAGAGATTAAATATAGAGCATTTCCTCTAAATTGTGATTGAAATTATAGTCGAATTGCTCACATGAGTTATAGTTCTTAATATTAATCTCTACCATGTTTTATAATAGAAATGGCTTGCCACACCATATTAGAGTTGGGTCCCATCAATTTTGAACTAAAAGAAAACATCATATCAGTTGAGACTGGAATACAGGCATGTTCACTTGAATTTGAGGGAGCTTATACCTTTATTTATGTCTCTCTTGTTATTTACCTTCTCAATGCACTTAGCATAAAAATGAAATCAACTTTAACACCAAATATTTCCAACATTAATTTATCTCAATGATTATATATTTTATTTTCTACTTGCCTCAATTGAAAATGTATAGCAACTCTTTGACATTAACATTGATACAACAAACAAATCGTTTCACCTAAATACGAGAAGCAAGAAAAATATTTTCATTTACTGAACTTAATTATTCCTAATCAACATAGTATGGTTTATACCCTAACCAAAAGACTTATCATAGAGTAAGACAAAGTTAATAACTCATTGGAATACCCTTTTCAAACAAAGGCATTAATTTGGAAGTAAAAAATTTAATAGATGGTTAATGTAGGGCTCTAGCTACCCTATGTGAAGTAGGTGCCTTAGAAATCAATGTGTTGTTTTTCGACACATGTTGTTACGAAAAAGTAATGTTTTTGTCCACCGCTGTCAAATTTAACCCCTTAAATAACGTGACGTTCACTCGGAGACAGCTGCAGAAAGTGGACGATCTGTTCGACTAAAGCAATGAACAGAGGTAGACGATCTGATCTGATTGAGATCTGATCTGATTGAGATCCGACTGCGTAGAAAGGAATAAAAAACAGAACTGTGCATGAGGAAGATTAAAGCTTATTCATACCTTAATAACTACGAACTTTTATTAAAGCTTGCCCGCCAAAAAATAATTAAAGTTATAGTTAGTGGCGGTCTGAAAAATAATGGTATCAAAATAAGTACGGAAATTTATTCCAAAAGTTTACCAGGCAATATTGGTTCTGACCGAGAGTCTTTTTTATTGGATATTGTATTTGATTTTCCTGAGTTTGATAGAATTTATAATTAGTTTTAAAAAATTATGGGTTGAGTTTTATTTGAGAGCCTCTTAAAGTAATGGGTCTGTAACCATTGGCAAGGCTATAGTGTGAAACTAGAAGGAGTCCAGAGCATTACTAAGGGTTTTTTCCTATTTCATTTTATTAAACTCGAGCACTACAGAGCTATTGTTAATCATGGCTTCAGCGGTTTTCTCATTGGACTCGAGACTTTCAGGGTTTTGAGCAAGCCAAGCTTAAAATCCCGGTGTGGATAGAATTCCCTAGTTATCCTCTCCCCCTATGAAATTTTGTCAACCAACTCACTAAACCCCTAGGGCATTTCATCTACTATGAACAAACAAAGTTCTATGTAGCCCGTCCTTAGAAAAGGGTATGTGTGGAGATTGACTTAGCTAAGGATCTCAAGGAGTCCATTGAGATTCATTTTAGAAATAACTGATTCACACATCATATGCTTTATATTAACATGTTAAAAACTTGTTTTCGCTGCAAATCCTCAAACCATATGATTCAAGAATGCCCTTTAATGGTCCCCACTTCCCATGTTCCTCAAGACAAAAGTGGCTCTGAGTCCAAACCCCAAAATGGGAATCATGATTGTTGGACCACAGTCACTAATAAAAAAATATTTAAGGCCAGGTAGTGCCAAACCATAACCCATTATATATCAACCCATAGGTGGTCCTAGCTATTTGGTCTTTGCTGGTAAAATGTATCCTCCTGCTCAATTTAAGGCATCACCTCCTATTTCGCGCTCTCCTCAACCAACAGTTAATTTTGTTTCTTCCCCATCCTCTGCTAGCCTGAATCTTTCTTCACAACCCCCTTCAGGGGTGACAATCTCAGAATTTGAGCTCAATCTCATTACTTTCAATTGGAAGGTTGTTTTACGACACTCACATAGCCCTTCGTCAGCCACATATGACAAGTATGTGTCAATAAATGGCAGTTTTTCAAGCTAAGAGAGTTATTTTGAATGATGCAGATTTCAATTAGTTTATAGCCCTTTCAATCCTTTCAAAGGAAATATGAATCTTGATCTTTCTAAATGTTAGCCTATTCATGGAATATTCGAGGCCCTATTGATTTAGCATGTAAGTATACGGTCAAAAACAATTGTAAAAAAAAAATTAATATGAAATTTTTTTGCATGCAAAAAGTCAAGATTTTTGACTTCCTCCTTCAGTTCGTTGCTCACATTATTTGACATGGGGCTATATATCAAGCCCCCTGTCATGAGCTTGGTTGTGGTGGTGTTGTCACTCTTTTGGCACCTGAACTTTCTCAAAATATTATTTTTTGGGGTTCAGACCCCCCCTATCTGGATATCTTGGTGCTATTCAATTTTGATAATCATGTTATTGGTCTTGTTAATGTATATGCATCCAATGATGCAGTTGAAAGCACTTTGCTCTAGAGATAGTTATCAAAATTTCACTTCTGGATGCCCACTAGATCTTATATGGTGACTTCAAAATAGTTGAGTCTTATTTTGTTTCAGCCAAAATGATTGTGCAAAAACTCTGAAGGGCACTTACCCTTTGGCAAAAGTGCAAAGGTTTGATTTATTTGGTAAAAGAAATAAGTCCAATTCCTTCGAGAAACGTGTAAGGTTCCAGTTGTTTCATACTTTTTATTTGCAGCAAAAATTCCAAAGGGAACTTGTCCTTTGAGCATTTTGCCCACACAAAAACCCGACAAAAGTCATTTGTTTCGGCAAAAATGTTAAGTCCAATTTATTCGATAGAAATGTAAATATCAATTTCTTTGGTAGAAGCACATAATTCAATTTCTTTAGAGAAATTATTTTGGATAAATTGTCTGAAACAATTATCCCAATGAAGACAAAAGCACTGAAGTCCAATTGTTTTGGGAAAAGTGCTCTACTGTTTTGGACATTTTGTCTGAGATAATTGTCCCAACAAAGAGAATGGCCGAAGACTCATTTTCATCGAGAAAATTGCCCACGATAAATTTTTTGAAGGAATTAATTTTGTTGAACATTTTATCCATGGTAAAAGGCCCGAATGTGCTCAATATTTAAGAGAGATTGTTGTGGGGATGCAGGGAACAAAAAGCCCAAAACAAGAATGCCAAAGATAGAAGTTTCTCAGAATAAAAGTCCCGACACAAAAAGGTTGAAAAACAAGAATTCTTGTGGAATAATTATCTTGGTGAAATTGATGCCAAGACAAAGACCCTGGAGATCAAATTGCCAAAGATAAAAGCTCTAAAATAATTTGCCCAAATTACATAAGTGTGACAGTCTTGTAAACATTTTTTGACAGGTGCATGGATGTCAACTTTAAGCTACAAAAGTAGCCATTTGGGTTCGAACGAAGGCAAATCTATGATGCACATTTATACAGAGCAAGATGATCCAACATTACATGATCAAAGCTAAATAAGTCAAAGGATCCTAGGACTAGTGCATGCATGACAAGTGTCGAGCTCACAGGGCATAGTTAAAAGTTCAAGCATGTTCTAAAGATCCAATGATGTGAGCAGATAGTTAATAATTCAATGGGGGCCTGAGATCTAACCAACTGCCACCACATGTCTTGATAATGCTCAATGTAATAGAGACTATTTGTAAGGGACATAGAAAGCCTGTGAGGTTACCAAATGGTACAACCTTGGGGCCAAGTGTAGACAGTAGCCAATGATGTTTTGCCCCTCAAATCATGATCTAATGAAGCACGCTCACCCACCAAAGCAAGATCTGATAGCAGGCAAAGAGTCAAAGTAGTCCAAGGTCTTTTGAGGAGATGTGAAGAGGACAAGTGTCAAGCCCTTGGTGAGTTACCAAGCAAATCAACAATTCATGATTGATCGTGCATCCAACATATTGACAATGTGAATGAGAGCAAAATTTTCAAAGGGGAAAAAGGAAATATAAACTAAGTTGTGCATTTCTCATCTGCTTCGTTTGTCTGAGCTCCTCCATGGGAAAGATACTGCAAGTTTACAAGATCAATATGGACCACTCCTAAGATCTTTAGGTAGCCATGAATAAAGAATATTTTCCAGTCATCATTACAAGAGTAGGTTGTTCCATAGCATAAGGAAGGGTAGTTGTCCAGAATATTTTAGATTTTCCATCGATTAACAAAAAAACATCTCCAAGAAGTTGCACATAATAACAAATTCTATGTGTAGACACCTAAATATGGTCATTGATAACCTCCAACTAGGCTTTTGACCAATTTCCACCAAAGTGCACAATTTGGCCTAAAAACACTAAATCACATTAAATGAGTTGAAATTGATATATTCAAGTGCCAATTTTGGCCAGCGTATCATTAAATGGGGTAATGAAATTTATGGGTCAACTAACTTTGATCAAATCATTTCGAGTCAATATGTCAATTTTGCACCTAGGTGTTTTGGATTGCTCTTTTCTATCAAATTTCTTGTATGGGACACATGCCTTTTTTATCTTGTGTTGACAACATTCTAAATGGGATAGCAGATCCAATGCATCTGACATTGACTTCCAATTCCAATCTAGTCAGAATTTGGACCAATAACAAGGCATTCTAATCAATTTGAGTAATTTGTGCATGAAGTGTTTAATCATGCTTAAGAGCTAATTAATCCAAATCAAGGCCTAATTAATAATTCCATAGAAACTTGTTGGAAACTTATTTTTATAAATGAATATTGAATATCTGCATCATCAGGTGACCTCATTTCTTGGGAAGACATCCCTAGGCCATGAATGCCACAAATATTAGGAGTATGGGTCTCTCATGCCTTTTTATTACCTCCCATGCCTCATTAACGTCATTTATTTCAAATTCATGATGAGAATAATTATGGATTCTAATTACATAATTTAATTAATCCATGACCACACATCTCAATCTTGAGATGGGCGGTCATGGTTGATTCTGATCATTCTTGAAAATCTATAAATAGAGAGGCCATGAACATCATTTTTAAGATTAATTTGTGCAAAGTTACCATGTCAAATTGATTCTAAGAGCTCTCACATGCCAAAGTTATGATGCCAAAATATTGAGCCAAGCCAAGCCAAAGCCACAAGGTGTTGAGGAGAAGAGGAGATAGCCAAGCCTCTTTTGATGAAGATTTCATGAGCACAAGTCAAGCAAGCCACTACAACAAGCATTTGGAGAATCCAAGGAAGGTGAAGGATTCTTGTTTTTCTTTACATTTTAGTTGTATTTTTCATTTTTTTTTGTTATTAAGCTCACCCTAGTAACTAGGCCTAGAGATGTATGCTAATTAGTGTGTTTTTATCAATTTGTTTGCATTTTTAGACTGGCACAATACTAATCACCTCTCTCGAGTCAAATTATTAATTCACACTATTTGGCTCCTCAAATGAATATCCTCTTTCTAACTCGTGTGAAAGGCATTATCAGCCAAAACATCAAATGATATGCTCCAAATCTTCATCATTCCTTGTAGAGACAGTTGGAATAATTATTTTTCTTACAAATGAATGAAGATCTCAGACGTGGCAAAGGGTATATTCCAGTTGAATGAATCTTGGCAAACTGAAAAGTTTGTTTTGTAATTTTGAAAGTTGTGACCCATAGTTCTAGATTTAAAAATGTATAAATAAAAGGCTTGTCTTTTATTCGAGAGATTGGTTGGCCATTGTGTTGGTAATTGTGGTCATTGTTGGTCTTTGGTTCTTCCTTAGTATAGGCTCTTCCACATTTTGGGATCACTGTTGTGTACATTTTGTTTCACTTGCTAAGGTGGTTGCAATTGTACAACCATTAACAAGCTCTAAGAGCATCTCTATATGTCTCTCTTGTCCAACATGGAACAAATCTACCATGCTTGCTACCATGGCAACATTTTGAAACACTAATGTGTGTAATATTTTCTTACAAAGTTAATGAAAGTGCTTGTGGATCTTTACCATTTTCTATTGATGAAGTGTAGTAATATGTCTTGAAAATGTTGTTGATCGGATATCTTATTCTATGCTCATTACTGGTTGTTATCTTGGGTTTAGATTTAGATTATAAATCCCTTTCTATATTATATTTGGGAATATGTTGTTGAATAACTTGTTAGGGCACCTTAGGTCTATAAATTTGACATGAATTTTTTTTTTTGAAAGTTTATTTGCAGTGTATGCTCTAGGTTTTCAGGGACATTTGGTGTTTCCCATTAGCTTGTATTTGAGTCTTCTCTACATATTTTCCTAAGGATAACGTCATGAACATTATAAGAGACCCTAGTGTTTGAACAAGCCACCATCGTGCCACCTTCCATTTTTATATAGTCATCTAACTATCCTACCTCATCCCACCCTACAAATAATACACCCTTTGCGTACTATAAGTGTTATTTGCCTTACAAATGCATGAGATCTTACATACTTGAAATGTGTTTTTAGTGTGTGTTTTAAATCCTAGCATTGCAATGTTTTTATTCAGCCCCATTGTTGTTTAAGATCCTTCAGAATGAAGATTGCAGTCACAATTTCATCTATCTTTAGTAGCTTGTGTATGACTGAGAGAATATGTGCATTTTGTGTGACAACCCTTCATGAGTGAAGTGTACAAACATGGTTATGCCCTGGTCATATCTGTTCCTTGTGCCAAAAATCCCCATGGAGGTTGAATTGTAGAATCTTTCCATGTGAGCAAGCTATCACATAGGTCCTCTCACTTTGGTTCACATAGAGCTAGAAGTAACAGGGAGCTAACCATACCCTTTGCAGGTGCCTCTCAGTCATTTTCTACATTTGGTCTAATTTTGATGTAAAACCCTTCCCCGGATACAACTACATTCTAGTGGGTTTTCCATCATTGTTTGCCATTTCCTTCAAGTGTGCAAGTCTGAGTGTAAGAGATGTAGAACTAGGAACCAACACTAACTATGGGTGATCGAGTTTTACCTTGGTGATTGCACTAGAGAAATTGTTTTCATTATAATGGCATTAGAAATATTAAAAGCACCCAAGAGCAATTTATAATTTTGGGTTTGGAATTTGGATAAAATTTTGAAATGGACATGGGTACATACAATCAATATCAAGATTTAAGTTGTAAACGCTCTAACTGTTTGTGATTATTTTTCTCAACCATCCATCAAGGTGATCAAATATGATGTGATGTGGTTAATTAAAACTCATTTTTGCACTATACTTAAGCATGATGTACACCAACAATCATCAACATTCCAATTCCAAACCTTCATGTGAAATGTGTCATCTAGATTTTGTGAAAGATATACATAACTTGCATCCATCAGAAAAGAGTACACAACTTGTAAGGTCACAGGTTATTTGATTGAATGTTTGATATTGTGAAGGGTCAACAAAGACAACATTTTTGACTTTCTTTTTATTTTTTTGGTAACTAGTAACTAGTAATTAGTAATACCCCCTCAAATTAAAATCAAGGGTCAACAACCACACAAGAAGTTTAAACATGTAACACGTTATAATCAATTTACAAACAAGATTTTTAGTTTCGTGTGAAAAATGCACTTTACATGGGGATAGAGATATCTAGAAGACCAATAAATGGTGCAAACATTTATATTTATTATCACGGCAGGGTGGTCACATTATGTGTTCACTATGAGTATTGAATACCAAACATTGTTCAGACATAATACACAATATGTTGAAATCTCTGAGGTGGTCACAAATTTTTTGTTTTTAATTCATAAGAAGACAAAAAATTCATCATTATAGATGGTGAACACCAATGCATTTGAGAAGAGCTTTAAAAAGAGAAGAAAACAACTTGGCAACAAGGGTTTAGTTATTAGCTCTGAGGAAGAGGTAAGTGGCAAATCCATAGAAGATAAGAGGGTTGTGGACAATGATGATGTGTTGAGCTCTATGTTACTACCTAAAGAGAGGGGAAAGGGTTTGAGAAGCAGGCATGAGGATTATACGACAATAAGGGATTTAGACAACTGTCATATGGATGAAGATTAAAAAGAGGTAGATGAATATTAAATCATTTCACCATATTGTATCTTAGTAAATAATCCCTTCTGATATTACTTAAACCTTTGGGCCAAAAACTAGTAACCAAAAGTGAGTTGTTAATTTTGTTTCTTCCCTATCCTTCGCTAGCTTGAATCTTTCTTCACAACCCCCTTTAGGGATGACAATCTCAAATTTTGAGCTCAATCTCATTACTTTCAACCGCAAAGTTGTTTTGTGACACTCACATAGCCCTTCATTAGCCACATATGACAAGTATGTGCCAAATAACTAGTAGTCTTTCAAGCTAAGAGAGTTTTTTTGAATGATCTAACTTTTAATTAGTTTATAGTCCTTTGAGTCCTTTCGAAAGAAATATGCACATTGATGTTTCTAAATGATATTCTATTCATGGAATGTCCAAGGCCTTATTGATCTGGCATGTAAGTATATGTTCAAAAACAATTATTAAAAAAAATAATTAATATGAAAAATTTATACATGCAAAAAGTCAATATTTTTGACTTCTTTCTATTGGATATATTGTCATTGATGTCAAAGGTCTCGCATTGGTGATAAAGGCCCCATTGCATTTAATGATGTTTTTAATATTCATATCTTGGCTAATGTGTGTAAATATTTATTTAATATTAACGAATATATTTTTGGTTGCATATAAGTCAAAAGAAGGCCCATGGAGAACTCAAAGAGTAATGGAGTAAAGACAAAAGAGGAATGGGATGCATTTTCTCATGAATAGTTATCTTGAGGAATTCCAAGAGTCACCATGTGAAGACAAAAAGGGTATGACACATTTTTCCATGAAGGGACACTTTGAGGAATATGAAAAGTCACCAAGATAAAGACAAAAGAGGAAAGGATGAATTTTCTTATGAAGGGTCACCATGTGAGTTTTCAAATGCAAGGATATGAAGGGTCATGCAAGTTTGGTGCCATTTTCCATGTAGATTGAAGGGTCACAAAGGGTGAATGCCAAATGTCATTTGGAAAGCTATAAATAAAGGCTTGAGAAGCCATTTGTAATATGCAAGAGAGTGCATGGTTTGTATTTGTTTTAGAGGAGAGAAAAGCAAGAGATATTGTAGAGTTATATCATTTGTTGAGTAAGCAACATTGAGAGATATTAATGTTTTATACATAAGAGGGGTTGGTGCTCAAAAATATTTACAAGGGTTAGGTGCTCCTATGGGTTGGTGCTCACAAATCTTTGCAAGGGGTTGGTGCTCTTGTGGGTTGGTGCTCACAAATATTTGCTGTCTTGGTGATTAGTAAAGGGGTTGGTGCTCTTGCAAGTTGGTGCTTGCAAACTTTGTAATTTGAGTTGGTGCTCATTCATATACTTGAGATTGTTCTCCCTAGTTTTTCCCACTTTGGGTTTCTACGTAAAAATTTGGTGTCCCTCTCTCTCTCTCTTGTGTCGTGCATATTATTGTTTTAGTTTTTTATTTCATATCTTGAATGTGTGATTAAGTGGTTAAAGAAAAGAAATTAGATTAAGTAAAAGATATATAATATACTGATTCACCCCCCTCTCAGTATATTTCAGGCTTAACACCTCCTTCAGTTTGTTGCTCACATTATTTGACATGGGGTTATATGTTAAGCCACTTGTCATGAGCCTAGTCATGGTGTTGTTGTCACTCTTTTGGCACCTAAAAAATCTAAAAATATTATTTCTTGGGGTTTAGACCTCACCTATCAGGTTATCTGGATGCTATTCAATTTTGATAATCATCTTATTGGTCTTGTTAACCTATATTCACCCATTGATGTAGTGAAAATCACTTTGATCTAAACATAATTATCTAAAATTCACTTCCAAATGCCCACTAGATCTTATATGGTGACTTCAAAATGGTTGAGTCCCATGAAGACAAAGAATATTGCCTTCTCATGTGTTGGTGTGCTAAAGAATGGGAGTCAAAGTTTTACATGCGTAACAAACTCGAGGTGTTTGATCCTAACCACCACTGAAGGAGAGAATTAAATTCCCTTTGGTTCACCTAGTCTAATTTTTACTAGGGAGAAGATAGAGTGTTTAAATATCTTGATTGAGCTCTGTTTGCAGAACAAGGCATTTTTTCTTTGTGCCTATGTATGGTCAGCTAGTAGTTGTTCTCCTTAACACCTTTTTATCAGACCATCATCCTATTTGCTTCAAATTTGAATGGACCACTGATTTTAAAACAAGGTTTACCCCTTAGGTAAATAAAACTATTTTTATGAAATTGGATACTAATTAATCTCAAGTCCTTAAGTACATGGAATTGGATGCAAAATATTCTCAATTTCCTAATTAAATCGATAAAAATTGGATTTAATGTTATATAAATGAATATGAGC
Organism: Torreya grandis; assembly: GCA_037957365.1. Lineage (NCBI taxonomy): Eukaryota > Viridiplantae > Streptophyta > Pinopsida > Cupressales > Taxaceae > Torreya > Torreya grandis. The sequence goes on along the minus strand of JARHVA010000017.1, from coordinate 3,516,207 downwards.
GAATTGAAAACTCTGAAAACTCATTTATAAATTAAACTCTTATTTTGGTGTTATTTTATAATTCCCCGTACTTAGTTTTAGTGTCTCATTAATTCTCTCCAGACTGAATTAATAAATGAAACATAGAATACTTAAAGGAAAATTAACACCAATCTGATAATGAAGTTCACTCATTTAGGTCCTACATCTCAAGGTTCATAAAATAAAGAACCAATCCATTTAAAAGATGCAAGTATCATCAAATTACAAACTTACATCAAAATGTGGATTCAAACCTATAATTAGTGTTGAAACTGACTATGAAGACTTTGAAACTGATCAACAAAATGTCTTTCAAAGTTCATAGCACCTATTCATCTTCTTAGTGTTTAGGCATGGTTTCTCCATTAGGAGTGTATGAAAAACTCTTTAAAAAAATGGGCATTATGACAATAAGGAGTGTCTCCAATTTTTATCAGACCTATAACTCCCCAAAAAAACCCTATAATAACAAATCACATTTGCCCATGGCCCGAATGCCTTACCAAAATAGGCATGTTATCCTTTTTTTTCCATTTGGGACTGTGTGGTTTTTAATACACACACACACACACACACACACACACACACACACACACACACACACACACACACACACACACACACACACACACACACACACACACACACACACACACACACACACACATTCTCCATAGCCAAAGGCCATATCAAATCAAATAAACACATAAAAAAAACTCAGGTTTGTGTATTCAAATAAGACCACCTTCACCCATGGCTCCAAAAGCCTTCCAAATAGGCAATTTAACCTTTTACATTCAGGACTGTGTCTTATATTCCCATGTCGAGTCTGTCCTTGAAAATATATAATCATGAATATACAGAACACTATCCAACTCGTGGTCCAATAGTGAGCTCCTTTTGGCTTTTCCAACAATTGTGACATGAATCCACTTTAATTAGCAAATGTATCACTGAGAGATGTGACTCAAGGCTGTGACCTAACAGTCAAGCCATATCCTTTTAGCAGTGAGGTCATGGGTTTGACCCTTATCTGGCACCTTCACAATTTGCTTAGGGATAAATATCCCACATTTGACAAAGGAGAGTATAATGAAGGCTTCAAATACCCTTATAACTTATGGCTTTGGCCATGTCCTTAGCATTTTGAAACAATCAACACTTTTAGGCTATGCTTGGTCGGTGGTTGGTTGAGTTCGTTTTGAGCTCGACATAACTGATCTCGAGCAATGTGGAGAATAAAATATTTGAGCTTGGTTGTATGGCTAGAACTTGAGCAAAATGGTGAGTTGGTTGTTTGAGCTGGCACTCCGGCTAGGTCTCTAGCTCACCATAGATATGAGTGACTCCAAAAATAGAATAATGTGGTGGTAGGCCATATGGTGCCTTGAGGACCCACCATGTGGACTTGTTAAAAAACTTCTCATCCTACGAGATGCACTAAAATATATATGGTATTTGGTTTAATAATTCAAGATTTTAGTCTCACATGTATGGTTTAATAATTTAGGATTTTAGTCTCACATTTAGCTTGTAAACAACACAGAGGCATAAATATGAAAAAATGTAACAATAGTAACATGAAGTAATGGGGGCAAAGGTACCCTTCTGTAAAAAGAGTGTGTCAACCCTAGTTGAGGGTCTCTAGCCAACAAATAGCAAGGCCCATTTATCTGAGCACAAGTGTCTAAGATTGAAGGAAAACATCAAACACCCTTTTAGTATTGTACTACCACATGTCACATGTTTATTGGTCCTTTTGGCAACCGTACATGCATCCACATCACTATTTTACTATTGACTATTTTTTATCCAAACTTTGACCAACAATATCTAGAGCATACAATGTCCATTTTACATGTTGCAATATGCATTGGAAAGATCTCAAAATTATCTTCCATACTATACTATTTTTGGGAGTCTTGGGAAATATAAAGGGTGAAAAATCCTATGAATAAACCACTCCTTCAATTAAATCCCATAAATCATAGTTTTATCTCAATACTACTCATCTTAGACATGAGTGAACTGTGGGCATATTATTCAAATTTGGAACCTGATTCACAAACCCTCTGGGGATTTTGGTTGGATTGCTTGGTGGGATAATGTCATTACTTGCACTACCACTTTTCTTCAAATATATGGTAAGCAAGTTGATATCTTTCGATAATACCTGCATTTTTCCATAAATTATGAATTCCTTCAGGTATCATAGGAACTCAAGGCCTCACATTTTAATACTCACCTTCAAGATCAAGCAACTGTTTAGAGACATAAAATCTAAATTGAAGAGGCATACAAAACTAGAGGAACACAATTCAGAGATAGGATGCATAAGATAAATGTTGGAGATAAAGTGACCAAATAATTATTTTCTTGACTTTGGTCTAGATAAGTTGTTGACAAAATTAAATCCATTAAATATGCCTCAATCAGATTTACTAAATTTATTGATATATTTCAAGCTTTTTTTAAACATTATCATGGGGTATTTACAACCTAACTTTTTATTCTTTCTCACGAAGTCTTGCTCTCTCAATGCCTTGATGTTATCCTGTGCAAGCTCTCTAAAGAATAAAGAGTTTCTTGTGATAGACCTCTTAGATTGAATGATCTCAAGAAATTTTTTATGCATATGGCCAATGATAAAACCCCAAGAGTTGATGGGTTTTGTTGTGAGTTCTATCAAATCCTATGTGTCCTGATCTTCATAAAGTTTGTTCTGAAATTGTTTTGTCCAACTCTTTGGGCTCTCTCATCAATCAAGGTAACATCAAGTTTATTCCTAAGGATATAGATCTATAAGTTATCACCAATTGGAGTCCTATCACCCTTCTTAATGTGTCTTATAAAATTATTACTAAAACTCTTGACCTCAAAATTAAACACCTTCTCCTTTTAATTGTTAGCAGCGAGTGAACATGTTTTATTCAACATAGATGCATTATGGATAATGTAATTATTGTCTAGGAAGGTATGGAATGGGTTAGGATTTCCATTCAAAAGGCTTTATTTATCAAGATTGATTTTGATAAGGCCTACGATCAAATTTAGTGGCCTTTCATTATCCCAACACTTTAGGCTCTTGGGTTTGTCCCCAGGTTTGTGCAAACTATCAATATGCATTTTTAGGATGTTAGTGCATGTGTCTCTATCAATGGTACTCAATCTTAGTGTTTTGACCTTCATCACTCTATCACATAGGGCTTGCCTCTAGTTTCATCTCTTATGTGTTGGTTATTGAAGGATTTTGCTATCTTTTGGCTAATTATGCTTTTATAGCTTTGGTAAAGGGTATTTCCCTCCCCAATTCAGACCATCAACTTATTAATGGAAATTTTATAGATGACTCATTTCTCACTCTTTAGGAGAAAAATCCTTGACACTTTCTGCCTTGCTTTTGGAACTTCCATCTAATGGCATAAGACTCAATGTCATCACCAATCCCTTTCTTCTAAACCATCCTAGTTGGAGGGATATCAATGGAAATGGATTCTCCTATGAATTCAATTTAAATTCTTTGGAATTCCCTTTGTATTTAGAGCCTCTCTTTTCGATTTTTGATCTTACATGAATTCAAAGGGTTGGGAAAAAATATCCTTTTGGATCACCAAACCTCTGACTTTAGCAAGAAAGTTTCAGATTTGATCTAAGGTCATGGTTGCTACTCATATTATTAATCTTCCTCTTGGGCTCCATATAATGCTTCCTATGATAAGTTGGATAAATTATTAAGGGATTTTTTGTGGACCAAATCTAAAGGCCATCATGGTTTTTAGAGAGTCTCTTGGGCCATTCAACCTAACAAATTTGGTGGGCTTCAACTTATTAACTTTAAGATCCAAAGTCTTTCCTTTAGTGTCAAATGGATAATTAGAGGCTTGTAGACATTACATTTATAAATGATTTCCTCTCAGTAGAAAGGCTTGGCAAGCGGTTGGTTTACAAAACCTTTCCATTAACCCTATTCCTATTAAGATCAATAACACTTTTGTTATGTAAAGCATCTGAAAGTCTTGGTAGAGCCTCATACCTCACCTTATTATGGAGAGAGATAGGTTTTGAAATGGTATTTCTCTAAACTCTCACTCCCTTTGGTGGTCTCCTATGCTCAATTATCATAAAGTCCCCTTTGCCATGGTCCCTTAGATCAAAGGTTTAAGACTATTTATAAAGTGTATTAAAATGATTGGATATTTGTTCTATAAGATAAACTGGGATTGGTTCCCATGGAATATTGTGAGGCTAAGTTTAATCTTAATAATGAAAAATTAAAGTTCATATTTGAGTTGCAAAGTTCCATATTGAGGATTACTTACATAAAATTGATGTTACTTCTTTTATGCCATGGTGGAAAGATTGGAAGTGGCCTATATTTATGCCCTTTAGTCATTATTTTCCTTAGCTAGGGTACAATATATTAGCTCCTTAGCACATCGACACCAAAACTATTAATCATTGCTGGAATCTTAGATATTTTCCTTCTGTATGGTTTAGAAGGTTTGTTAAATTTATGGACAACTCTTATTGAGCCTAAGAAAACCCATTTTACTTTGTGTATTCTTTACCAAGGTTTGCTTATTGGTGACTAGCTCAAGTACATAGAGATCTCAAACCCCATCTATCCCATCATGATCTTTCTTCTTAGAGATGGATTAACACTATTGTCAATCCCTTTCATCCTAAATTATTCACATGTAAAATGGCTATCTTGGGGGAATCTACTTTATTCCTATAAGATACAATAGATTTTGGTAGATTTTATGTGTTGACATTCTTTTTTTGCTTTAGAAATAATAGACACTATTTCTAAATTATATAGCACCTCAGTCTTGTACACTTGACAAATACATATCATGGATATTCCTTTAGCTTTTAGACCTTTCTCACTACCAAAATTCTTGCATACATTATCACTTTGTGTCAAATTAATTATCTCTTAGTCTAACCAATGCCATTTTGATGATGCAGGCCTTCTATCTTTCTTAAAATGTTATAAACCTACTTATCTTCCATTTCTACAAGTTCTAGACTTGTATTTATTTTATAACTCCTTGGATGCTTACATCCCAATTAGATGCCTACTCCAACATAAGTCTTCTATTTCAATGTAAGTATCCAGTGCCCTAAAGTCATTTAATTTATAAATGAAATTTATTCTTATGGGAAACCTAAGTGATTTAATGTAAGAAATTATCCAAAAGTATTGGTATAAATACAAGATCAACCCTAATTGATTCCTAACCTAGGAAAAACTTGGAAAAACTAGCAAATCACAAGTCAACTTACCAAAAGCATTATATCAGGTAATCATGTGAGAAAAGCTTCCCTATTTTATCTTATTTCCATATAAGTCATAGGGATAACATATTTACAGGTCTGAAGTACTAAAGGATCACTCTATGCACCATATTTTCCAATTTATAAGCTAGGTCACTATTGTATTTATTTATCATAAATTGCATGATTCACACATAAGCCAATGTGTAAGGGAAAACTGCATAAGTGTGAGGCTCTATTCAGAGTATTTGTAGGTAGTGTTCATTGATAGGGGTCTTTGGGGAATGTGTCCATTAACCCATTATTTTCACAACCACTATGAAGATGAAATACTAAGGTTTTATTATTTGACAAGAAGTGATAGTCCATGATCTAGATCTGAATGCAACAAAGCAAAGGTGACATAGAACCTAGAAGCATCTAGATGATTACATCTAGTTTTAATAGGTATTATTTACTAAACATCTACATCCAAGTTAGATATTATTTTTGATGTAACTGTCCTAGGTTGATGCAAGTGTTTGCAGCTATAAAGGTATAATTTCTAGAATCATGTGACTAGTATAGAATCTAGATCTAATCTACTTTATGTTTGTTATAGATATAGATATGTATTAGCATTAGAACTAGATAAGTATCTTATTTTCATTATCATTTTAGTATTATTATATTTGTACTTTATATCTTTAGCATCTCAACATAATAAATTTAATATATATTTATTTGAGTTTCACAAACATTTGGCCTACTTTAGAGATAGTCTATCATTTGTGTGCCCTAGGCTATCTCTACCCATTTAACCCTAAGTTCTCCATATCTAAATTTTAGGGTTAAACATATGGTGAACATGAGCTTTGTGTCTTTGTGTGAAAACCCTATTTTGCCTAGGGTTTCCTATTTTATGATTTCTAAATATAGTAATTATTCACTTCTAATTTTTTTAATCATGATTGATTATTCCTTAAAATTTGTAAAACTTTCTTATTTGATTCTCATATCAATTTTTAAAACATTTAAAATGAATACAAAGGAGCATCTTCCTCCTCATAACCCTAAAGAGGGTGATAGATACCATCCCTCTAACTAGGTACGAGCTATCACTCTTTTAAAGGGTAAGGTGGATGGTGTATACACAATATTTTCAAATGTTTATCAATTACTAATGTTTTTTATCTTGCAGGATCCCATCAAGTCTCAATCACTCTGAGTGCACACCTTAAGGGGTGGATAGACCATTGGTGCTTCCTAGGATTGTTGTCCCTTTTTCCACTTTTAATCTACACACTTGTATCTAGAAAACCATTACCCTAAGCTTGTTCTTCTTTCTTGTATACTCCTCTGGTTATTTTCCACCTTTCATCCCTCTTTTCTTAACCTAAAACCCCTTTCGATAGTTTATAATACTAGGTAAATTGGGTCAACCATGTACTCTTATGGCTGAAATTAATTTAGGGTCTAGGTCAGCTCTTGGTTGACCTAGCCCATGACCTAGTGATTTTTTGTTTGGAATAATACTAGGTCAACTAGGTCAATCCTGTTAGCCAAATTTTTTGGAAGGGCTTAGGGTTATATCCAAATATATATACAAGATAATTTTACCATTATGTAGAGAAGAGAAGAAGAAGTAAGAGTTATTGTGCATCTACTTATACACCATTCTACTTGAGGAACAAGCTTAGGGTTTCATACTTTCTTTAGAGATACAGATCTTGTCTTATGGTGAAGTCTTTTAGATTCATTAATTGGTTGTGTAGCCTAGAGATGATTTATCCTCATCATCCTTACATACCATAACAAACTCTTGTGAATCACCTTGGCCAAGGGAGAGATTAAAGCTCGACAGGTTCATCTTCAAAGGTAAGTATTCCTAACTTTGTTCCTCCTTTGTAAGAGTAGATAGATATGCATTTGTACTTCTCTTCCATGCATTAGGATTCTATATACATTGATATGAGCATGCCTTCTATACATGTTTACTTTTGTTGTTTTTTACCCCCACTTTGTGCCACAAGCTTTGGTGAGCACTAGATTAGACTTTACTTGTTATTAGTTTAGTGAATATGAAAATATAGGGCTTAGTTAGGTTTCTTACTTGATTGTGCTTGACTGGAGTCCTTGGAACCCTCCTTAGTATTATTATTGTGATAAGAAATACCCTCACAGGGTCTAGCAGATCCATATATTGGTCATGTTCTTGATTATCTAATGTATCCCCAATCCAAAGTGTAAGTAGGATCTATCTTCTTCAAGTTATGATTGATTTATAGACTTGATGTATTTCTAATTGCATACATTTTAATTAACCCAGTGTGAATCTAACCCTTGTAGATTTATTTTTCTATATTTATAATACTAGGTCGATAGGGCTGGTATAGTTTCTAACTTTTGTGTACATATTTAACATAGTCACATAAATAATGACTATGTTTTATTTGTGAAAGTCTTTATCAGATACAGGTTACTAGGTTGAACAGGTCAACACAATTTTCTTACAGTCTTCCAAAAAACACACCAAGTTGATCAAGCTATAGACATCTTTCATACTACCATAAAAACATACTAGGTTGACTAGGTTGATATAGACATCTTTGATACTTCTAAAAATCATACTAGGTTGAACAAGTTGGTATAGTCATCTTTATAGGGTTTAGCAAATAGGAAAGTGCAAAACTAGGTCGACCCAGTCAACATAGTTGGCATAATTTGCAAGTAACGTTCAAGGCACTTCAACAATAATCTCACATTCCTCAACATCTTCCAACCCACCAAGGTTCCTTTTTATCTTTCTCTTTAATTTTAGTTTTTCCTTGCATTTTTATTTTTTTTAGTTTACAGTCTTTAAAACTACCCTTATACATCAAACTAGGTCAACCTAGTCAACCTAGTTCTGTATTTTATCTTTTGTCTGCAAGACTAGGTTGACATTATCGACATAGTTCTTAAATACCCTTGCTTCAATTAGTATAATAGTGACATTGTCAACTCTGTATTGTAATTTTTGCATACACTGTCATCTGAGCTGATATTGTACTATGTTTTAAATTATATTTAACATTTATATGCTCGTAATTACTTCACACTTTCACTTTCAATGGTTTGCATGCCTAAAATAGTTCACATAGTATAATTAGGTGGTTTTTAAATATACCATTTAGCTGCACTATTTTTCTATTTCTTTCACACACTACCAATATATATAATTTCAAATCATATTTAAACAATTATCTACCCAAGGCCTACCTACTTGGATTTCATCACCAAAGGGGAAGTTGACTTGGTTTTTTGGCCAAGTATAAACACGTGGTTAATGGTATATATTGTCAAAGCACCCAACACCCTTATCATTATGGGATAGTGAAGTGAGGAGGTAGGCCCAATACTAAGTTAGTATCATTACCAACACAAATCCTTTTCAGCATAAACATCCGGAAACCATCCATAGATTGCTTTTTAGTTCCCTAATTTCAACCAATTTCCCTATCACACTTAAAATAACACTTTATAAATAATATAACAACATTCAAGATGACCTCTTAGTTAGCATTTACTTTCCAAGGTGATTGATTGCTCTTTGTTCATTGTATGTTATATTGCAAAAACTTTGATGTAAGGTTTTGTGTTGTGTGCCTTAATTGGATCATCCCCATTGACCCAATTGATTATGTATTTACTTTCATTTCTTTCTTTCAAATACATTTCACATTTTTTCTTATTTCAATACACTATTGTTCTTGTTTGATATAGTCTTTTACAGATTATCTATTTCCCCTACCTGTAGTACTAAGTCAACCTGGTCAACACAATATTCTTCTCTATCTCTCAAGATATAGTATTGAGTTAACCTTGTTGAATTTGTATCCTTATTATGCTACTTTTTGTCCCAAGTTATAGTACTAAGTTGAGCCTATTAACTCTATATCCTTGTTTACTTAGTTTTTAGACCCTATTTTTAATACTAGGTTGACCAGTTGACTTTGTACTCTTATGTGCCCCTTTATATTTCCTTGTTTTTGCATCACCTTTGCCTTTTCTAATCTCTCTCCTTTATCATGAACTTCTTGTTTGAAGACAACGATGATTTTAATTCAATGAATATGATGATTCTTACCAACCTTACTAAGTTTTCCCATAAGTAGATTGTGTCTCCCCTTATGGATGACATCAATGTTCATATACCCACTTGCACAATAAACTATGGGACCCCTCATTCCTCTTCACTTCATAATCCTCTTTTCACACTTAAAGATCAACCTACATCAGATTATACCCTAGAAATGCTCTTCTTCATCTTTAAGTTTCCTCAACATTGAGGAAAGGATCCTTCTACCATTTGCCAAATCATGATTAGTGCTCAAACTGAAGAGCCTCATTCACCTTCTCCCATGTTCTCACACAGATTTAGGGAGACTAGCTTCTTTTCTTCTCAGTGTCTTCCTTCTATTTTGACTCCTTATAAAATGACCCCTTATTTGACTTCCTCTACCTTCATGCCTAGTATCTCTACTAACATGGTAGGTTCTACATCTAATGGGCCTCTTTCAAGACCCACTATGTTTAATTCCTCCACTAGTGCATCATTTTATACCCATGGTACTCATGCCTCTATAGTTTCTTATTCTCATCCCTTTACTATTCCATATTTTTCCACACAAGCAAATTATGCCACTAGTGCCTCACTTACTAAAAACTCTTCTCAAGCTTCGACTAACACCCATAGTGGTACCCAAACTACTAATTCCAATTCTAATGCTTCAAACAATGCCAACAATACAACCCAAACCCATCAACTTCTATTAAAAAATATTAATCAAATGAATGCTTTTTAAGCTAACAATGCAAATTAAATGATGCAAATGCAAAATCACCTTATTTATCTTCAAACCCACCCTCAACAGATGGCATGGGGCACACATAACTAAAATTTTACCCACCTCCTCTTTGGGATACCCATTGTAATATTATCCCTCAACCTCCTCTTGTCAATAAGACAATCAATCATCTTCAAAATGAGTGTCTTACATATCAAATTTCTAAGATTGATATAGGAGGTATCACCCCTACCATTTATTACAATGGATCAACTGATCCTACCCTTCATCTAAAAACATTTGGAAATATATATAAAGATTGGGTCAAACTAAATACTTTTGACTCTACTAAGATATTAGCAAAAACTCTCATGGGTGATGCTTCAGATTGGTACAACTATCTTAAAACTCATTCCATTACTAATTTGGAAGATTTAGTAAATGATCTAGTCCAAGAGTTCCAAACTAGTGATCTTATTGAGAATACCTTGGCCTATTTTATAACTTGTAAGCAACTTGACACCAAAACTACCTAAGCTTCCATTAAATGATGGAAGACTTTGTCTAATAAATGCAAACATAATATGGTAGATGACAACCTCTTTCATCTCTTTACTAACACTCTTTTTCCCAAATTGCAATATCGAGTCCAGACTCTTTCTTCACATACTTTGGAGGAGCTTATTGACCAAGATAAATGTCAAGATTTCCTTATGCATCAATTCAAGCCATCCTAACCTTCTACAGGTACTTGCATGTTACTTAAGAAAAATAATCATCATTCTACTAGTGATGGTGTCATAGACTCTTATGACACCATTCACACTATTCAATTTATTGTTCCTAACCAATCTTCGGAACAAGTTTCCCCTCGTAACCAATTCAACAATCCTAATTTCTCTTAAACTAATAACATCAATGTTTAAAAACTTTATCCTCAATAGAATTACTAAAACATCTACCAAGGCCTCTCTCATGAGAACTTGATCCCACACATCCTATGAAATCTTGGTATGATCTCAATAAACTTTGTTGGTTTCACACTAGTTAGGATCATTCTCATGAGACGTGTAGACATATTAATAATTTGGATATGGATTTCCTTCTTGGTCCCAATTTCGACCATGATTCTATCATTCTCTAATGCCAACAAGCCTATGACATTGCTTTCAAAGCCCATGAAAGAAATACTAAATATCAAGCTTTAAAACAAGCTAATGCTCATTTGGCCATCTATAAATATCCTCTTCCAAATCACCAAGACACCTAAGGCAAGCCCACCCCTTCTACCAATAATGTTTATGGTCTTCTTTATCTAACTCCTGAAGAGAATGTGGTTAATATGACTAATATGTGAAGGGTGGTTGCTTTCGTTGATCTTTAACCCATCTACACACCTTCATTGTCCTATACATTTCATGTTATCCAAGATTCTTCTCCAACTCACTTAAATGATATGGGGCAAGATGACCTATATATTTTGATGAACCAATTCCAACACCTCCCTTGGATAACACTTCCCAGTCTATTTCTACCATCCCTCCATCTTCTTTACCCAACACCAATGACACTCAAGCTTCTGTCAATACTTCTTCTAGTAATTCTCAATCTCAACCTGCATCAACTTCTCCATCTTCTCAACATAATCTAAAAACTTATCCTCTAACCAAACATTTTGCCTCTTATCCATATTATTTCACATGTACTTTAGTTCCTCCTTCTGAGGACATCATTTAACACTCTACACCTCTTTCCAACAATATTCTTATGGGTTATGATTAGTGGGATCTTATCACAAAACTCAATAATCTCCCATCTCAAATCCCATTTCTATAACTTATGAGGACCTCTCTGCATCATCATAACCACCTGATGTAGCTTTTGTTTGAAATGAAAATCTCTCATCCTCCCCTAGTAGGACACAAAGTAACCTTATATGGATCCAAAGATAGCATTCTCCAATAGTGTGAAGAAATGCCCATAAATGTTGATGAAACCATAGACACTTCTCTTTCCCTCAAATTTTCCATTACTTCCATGATTCTTGATGAGATTCTACTTTGTACGTATGATCCTCCTCTTTTCATTAGTGTTCAAATTGGTGATATCCAAGTTAAATATGCCTTGATTGATGAGGGTTCTAAAACTTGTTGCTTCTCTTAATTTTATCAAAACCCTTTGATATTACAAATACAATCTCAAGTCCACACACAACACATGTTAAGGATATGAATACAAGAAAATGCCTCCTCAGGTTGCATGTGGCTCCTCATAACTATCCCACCTATCATCATTCATGTAAAGGTGATGATATTTAACTTTCCTTTATCATACAACATTTTTGCTTGGTAGGCCATGGACTCATCATATGAGATAAGTTGCCTCTTTCACTTTTTAATGCATCAAACTCCCTCATAGTAGAGCCATCTATAGGATTCAAGGTGACACTAACCCTTGGACTTTCATATAATTCCAAGACTAGGGTGTATTTAAGATTCCTACCATTGAACCCTTGCCAAGCATTCCATTTCATGAATCTCAATGATTTAACTTTTTCATCAATTCCACTTGAGGTTATAATCATCATCCTAAACTTATCAAGAATATTCCCCTAACCTCTTAGATTTTGATGATGATGAGCCTAATGAGATCAATTTTAAAATTCAAACTTCTGATCTCTCACCTAGTCTCATCTCTTAGCTTCATGCTTATTTTCAACCTCATTCTTGTCAACCACCTTGTGATGACATCATTGTTGTCTTAACCAAGACTCAACATTCCATTCATCACACCACATCGAATGATAAGGTCATCCCTACCTGTGTCATTGATATTCATACACCTAATTATGATGATGGTTATACCTTACATGATCCATTCTTAGGAGGTCTTATTTAGTCCCATATGCTGAGATTATCCATTATCATTCCTCTTTGCTTTAGGCCTTTAGTATGTCTTCTCATATTCCATTGTATATCATTTCTAATTTTAGTATTTTTCCTCTTTATCGTAGGGTAAAAATGGTGCAGACACCTCTGAGTTCTAAATAAACTTGTACGATTATGCTTATGGATCATACTATGACTAGGACTTATCACTTTACTAGATATCATGACCCCTATAGCCTACTTATCCCTCAAATGCATGTGACTCTCCTTCAACCTTCTATGGACCCCACCCCTCCCTTAGTAGAGCTTAGTTTGAATCACATTCCTATACCCATTTCAGCTAAGTCTCTTCCTAATTCTAATCATATTGTTCCTTTCATTGAGCCTTATCCAATCTCTCCACCATCCCCACCTTCTCTTAGTGATGATTTGCTCCCTTTACTACATCTGGTTCCTTCATCCATCAAATGGATCCTTGTGATATTCATAAAGTTATCAATCATTGGACTAGAGATTTTTCCCTATACCAAGATCTTTATGCTTTTGTTACACCTCCTCTTATGAGTACACCTTCTAAGACTAATCATAGGCATATCTATTGATAACCATTCATCCAAACATTATCAAAATTTGTGATAATATATTGACACTTTGCATCCTACTACTCCTCAATCTTCAAACAAGGCTATACTTCTTCCAAAAGCATTATGAGTATCTTCTTAAGTATGGTGAGGTATATTATTTTTGGCACCAATATGGCACACATCAAACTGATCATTGTTTCATCCTTTAACAACATCTTAAATATCACCTATTAAATATTCTCGTACCTTCTACTGTTCCTCCCACAAGTCATTCTTACAAGAAGGCTTCCCCTTCTTCCCCATGGTTCCACCTCTTGTGGTTCTATCTCCTCCTATGGTCCCTTCTTCACCTCTTGTTTGCTTCCCCTTCTTCCCCATGGTTACACCTCTTGTGGTTTTATCTCCTCCTGTGGTCCCTTCTTCACCTCTTGTTCCTCCACTTGTGAGTCCCTCACCCATGAATCCTTCTCCACCAGTGAGTCCCTCACTATGGAACTTCCGTCACCCATGGATCCTTCTCCACTAGTGAGTCCCTCACCCATGGTTGCTTTCCCACTAGTGACCCCTTCATCTCCTGTAGATTCCACTCCCATGCTTTCTCTTGAACATCCCTTGCTTGATAACCCTCCTTAGCATGATCCTTCAAGCATTCATACCTTTTATATTAAGGATATTTTCCATGAATTATTTACCTAGCTTTCAATGAAGATCGATGAGATATTAGATGTAGCTCACATTTAAATTCATAAAGACTTATCAGATGTTATGGATAATGTGTGTGGGAAAATATATTAATACTTATGAACACATACATGGTGTTCTTACATTTTCATTTGGATTAGATGTGTGCTCTAACTTTATATTTATCTATTTTTTATATATCATTTGATATTATGTCAAATTCTTATTTATCTTACATGGTGACTTTGGTTTTACATTTTATTTTGCTTATGATGTCATTATGTTCTCTTATGGATTTTTTCTTTATCACTACTTTCTTTTTCTTCATGAATTTATTTCTTATAGCTCCCTTGTTATCTTTTTCATGATTGTTTGATCTCTTATCTCTATAAACATGGATAATTGTTATTGTGACTTGGTTATACAAACCTTTGCTCCCTTTAGTCATTCCTTCTTTACCAAGTGATCAGTTAGCAAATAATTCCTCTCATTATAATCTCCTTTCACCAGTCCACTTTGGATCTCCTTTATTCCCCTCTATTCCTTTTCATATACTAAGCATATACATCGTTGAGACTCGAGAAAACATGTTGGTTCAGAGTTAATCCTAAGTGTCCTAGTCAGTCTTATCTTTGGTTACTTAGATTCCTTTAGCTTAAGCCTAAATCTCATTCGTGTGTACCATTATATCTCTCATGATTGATCATTCCAAGTCTGTATGTATGAGGAATCTTAAAAAATCCATAAAAACATTCAAAAACTAAATCATTTAACTAAATTCAATGATCCAAAAGGCAATATTCAAAATTCTCAAAAGTTAAATCACAATAAAAGATGTGATTCTAAACATATCTCCTTTTTCTAGTTGAAGCTCAAACTCCACAGTTGGCCTCATATTAGAGCTAAGGTCTATTGGGGTATGTTAGGCCATTCGATTAGGAAAGGAGAACAAAAAAATATTTTAGTGTTATCTACTTTATCATGCGAGTACCCAATCATTGTAGTATACTGATGGCTCAGTAAGGCGTCCTAAGGAACAAGGATCACATTGTGGGAAGGTAGGTATATTTTACTTTTCTTGTTCAAAACTACCTACATGAGTTGATCTTACAAAGGGAGTGGTACATATATATAGGAGAGAGAGATAGATACCACAGATTATAATGAATGTGGGACAATATTCCCTAATGACCTAGCTACCCTAAGCAAGCTAATAACATATGTAGACAAAACTCGATGGGACTATAGAATTGGGTCTTGGCAACAAGCCTTAATGAGGTACCCAAGCACATAGAAAATAGAGAACTAATAATTCCTTGTATAAGATGTTGAAACTACCTATAGTAGATATTGTAAAATGATTAGGTTCAATGATGAAATCCTCTACCTGAAGGCTATAGAAGTTCCATCTGCATCAAATAATGTTTCTTCTTTTTGCAAAGGAATAAAATGAATGGTGTACTGAAAGTTGACCCATTACATAATGGATGATGAAGGAAGCAATTTAAATATCTCTGAATATGGTCCAAATTTAATGTGTGGCATAGGTATAGCAAGATTGAGCATAAAAATTGTATGTAATGCCACTGAGATGAACTTATTAGAAGAAAGGTATGGAACATTCACTGCAAGAATACCCATGTGAAGATGAGAGAAAGGCTTAACAACCATTGATGTTGAATACTAATCTATAGATGAAGCACTCAGATCTATAAGATGAATATCCACATAAACATATGAGTCATTGAATCTCTCAACAAGTGTACTCTCACTAACAATAATAGAGTCCTCCAAGGTGCAAGTCTATTATGGCTCTGGAAGAACAAAATTTTACATAGCAACATATGTAGAATTTCCAATGGGACATCTAAGGTCTAGTAGAATCTCATATTATAGTGGCGGCTCAACTAAAGGAAGAACATTATCCACCTAGAATGTGTCATCACAAGAAATACAAGTAGGAGGATAGAGTACAATAGTCTCTAAAAAGACAATAGGAAAAGGAGGATGGGGGATGATATATATCTATATAAGATCCCTAAAAATACTCTTAAGAGTGATCCAAACAATGGAAGGACACTCTATGTGCTCAACATGGTGGTGTAGATCCCATGAAAAATGCATCAATAAGTTGTTATAAACACAATCACGAGATTTTCCTTAGTCATTGTCTTGACAAGGGTTAGTGGGAATAGGAATCTATCCATATAAAAATAGAATAAAGTCATGTTATGTGAGCAAGTGTTCAATGTACATCTACCATGAAGCATAACTTATTGATGCATTTATAAAAATAGAATAAAGTCATGTTTTGTGAGCAAGTGTTCAATGTACATCCACCATGAAGTATAATTGTTCTTTCCAAGAAGAACCACTAGTGTAGAATCAACTCTCCTTAGCCACTGGTATATCTCAAGTGGAACAAACATTACTAAGAAAAGACACCAAATAAGTACAATGAGAAAAACACTACACAAGTGACAATGCACACTCAATAAATAGACGTTAACCTTAGTTGACAATGTGTCTAAGAATGTAAGATCGATCGGTGTAGTGGTCACCAAAGTGGCACACATAATTTGAGGAAACTATGTGCACACAAGAGAGAATGTAAGTCCTCACAAAAAAAACCTAAGACAATCAACAATGACGCCCCTAAAGTTTGAAAGTATATAGCACACTCAATGTTGGATATCAAACTTAGTTGAGAATGTGTTCACAAGTAATCAATGTTTTCAATGTCAAACTGATCAACACACATGATAGAAGTAAAAAAATCCAAGAGGGACATTGGGATTTGTCGATAATATGTCTAAAATGAGAGAATAAGTGTGAAAAATGGGCCAATAAAGAGAAGAAGAAATTTTGTCTTGCTTGTGAAGGGATTTGGCCTCTTGCCAAAATGGGCCTTTCATCAAGGTAAAATACAAGGTATGTAAAAATAATAAAAAATTCCTTTACATTAATATGTTTTCCAACAATAATACCTCCCAAAAGAATATTATTTTTATACCAAAAAAAAAATAAAAAAAATTCATTCACCATTACAAACAATTAAAATATACTTTCCTCCACCAATAATAAAGATTCCTCCACCAAAGAAAAAATATTTTCTCCCACAATTAACATTCACCCTTTATAGATTAAATCACCCCACTTTAAATCATTTACCACTTTTAATATAAAAGGCCCTTGTTTTCAATTTTTTAAAATAATCGAAGAATTAATAAAGATCATATATATAAGAAAAGGACCCAAAAAAATTATTTTTACCAAAACCATGGGTTTTGGAAGTGGGTGGTTTTGCCTTAGATCGTGGTATAGAAAACCACACGTGGAATTTTACCTAGATGCAAATGGTGAGGTGGATGATTGCATGGGCTTAGCATGACTAGTGGAGATAGGCCTTTGGAATTCAAAGAACCAAAACTAGATGCTTAAATACTCATAATTGTTTGCATATCAACCGACTGATCTTTAGAATAAATCTAGTGTCCAATGATGTAGAGGAGGTATGGCAAGTCAATGGTGGATGCTGAGGGGATGGAGATTTGTCTAGGCTGTGTGATAAGGAAAAACATAAATTGATTGTTTGAAAAATACCAACCAAGGCAAAATCATCATGGATCAAGCTCACTATGAAAGGCTTTTGATAGCCAAATCTAAATTCAAGAATCAAAAGATCACATACATAATAAAAATAAAGCAAGTACGGGATTATACCAACCAAGTATATCCTAAGTTTAAACTGCTTACCAACATAAAAAATAACATATCTATAAGCATGCATCATGATGCACCATATTATGCTAGATATAAACAAACACTCTCATAGTCATGTACTATAGACAGGAACTAATATACAACTAAAAATTAATTAGTCATTTGTAGAGAAATAGGGAGTTCATAAACCATATTTACCTATACTAAAAAACCATATAAAGAAACACTCCAAAGCAGGTAATAAACACATCATAAACACCTATGTTTTATGCATTCTACCATGTGCTAACTATTGTGGTATGTGCAAGGTATTTGTCAAATTTATATCGACCTATGACATCTTCATCTACATTAACCTCTTAAATGATGCTCTCCCTCTAACACATTCTGAGGGATGAGTTCTCTTGCATCCACCTCACAACACATAAGCAATTAAATCATATCACATGATAAATGTATATCATAAAATATAAGTGAAATAACACATCAATATGCTCAAAATGTAAACGTATACATTATAGTTAACTCACAGTAAAGTAATCATGTGCCATCATGTATCTAATTAATATTATACTATCCCATAATAGCATATACCTCAAGCTTAGTTAAAAATAACTAAATCTAAATTTGTTAATTATAGATATCCATGAATAATCTAGCAAGTTTGTCTGACGAAGAATTGGGATATAACATCCTTCCCCCCTAAATCTAGTCATCATCCCTAATGAATCTTATTCAAACATGAGTTTTGAATTAAAACCATTATTTATCAAAGCAATAACATGGTATATAATATCAAATTAGGCAAATAAAAATAAATTTACTTGTAGAGCTCATTGTAGTTCGTTCAAATTTCACTATTCTTGGAGTATTGGTTCCATAAGACCCTACTCTAAGACATCTCCCTAATAAAAAATCATAGTTATGAGTATTACGTACTCACATTGATTTTATCATGACCACTCCGAGGTCCAATACCATTAAGACAAGCCTATATACTATATGACTGACCACTTTTGTTACCTTGAAGAATCTCACATATCTCAGTAAAAGTTTCACTAACTTCCCAAGAGCACATAAGATCATCATATAAGCAGAAATAGATGACCAAGGAGAGTACCACAAAATCTTCTATTCATTTTGCACATCTCTCTAACCTAAAGAATGTTTTTCTCATTTCAAAAAAATGTGTTTATGGATTCTGGCAAGAATGATGTGTATAATTTAATACTTTTTCTATCCTACATAGCTCTTAAAAAGTATAATATATCAATATTTCCATTACTCCACAGAGATCCTGACAAATATGATGATGAATAGGAATTAGAAATACTATATTTCTAATGTATACAAAATTAAGGACTAAACATTTTTTAGTATACATGCATATGGCCATATGACTAAATTTGACAAGTTTATTTGTTAAATCCATCTATCGGATCCAAACTCACTGAATATTGAGTCAATATGAGACTAAATAGGATCCACTCCTATCTCTTAGTACTCACGTTTCTAATTTGCCACTCTTCCCTTAGGTCTTCACGACCTAATGATATCCAAAATGTGTACGAGATTCAATGAACTACAAATCCATACTAATAGATTATAGTAAGTAATTCTAAATAATTTTAGATGTATCAACATACATATAAGAGAAATCATATAATCAATCCATAATTGTATTCAGTTACTAGTAGCTAAACATACTAGTATCATATTTCTCGGCTTAATCTATAGTGTTATTTTCATAGTTAATAGAGAATAATGTTAAAACCAACATAAAATATAAAGGCCAAGGATCACATCATGATTTCAACCTTATAAAAAAATTAATGAGATAATATCTCCCTACTTGCTTGACTATAATGCAACAAATTAAGAGTTTATCTCAACCCTTAGATTGACAAGGTGCTCTGCACATACTATACCCTACTCACTTTTGGTGAAAGGTAAAAATAACTCTTCAAAATAACATGTTTTAAGCTAAAAGATAAAAATATCAATCTATTCAAAGGTGAATAACAACATAATAATTATAATCAACTTATATTTCTTAATCTAAAATTTAATATGCAATTCAAGGTTTGCCACTCCACATGGTCTAAAACCACAAGTTAGATAAAGTAGTGACCCTAAAGAGTCACAAGTGAAAATTAGAAAACTATCATCTCAAAAACTCTTAAATACCATCACAAGGTATAAATAAAACTCCGCAACTCAATATTGCCAAATATCTACTTACTTACCAAATCTGTAAGTATAGTATCACAATCTATTTCTACAATCAGGAGAGGAATATACCACCTACAAAGATGTATCAATCCATCCAATCCTACAACTTCTCTCTCAACAAGAAGTAGGGAACATTATTCCATGTACTCCAAGGAATATGGTCCAAAGAAATAAAACAAGTTCCTATTTAAGAGAACGCTAAATCAACATCATGAAAATATGAATCTTCTCGATAATTTATAATGATGTCAAAGGAGAATGAGATAATAAAAACTCACCTCTGAGATAGCTAAGAGAGATTACAATCCTTACTAAACCACATAAATTAAGGGTTCCAATCCTATGACAAAGGGGACTTGATTAATAAGCAAGGTTGTAATCATCCTCAACATGTCAATCCAAATGATCATAAATAAGGTAAGATACTCTTGTTCACAACTCATGAACTAAGCTATGCACTCACCTAC
This sequence comes from Torreya grandis, assembly GCA_037957365.1. Lineage (NCBI taxonomy): Eukaryota > Viridiplantae > Streptophyta > Pinopsida > Cupressales > Taxaceae > Torreya > Torreya grandis. The sequence continues at coordinate 3,495,523 of JARHVA010000017.1, read as the reverse complement.
CCAAACCTTGATTACAACCAACTATATTGAAACACTCGCTAAACCAACCCTATATCAACTCTAATAGGGTAAAAATTCTTCTAAAGTACACACTCTATATATCACACTCATTTCATGAATGTCTCAAACTTACAAAAGTCACCAAGCCATACAGTGGGCTATACCAAGTCTCAAAATTCCAATCATGGTATAACATGATTTTTCATTGAGGTATTGTAAATCCAAAAATACTAATGCAATACTTCATGTAACAAGGTTCACACTAGTGAACAAAAAGACATGAAAACATTAATGGACTCATTAGGTCCTAGAGTTCGAGCCAAAGCTCTGATACCGATAGGACAAATTTCATACAGAATGCAAATGAAATTTTATTTCATTATTCAATGAAAAAGAGATAAAACATTACAATAAATATACTAATTAAAGACTATTCATTTCACATTCCCAATGACTCTTCCTATTCCTATGCGAATGGAAAGCTTATTGAATAAGACAAAATGCTAGACACCTAGAATTAATAACTAATATCTAAAATATTATTACATAGCCCCTTAATCTATAGGGGTCTTTGTTAAACCAAGAATTCCTCTGCACTTTTCAATTTTTTCTCATCCAAGCACCTTTGTTAGGATGTCTGTTGGTTGCTCTACTATTAGGCAATGTTGCAACTTGACACTACCATCTTTCACATAGTGTTAAATCAAATAAAATTTGGTATTGATGTGCTTGGTTTGATAATGAAACACTGGATTCATTACAATCTGAACTGTAGAAGTGTTGTCAATCATGAAAGGTGTTGATGAAACTTATTGCTCCATTAAATCTAAAAGAACCCTTATGAGCCATAAGATCTCTCTAGTTGCCTCTGAAGCAGCTATATATTTTACTTATACTCAATAAATTATTGGCATTGATTGATTTTTGTATTTCCAACTAACAAATGTTGTTCCTAAATTCATTATAAAACTCAAGGTGGACTTTCTATCTTCATGATCATCATCATAGTCAAAATATAAATACCCAACTAGTTTGAAGTCTCCCACCCTGGAGTATTTGAGCCCAAAAATGTTGTGTGCCTTTGAGATATCTGAGGACCCTTATTGTTGATACCCAATGACTCTCCTTGAGTTTTTACATGAATCTTGAGAAGAAACCAAATACATATGATATATCTGGTCGAGTGGTAGTCACATAAATTATAATTCCAATAAGTTGTCTTTATTTAGTGACATCAACCAAATCTATTGAATCTTTAGATACCAATTTGAGATTTTATTCCATGAGCATGTAGAGAGGTTACAATCTTCCATTTTGAACTTGCTCAAGATGTTATCAACATACTTCTACTAAGTGATGAAGAAATACTTTGGTTTATGAATTAATTAAATACCCAAATAATAATGAAGATAACCCAAATCAGTCATTTCAAAGCTTTTCATCAATTTTGGTTTGAATTTTCAGTGTACTATTCATTTTTCCCTATGATGAGCAAGTCATCAATAAATACCACCACAAATACAACTATTTTCTCAACTATTTTGCTGAAAATAGTTGTATCTTCAAACTCAAAATGTTTGAAGTTCATGTTTATGAGGTTCTCAACTAGTTTTTCATACCATGCTCGAGGGGATTGATTTAAATCATATAATGATTTTTCCAGTTTGCACACCTTGTGCTCTTGCCGCTTCAAAATTTTTAGGTTGTGTCATGTACATAGTTTTCTTAAGGTATCCATTTAGAAATACAATTTTGACATCCATTTGGTGAAATTTCCATCCATTGTGAGCTACTAGAGCCGGCATGGTCCGAATGATAGTCCATTTTGCTATAAGTGCAAAGGTTTTATTGTAGTCAATTCCTTCTTTTAGAGCATACCCATTTGTGACAAGCCTTGCTTTTTGCTTGTCAAGTGAGTCATCTGCCTTGTATTTGGTATGATAGACTCACTTGTATCCAATCAGTTTGTAACCATATGGTATATCAACCAGATTCTATGTCCCATTTTTCAATAGTGAATTATACTCATCTTTCATTGATTTTATCCAAGAGTCGAGCTTCTCATCTTGTTTTAAAGTTGTTGGCTCTAAATCAAACACAAAATTGAGTTCATTTTAAGAATCATCCAATGTGAGTTTTAAAATCATGTCCTAAATTTCATTAATAAACTTGTCTAGTTGAGAGGAGGTTGAATGTGCACTTTGAATGCCTATTTTCCCAACTTTGTGAGGCCTCACATCTTTCAGTGTTTGAGTGGCCCACTTAGACATCTTATTCTATGTTGTAGGTGCTTTAGGTTCATCCTATAAAGTTAGTTTACTATCTTCCCTCTATTTTTCTAGCCCCTGTTCAATATCTAATGAAGTTTCACTCACTCCTTTATAAGGGGTTTCAAGCTCATGTATAAGAGATAATATAAAATCAATAGATTCCCAACACTATGTCCCCCATTCATTTTATAAAACATTCAAATCAATCTCTTTGTAGACATCAAAATTTGCATTTTTGTCTAGTCGACTCAACTAACGATCAATATGATCTTTGTCCTTTGCAGTCTCACAAAAGATAAATTCTCTTGTGACAAGAAACTTCTTCTCTTTCTCAACATATATCCTGAATACCCTATTTTAAACACCCCAATTTTTGTAGATGTGTGATAGTATACATGTTAATACTTGACCTATTATCAATAATAACACTATGAATAGGATGATGATCCATATAAGCTTGTACAAATAGGGTATATAACTATGAATCATCATCAATAATATCTTGCTCTGAGAAAGTGATGAGTGTTCTAACTAGTACTATAGTATGATAAACACCAATGATATTATGTAGGGGGTGTGCATCCTCTATAGTAGTGTGATATGATATTAGTGGTGGATGTGTTTGACACATATAGTGAACACCTGAAGTGCCCTCTACCTCATTAATTCTATGCTTTAGTAATAGATTTGATAGTATTTTCAATACCTTAACTTTTGTTTGTTGTACTTTGGGTGGCTCTGTGGGTGTGCCCACATTAATTATGTTAGCCTATACCAAATCTTATATCTTATGTTTCAAGATGATGCATCAATTTTTAGTATGGCATAGTGTCTTGTGATAGTCACATGATGCATTGGAATCATACTCTTTGAATGGAGGGAGAGATATGACATTATATTCTAGGAGATGTTATAAAACATGTGCCGATAATTTTGAAAGGTTGGTGAAAAATCTTGATGGAGGAACCTGTTATACCTATTTTTTATAGCCCCTAAATTTTCTAAAAATTAATGCTTTCTGCCATAGAGATGACCTTGTCATGAAACCTAAAACTGTGTTGGGGACCCTATTGATTGATAGTATTCTTAGATGCATCTTTGATTATGATTGATTGATGTATGATTGATTGATTGATGTAATTTTATTTATGTTTCTAAGTGGTTTCAAAAATCATGATGGATTAATTAATAATTTATGCATATATAATTGTGTGAGATCATTTATTTTGATGATTTAGTTCAGTTCAATTTGAGACAGTTTCAATTGGAAAATGCATTTTTAGTTTCATCAAATGTGTAATGGTCATTTGATTTTCATTGATTTTATCAGAATAGATAATGGTGATATGACTTTTTAAAAAACATTACATTCAAAATTGATACATTCAAAAACTATTCTAAAGGTATATATTTGATGTATGGTTTAGTTTCATTCACTACTGATGATATAAGGGTTATTTGAGGAACTAAAATGCTTAAGTTAATATTCTATTTCATCTAGATTACATCCTTGTTCTTTTATCTGATGAACTTGTTTCTTTAATACATGGTTGAGATCATAATAACTTAGTTGATATTCTAAGTCTCAGTCATCTTAATATTTGAATAAGTATTCAAATTTGGTGAATGTAGCATTAAGGCATACACATTATTCTTCATATCTCATTGGGAATAGACTTATAAAGTTGGGTATCAACCATTGGACTTATTCATGAAGCAAAATATCAATATTATAAGGATTCATTTGCTATTTAATAAGTTTGAATTTATGTTGAATTATTTAAGTCTAAAGGGGCCTATCGTAGTTTGCATGACACAATTCAAGACCATGATGATAAGTCATTGATAATTGCAAATGTATAAGGGTTTTCACAAAGTTTTCATAATTCATCAAGTGTCAAGGTCCCTTTTCATTGATCGTAAAACATATTCAATAAACTTTTGATTTTCTTGAGTTGGAGATTAGTTAGAATTTTCATCCATTGTGGTAATGTGAGTTGGCATGAACATTGAATGTGGAGATATAGTTTCGATGCTTCGAGATCATTCAAATATTTTGTGATAAGAAAATTAATTGGAATCTCATTTTTCTCAAAAAATGGTAATTAACTAATGATATGGTATATAGAGATAGTTAACCTAAGCTTGTTATTGCCAATAAGAAAATTAGTAGGATTATTAAGCACACAATTAGTAAATGTAAGACAATCTAATTTAGACACGTCATAAAGTTGGTTACAGAGGCAAGTTGGCAAAATAAAGTCTTGAAATTCTTGATTTTTGGTTCATTCTCACAAGCTCATTTGTAGTAGTGGAGCTTTAGTTCATTGAGGTCATGTATAAGTTTGGAGGTTGGAAGTCAATTTTTTTCGGGAAAGTGACACTACGTATGTTATGCAATATTGGTCATTTTATTCATGATGATGAAAGGTTTACAACTTTAGTGAAGGAATAGTTCTGTCAAATCTACATGAGTAAAATTAGAAGTTTTTAGTGTTTTTTGAATAATTTTAATGATGAGATGTGGATAATAATGTGAAATATATACAATTTCATCTGTATGCAAACTATTTGAAAATTTAAAATGGTTCTTTTGAATTTTTTAGAGTATTAGTTTACTATGCATGAAAATGTATACATAGAAGTTACATGATTCTGTGCATGAATATTTGAAACACTTATGAGTAATAAATGAATAATAAACATTGGATTTTGATTGATGAAAGATAAATATTTGATTGTCAAAATACAAGGCATGATTTTGTTATTATTTGAGTGGATTTTTCAAAAAGTTATTTCACTGAATATTTAGTAATGTGATAGTGGTGCATGTTTGTCTATCTTGGTGTGAGAGGTCACTTACATGTTTTTGGTCAGGTTAGTAAGATAGTTATTTCAAATTTGGAATTAGGTTAACAGACTTTCATTTTATGAATAAGTAGTGTGATTTCAACATGAATATTGATTATCAAATTATCAGGGTTCGCTTATTTAAAAAAGATCAAATCTAGGAGAGTTATGACATAAGTTTGGGTAAATTCTCTAGCGTGCAGATGTTTTGAAGTTTTGTTCTTTTCCTTTGAGATTATAAATGTGTCTTTTGTGTGGTTGAAATTGATAGAAATCATTGCACAAATTTGTATAAATGATGGAAATTTTTCAAAAAAAATATTGGTTTTGTCACCATGCATAAAAAGTTGTTTGTTTTGGTTTTGAAGTGTTGTCGGATGAATCAATATGCAAATATATTCTGGTTGAAACTAATATCAGACCTAGGGTTTATGTTTTGGTCTTATTTATGATGAATACCTAGGTTATTTCCAATATAAATAAATAAATGAGTTTGGAATCAGTGATGATGTGGACCACATAAAATATTGAAAAAAATTAGTGCATGCAATTTTAGGTTACATATGCGATTATTTATTTTGCAAGTCATATTGTCAAAAAATATATATGGGTAAAAAGATTAGTATGTTCATGTAGGTTTACATGCATGAAATGATTTATATTAAAATAATCACAAGATTTTTATGTATTGAAAGTTGATGATCTGTTGTGAGACTTTGATTCATATATATTTGAGATTTGAAAATATTTGAGTTTGTGAAAGTCATAAAGGTGTTTTGTCTCAATTAGGTTATTTGTTGTGGATTTGGTACTTCACGGTTATTTCAAAAAGCCTAGGATGTAGTTTCAGTGTAATGATTTATGGTTGACTATTATGAGGCTTCGAATAATTATATAAAATTTGAATAACGTGGTTGTCTATTTTGTTGAAGTATGTTGGATTGACAAAATATATTTATGGATATTTGTATTCTTAAACTGTATTGGGTGGTTTTAGTCCTAAGTGATGATGTCATTTTCAAAGAAAGTGGATAAATATAAAAAATTGTTTAAGGATACAACTTAGAATTGACGCAATGGTTTTTACTTTAAATATAGATATTGAAGTTAAGGTGCTCTGACACTTCTCATCTAAAATCTATATAAGGCATTATATTGGAAGAAGGTAATGATGGTTTAATAGATGCTTCCATATAGAAATTATGTGTCATTTAATTGAATAGCTTAGTTCACTATTCATTTTAAAATAAAGTGTTGAAAACATCTATAGTTTCATTTTTTTTAAGGGTTTAAGAATGATTCCCTAAAAATGAACTTCGTAAGATTTTCACAACTTATGAGATAAAATGATGATGATTATAGATTGAGAGTTTAGTTCAGATTAAACACTATCACTTATGGTTGGAATAGTGTGATAAATTTATTTTTATGATATATTTTCAATTTTATTTATTGAGTTATTGCAGCCTTAAATTTTGTTTCTTTGGACACTTGTTTTTCAATCTTAGATTTTGTTGTTATATTTTAGATTGTTCATTATGTCTAGATGGGACCAACTGGATTCAACAAGAAGTGATAATAATAGGAGATGGAGGAATAGTTCCAATAGTGATACTAGCCAACCCATTAGGGGTTTCCATAGGGTGGTTTTCATGCAAGAAACTTTGGTCCTTGATTTCATAGAGGGACAAGAATGTCCATTCACTTTGATGTATATGATCTTAAATTTTGAAATATTTTAAGAAAATTTCTTGTTAGTCCAACCAATAGGGGTTATAGAGATAATAAGGGTTTCTTTGGCCATATGTTTGGAGCCCATACACCTTCCCAAAGCAGTTCATCTCACTATTTGGATCATAACCCTTGACACTTGCCAATTCAACCTCCTAATATTGAACGAGTTGAACCAATTGATGATCCTTTGCTTGAAAATCAATTAATATAGCTTGAAATAAAAGATTCTCATGCTAAGAGTTTGAGGAATTTGGCTATCCTTTCAGATGTACCTTCCCCTACTCATGCAAAGCTTAATGGGAGATGTATAAAGTTGAGTCTAGCTAGTGCCCATAGTGGACCTCTCTTAAGATTTGAGAGATTGAATTTAGGGATTCAAGGTTATACTGGTAGAAGGAAAACCATGGATATTCTACATGTCACTATTGAAAAGAGAACTACATAAAAGAGAAATAATAGTCAATTTGAGCTAGAAACACCAAGAAAAGTCTTAATATTGAAAACAATTAAGCTAGAAATCGATGATAACACCACATATTTATGGACAAGATTGATGTCATTTCCTATTATTGATATAGAGTGTAATGTTTGTCTTCATAGACAAGACAAATATGTGATTGAAGTGTTATCTAATTTGGATGATTATTGGTCATACAAAGGATAATTTTTGTTTTGGTGCTAAACTTTTTCATGAAAGAACTTGATATTTCAGTTTGACACTTTGATTTTCAAACTTTGATAAATTTTGATAATTTTGAAAATACAATAGTTTTAGAGCCCTGTAACATAATCATATATGTCTTAATTAATTAATATACATTATAGATTAATGTGAATAGGATTTATCAATTTTGACTTATTTATCTTCTGATTAAATGTGTATTCTATTCTATTATTAATTAATATGGGTCCCCACCCATTAAGATTAGTACCCTTGATCTATATTTTTAAATATCTTAAAGTCTTAATTAAAATTTATCCTTAATTAATAATTTTTATAATTAATTGAATTTTTAAAAGTCAATTATTTAATATAAATTAATAACTAAAGTTAGTTATAACTTATTTTGTAGCTAAGTTTGAAGGTATGAAAAGAGGTCAAGGACTCATTTGAAGATAGAAGAACAATAAGTTTTGAAGACTTAAGTATTTTCTGAAGTCAATCATTCATCTTTCTTCTTTCTATTCAACTTCTCTAAGATAGTACAACTTTTGCAGATGGACCCAATGATACTTTATTTGATGGTTGAGTAATTGCTTATGCAACATAGGTATATTCAATTTTATTTATCATTTAGTACTAATTATCGGAAGTTTGCTAAGCTTAATATCTTTTGATGATTTCTATTTTTAGTCCTATGCACAGATTCTAAGTATTCAACCTAAATAATGATGAATATTTTGTTATTTTGTAACACTTCATTGATCTATTTTGATTGCAAGGTTGTCATTCAAGTTTTTGTAAAGGAAGAATGTTGGTTTTCTAAATAAATTTATCCTTTTTTGGTTAAGACGACTCTCTTTTTGAGACTCACATACTTTTTTAATTTATTTGACTCTAACTTTAATTAGACCTTTCAAATTTATTCTAAATCTGATTTTGTTTCTATTTTGGTAATCTTTTTAATATAGTTTTAAATCTTGAGTTTATTTCTATTTTAATTTGTTCTTAGTTTAGGGTTTTGATTTTTTCTTCATTAGTTAACTATAGATTTTCCATAATCCACTTTTCTCTTTAGATTTGTTTAAAGTTTAGTTCTTAAGTTTTAGATTTAATCTTTTTCTATTTTTAATTAGTTTATGTTTATTGAGCTTTTATATTTTCTCTAAGTTAGTCTTTTACTTTATTTATGGTTTAGTTCCTTTAGTTTATTAGACATAATTCAAATAGGACTTTATAATTATTTTAATCTTTAATTTAATATCTTTGTTTGATCTAATTTTAATTTGACAATTGTTTATTAATTATTAGTTTGATTTAGTTTTGATCTTTTAATCTATGTCCTATTCTTTAGTTTATTTTGGACTAGATATTCGTTTTAGTTAATTCTTATAGTTTAAGTATTTCGTTTCTCATAGGTGTTCTCTTTAATTTATTTGTCTTTCTCTTTAAATTTGTGTTTTTATTAGATTAGATTATTTCTTTAGTTTGTTGTCTTTTACTAGTTTGTCATCTTTTTCTCTAGGTTTAGTTGTTTACTTTTATTTAAATTGTTGGTTTGTTGGATTTGTTTTTCTATTATAGTGATTAAATGACGTATCTCTCTTATCTTAAACTTTCTTTTCTCTTTTCCAGTTAATTGAAGAACATTACAAGCAAGAAACAAATATATTATTCGAGTGCATATATTACTGAATTAGATTTCTATTCTTCAAGAGACTAACTCATAGGTTTTCTCTATCAGACATAATATATTATAGATTCTTATCTTAATTGATTCATGATTTGATAAATAGATTTATGATTAATATGATAGAATAAATTATTTTGATAACTTGTTGATTATTTCTCAGAGCTTATAATAAAATCCCCCTCGCATCTTTAAGATTCTAGATGAACATTTAGAACCTCTACGATTAGACTGGTATGATTTCAATTTGAACTTTATAATAGATGAAAGGGTTGATTCATTGATAGAATAATTTCCATCATCAACAAATTTGATGACTCCATTGGAGATCTCATTTAGAAATCAAATTTGTTTTCAAATTTTCTTTCTCTTTGCTAATGGTTCTTGGAAATCATCAACCTCCTATTATTAAACCTAGAATAGCTTGAGAATATGATCATGTTGATGTTTCTTTCTATCTAACACATTATACATGGTATAATCATCTTGAAAACCTTCGTTAGATTATTAAAGTGATAAATCAAGAAGAAGAGATTGCTAAATTTGAGATTGATTGGTATTCAAATCTTACATGTGAAAGTCAAAGTGACATTTTGAACTCAAATAGGATAATTTGAGAAGATATAGATAGAGTTTTAGTTGCTAATCCTGAGCCTATAACTTGCTTCCTTTCTCATTCTTTTTCATTTGATAATTTTACTATGCCTGTTAAAATTGCTCTAACAAATATGTAATTAGATCAAGTGCATCAGATTTAAAATAATCAATCTATTCAGGTAAAAATTGCTAAAACTTCTAATGGGAGATCAACTAGTGGGAGAACAGTCAAAGGTGAATCAAAGGCTACAGGATTTGCTTCACGGGTTGTAGAATAATAAGAAATAAGGTGATCTCACTGAAGGTAAAGATGAAGTAGAGGTTCAAGAAGAATGTCAAATAGCTATAGCACCATGTATTTCTATTAATCTAATCAATATTGAAAATGATCTTGGTAAGTTACCTTCTCTCAAGGGTTTAAATGTATCAAAGTTTTCTAGTGCTATTGTTAGAGAATCTTAGGAAGATCACTTAAAATCTTTTAGATTAATTTGTGCTACTCTTGGGATAACTAATGAAAAGACTTACTTAAGAGTTGTTGTGCAAACATTAGAAGATAAAGCTTATCAAGCATTTGTTGGCCTACCTTCTAAGGTTATTAACAATTGGAAAGATGTAGAAGATTGATTAGAGTTGTCTTTTGACAAAGATAAAAAACATTTTAATATAATTAATGAGATTTAAAATATTTCCCTAGATCCAAGAAAAACCTTTTATCATTTTGTTTCAAAATTCACTAAGTTGCGTCAAAAGATCTCAGGTGATCTTAGACCTTTAAAGAAATTATCTAGGTTTTATCTTTGCAATGCTTTACCTTTGAAATAGAAGATGGCTTTAGAAGATACAATTATTTTAGAATATGACGTAACTATAAGATTTTGCATTGAATATGAAAAGAAACTTAAGTGTATAGGTTTCAAATATAGGTCATCTATAGGATTAAATTTAGATAACTCAAAAAAATTCAAAACAATATAAAGTCTAGGCAATGAGCTGGTTGCTATTAAAAGGTAGCTAAATGATAAATATTTTTCATCAACTAAAGTCAAAAAATATGATGATATTGCATAGTATTGTAATGTTTGTGAGCTTGATCATAATTTTGATACATGTCAATTTCTTATTAAATTTAAAAAGTATCTTATTCAAGGAAAGAATGAAATAACTAAAGATTTATCTTATAACATAAATACTCCTGATGATCCTTCAAAAAATGAGAATGTTTATATCATAAACACTAGGAAAAAAGATTATGGTTCTACTCAAAATAATAAAACAACAAATGATAAGTCTCCTTCGGATGATAAAGGTAAAACAGTTCAAAATAATGCTAATAATTCTAATAATCATGTTGTTCAAAATATTTTTTTTGTAATTGTATATAATAACAGTCAATATCAACATTATAAATCTAAAAATTTTAGACAAACTGATGCTAAAACTTACACAACATAATTGATGATTTGTCAACAATTAAGGTTAGATTTTCTTTGTTGTAAGCATCTAGTCTTCTAAGATAGCTAGATAAGATAAATGAAGCAATAAAAAACCTTAAAGTTGATGTAGGTTTACAAGAATTTTTTTTTGAACATATTTATGCTCAACATATTGACTCCTTATTGATTATATACCTCCTTTCTATGTCACAATTAAGATTGAAAATAAAATAATCCATACTTATATTTTAAACATTAGTGCTTCGAAGAATATTATGCCTAAGTCTATTGCAAATCAATTGAGTATATCCTATGAGGCAGATAATAGAAAACTTAGTAATTTTGATTCTAAACAAACTAAGAGTTGTGGTAAGTTTTGTGACAGTTATTAAAATTATGCAAGACAAATGGATTAGATGTATGACTAACGTTCAAGTGTTAGATATTCCTAGTAATTATGCAATATTATTAGGAAGAGATTGGTCTAAGGTAATTAGAGCTTTTGTTGGGAAAGATATAATGTGAATTCCTATTAATAATGAGATTGCATTCATTAAGAGAAAAGATTTTTTTGGTACACCAATAGAGTCACCTTCTTCATCTAATACTTCTTATATTGGACCTAGTATTGAAACTTATGAATTGTTGAATGTAGTTGAACCAAAAATCAGTATAAGGAAATATTTAAAAAGAGTATTTTATGATCACTTAATTTTGATGGAGCTTGCTCTCAACAAGGTAATGATGCTAGATTTTTTTTAATTTTTTTTGTTGGTAAAATCTTTCATTATGCTTTCAAATTATCTTTTTAAAATATCAATAACACAATAGAATTTGAAGCATTATGTTTAGAATTGAAAAAATCTATAGAGTTGAATATTAAACAGTTGGAAGTTTTTAGAGATTCAGAGTTAGTTGTTAGACAAGTTCATAAAATATATAAGACTAATCAAATTCATTTGCATTGTTATACATAAAATATTTGGTCATTACTTGAGTATTTTTAAGCCTTCAATATCATGCATATTTGTAGAGAATTCAATGTTATAGATGATAAGCTTGCAGTTTATGCCTCTAATCCAACTTTAAGCAAAATTGAACCTACTATAGATTTTTCTTTAGTTCAAACTTTTTATCATATATTTTATGATTTAAATGATATTTGGCATGTATTTAGCTGTGATGAATATATAGATTCATTTCTTAAAGGAAATTTATTTTTTCATGATGACTATGTATTTAATTGTGGAGATTATTTACAACTAGGTAATAATAGATTGTTTGTCGGTTTGATAAGCTTAGAATCTATGTTTTCAATCAATGATCAACCAAAAATCTTTAGAATAGAGGAACCATCAAGGAGAATCATAAGTTAAATCATTCTTATTAATTTGGGTACTGAAGAAGATCCTAAGTTTGTTTATTTAGGAGTTTAAGTTATTGAAAATGAAAAGATTAAGTTTATTAAATTATTTAAAGAATTTATTGATGTTTTTATTTCGTCATTTAATGATATTAAAGGTTATGATATGAATATTATTAAACATGACATTCCTATTAACCCTGGTATCAAATATATTAGGCAAAAAATATGAAGAATCAACTCTTTATTAGAAGACATCATTAATAAAAAGTTGGATAAGATGATTGATGTTAGTGTCATTTTTTTTGTAACATATTCATAATAGGTAGCTAAAATAGTTTCAATTAAAAATAAAAATAGTGATATTAGATTATGTGTTGATTTTAAAGATTTAAATAGAGTGTTAAAGATAATTTTTCTCTACCTAGCATAGATCAAATTTTATAGCAGGTTGCAGGATCTAAAATGATGTCTTTATTAGATGGATTTTCAGGCTATAATCAGATTTTTGTGAACCCTAATGATAGACATAAAACTACTTTTACCACTCAATTTTTCTCTACCTAGCATAGATCAAATTTTATAGCAGGTTGCAGGATCTAAAATGATGTCTTTATTAGATGGATTTTCAGGCTATAATCAGATTTTTGTGAACCCTAATGATAGACATAAAACTACTTTTACCACTCATAGAGGAACTTTCCCCTATAATAGATTGCCTTTCAATTTGATGATTGTAGGAGCTAATTTTTAAAGGGCTATGGATGTTGCTTTTGATGATTTGATAGGCATTGTTATTCAAGTTTATTTAGATGATCTCACCATTCATTCTAAAAATAGAAAAATATATTTAGACCATCTTTGTGAAGTATTCACAAGATATAAAATTTTTGACATTTCTTTGAATCCAAAAAAATCTATTTTGGAGTGACTGAGGGTAAGTTTTTAGGACACATAAACTCTAAAAAAGGTATTTTTATTGACCCTGAATGTGTTAAAGCTAAAAAGGAACCACCTGCTCCCAAATATCAATCAAGTTTAAGATATATCTTCGATAAAATTAATTTCATTAGAAAATTTATTTTTGATTTTGCGGAAAAATCTAATCTTTTACAATCGTTGATTACGAAAAATAAAACATACATTTGAGAAGAAAATGTTGAACTAGCTTTTAATTCTGTTAAAAATGCAATTATAAGTGCTCTTGTCCTTGCTAAACTTTATTTTAAGAAAGCATTTATTCTCTATGTTAATACCACTGAAAATGCTATAGAAGTTATAATAACTCAATAATTTGAAAATAATGAAGAGAAACCAATCGGTTATATGAGTCAAGTCCTAAAAGATGTAGAAACTACGTACCCCTTAATGAGAAATTTATTTTCTCACTTGTTTCTTCTTTGATTAAATTTTGATATTTATTAATGAGAAACAATTTTTTTGTGCGATTTAATGTACCTATATTTTTATATATTTTAAATCAATCAACTATTCAAGGAAGGCTTTCTAAGTGGATCTTACACATTCAAGAATTTGATTTTGAATTTGAAACTTTAAGACTATTAAAGGTAATGAACTAGAAACATACTTAGCTAAAAATGATGCTTCGGCTATTAATGTCTTAGTTTTATCGATTGATAAAAATTTAAACGCAAAACTACACTTAAAAACCATGAAGGTTGTTGAATTTTCTAAAATCTTTATGTTTGATCTTGAAATGAATGAATGAGACTATTTATTAGTTGAAGATGATTAGTAGCGTGATTTAGTTTATTATTTTTAAGATTAATCTTGTCCTAATAAATTAAATAATAAAGACAGACATTCTTTAAGACTATAAGCATTAAATTTTGGTTTATTAGAAAATTTTCTATTTTATCATAATCATAATGAAGTTTTGTTAAGATGTCTTACGCATAATCAAACTCAAAAAGTTCTTAGGGGCTGTCATGAATGAAATTGTGGTGGATATTATGCTACAAAAATAAATTCTTATAATATTTTGAGCACTGATTATTATTGTCCTACTTTGTTTTAGGATGCTCATAAGCTAGTTTATTCTTGTATTCCTTGTCAACTATTTTTTAGAATAGATAAACTACCTACAATGCCTTTAAATTTGATCATTCTTGCAAAACTTTTTACAAAATGGGGCATTGATTTTATTTTAGATATTCATCCACATTCATCTATAGGTCATAGATACATTTTGATAGCCACAAATTATTTTGCCAAGTGCCCTGAGGCCAAAGTGCTTAAAAGTTCAGTAACAAGTGAAGTAATTTCTTTTTAAAAACTCAAATTTTCTCTAGATTTGGAGTTCCATATGAGATTATTTTAGATAATATATTTCAATTCATTTCAAATAAATTATTAAAATTCTTAGAAAATCATTTTATTATTTATAGTCATTCATCAAATTACTATCTGCAAGGAAACAAACAAGTTGAATATACAAATAAAAATTTAATTTTTATTATGAAGAAACTAGTTTTTGATAACAAAATAAATTGACATCTTAAATTTTTTGAATTATTATGATCTTATTGAAAGAATGAGTAGGAGATACACAGGATCCACAGGATCAATCTAGGAGAAAGAACCCACAACAAATAACCTGCAAATAATACTAGAGAATAAAATAAATTTCTCACACCTAAAAAATAGGTGATAATCCACAAAATTCTCTGTATTTTCTCATTAATCTCTCATTTTTTCTCATAGATTATAAAGTATTTATAATACAAATAGTCTGTTTCACAACAACAAACTATTTGTAATGATTACAAAATAGAGAAAACAAACTATTTGTTTTCACATACTACGAACAAATATATTGTTGAGAGATTCTCAACAATAAAATAAATTAACCTAGGTAAATAAAATTAACCCTAGGTAATAAATAAATTACCTTATTAACCCTAGGTAAGATTAAATATTCATTATTCCAACACCCTCCCTTAAGCAAAACATAGGGAGAATGACAAACAAAGATGGGTCCCGACTACTAGCCCTGATAAGGTACCCATGTAAAAACCAATCAAAATATATAAAAAATAAAGGAAGGACTTTATGGGAAATACCTCTCAATAACAACTTCCTTCACCCCAAGCATCACTCACAACTGAAGATAATGAGGAGAAGCCAAAGGTTTAGTGAAGATGTATGTAATTTGCTCAGCTGTAGGCACAAACTCCAAAGAAAGAATTACATCTTGAATAAGACGTCGAATGAAGTGCATGTGAA
The DNA here is from genome assembly GCA_037957365.1 of Torreya grandis. Taxonomy (NCBI): domain Eukaryota; kingdom Viridiplantae; phylum Streptophyta; class Pinopsida; order Cupressales; family Taxaceae; genus Torreya; species Torreya grandis. Next base: position 3,479,676 of record JARHVA010000017.1, on the reverse strand, counting down.
TCTCAATGTGTTATGTCGACTGATGCTCAATAGGATTGTGTGAAATAGTAATCACACTTTGGTTGTCACACCAAAGAGTAGTAGGACCCTGCTGTGTGAAGCCAAACTCACCAAGCAATTGTTGAAGCCAAAGTGTCTCTTAACTAGCTTTGACAGCACCTTGATATTCAGCCTCAGTAGAGGACAATGCAATATTAGTCTGCTTTTTTCATGCCCAAGCAACTGGACCTAAACCAAGTGTGAAAGCAAATCCACAAGTGGACTTGCGAGTGTCAACATCACCAGCCCAATCAGAGTCAGTGTATTCAACAAGCTGTGTAGAACTCTATGGTGTGTAATGTATACCAAAGTGAGTGGTGCCCTGAATGTAGTGCAAAATATGCTTGGTTGCTTGCCAATGACTCTCATGAGGCTCACGTGAGAACTGAGAGACAAGGTTCACAACAAATATGATGTCAGGATGGGTATGAGTCAGGTATAAAAGACTACTTACAAGTTGCATATACAAAGTGGAATCAACAAGAGGAGTCATACAAGTGGCAGACAACACAATACCTGACTGATATGGAGTGGGGGTAGGCTTACAATCAGCCATGCCAAATCGATGAAGAAGATCTATCGCATACTTCTACTGTTTAATAGAGATGGCCTCAGAAGATTGAAAAACTTGAAGACCAAGAAAATAATGTAGAAGTCCCAGATCTATCATATCAAACCTATTTGCCAACTTGTCCTTGATGTCATGTATCAAGGAATCTAAACTGCTAGTGAGGATGAGATCATCAACATACAAAACCAATATGACAAGCTCCTTACCTTGCTTCAGGATGTATACATTGTGATTTGACTCATAATGAATAAAACCAGAACTCAAAAGAAAACTATCCATCTTCTCATACCAAGCTCTAGGAGCTTGTTTGAGGCCATAAAGAGATTGACGGAGTCTACAAACCAATGATGAGTCCTGCACAAATCTTGGAGGCTACTCCATATAGATCTCCTCATGGAGATCACCATGCAAGAAAGCACTCTTCACATCCATATAAAAAATTGACCAAGAATGTGAAACAACAAGAGAGAGTACAAGCCGAATAGAATCCATCTTAGCTACAGAGGCAAAGGTCTCAAAGTAATCAACCCCTTTAACCTGTGAAAAACCCTTAGCTACTAATCTAGCTTTGTACTTATCTACCGATCCATCTACAACATATTTGGTCCTATAGACCCATTTACATTTTACAGGTTTTCTTCCTTTAGGAAGAGGGACAAGATCCCAAGTATCATTCTTCATCAATGAAGAATGCTCATCATACATAGCAACATCCCACTCAGGTATACTAATAGCCTCAGAAAACAACACTGGATCATCTATACAAGCTTGTCCCAAAAGAGAAACACCAGATGTCTACGAGGGAGTGCGACGAGAATCAGATGGATCACCAACAAAAGAACAAACTCCCTGTAGAGTGCTCTTTGCCCACTTGGGCAAAGGTGGTGAAGAAGATGGCTATGGTGGCTGAAAAAGTGAAACATCATCATCATCATCAACAATAGAAAGCAAATCCTCACTATCCTTGGTAGAAGGAGGGGGAGAAGAAGAACTAGATGTACACTCCTGTGGAGTGGGTAGCTCATCAACCTGAACATCTCATCGAGACAACACATCATGTGTGACAGGATCAAAAAGATGGTAGGATTTTGCATCTTCACAATAGCCAACAAAAATGAGTGGTTGGATTTTCTTCTCTAGTGCTTTACATTTGTCATTAGGAACAAATGCCCATGGTTGACTCCCAAAGATGCAAAAATCTAAAATATCAGGCTTGATCCCAAACCAAGCTTCTTCTGGTGTCATATTTTGCATAGCTTTGTGAGGCATACAGTTTTGAATGTAGTTTGCACAATTTATAGCTTCAACCCAATATTGTGGACCCAAATTTTTAGTGTGAATCATACAATTAGCCATCTCTTTCAATGTTTGATTCTTCCTCTCTGCTACACCATTTTGTTGAGGAGTGTGTGGTACAGTGAACTGGTGTTGTATCCCATGCTCAATACAAAAATCATAGAAAGCATTACTATCATATTCCCCCCGACCCCCCCCCCCCCCCCCCTCCCCATTTTCAATGTGTATCTTTTTAAGAGGAAGAGATGATTGTTTTTCAACAAAGGTTTTGAAAGCCTTAAAAGTCTCAAAAACTTCACTTTTCAACTTGAGAAAATATACCCAAGTTTTATGAGTGCAATCATCAATGAATGTGAGTGCATATTTAGCCCCTAAAAAGAATGAGTTAGAAAAGTCATCAAATCACTATGAACCAACCCTAAGTGTGCATTTGCACATGTGGCCTTACCAACTGAAAATGGATCCTAGTGTTGTTTACCAACTAGACAACCATGACACACCCCATCAATACATGAGACCTTAGGAAGGCATTTTACAAGATGTTTTGTACTCATTTGTTGCATATATCCATAACTCAAATGTCCTAATCTCTCATGCCACAATTTTTTGAGATTATTACCATGTGATATAAGTGAAGAACCAGAAGACATAAAATACTCAAACTTATCAAAAGTATAGAGTCTTGCAGTATGGTCTGCTATACCTGTAGCAACTATTTCACTAAGATCATTACATTCTCTTATTACAATATCATGTGAAGTAAACTCCATAGTTTTACTAGTACCAAAATTACATATTTGATATACAAAGAGAAGATTATAAGAGATTTGGGGTACAAGTAATACATTGTTAAAAAATCCATCCCATTTATCAACAGTACCAGATCCCAAAACCTCAATTTGTGAGGAGTTACCCATAACAATATGTGATGTGCTGCAATCTATAATAGAAGACAATAGATCCATAGAATGTGTGAGATGGTGAGAAGCACCTGAGTCAAAAATCCACTGATCATGACATGAAGAAGCCTTGGCTGAAAGTGCTTTCCCTTTTCCTGTAGGAGAAGTAGAAGGAGATGGAGACAAAATGGAAATTTTGTGTTGTTTGACTATTGCCTCTAATGCTTCCATCTTCTTAAAATATCTACTTTCATCATGATTAGGACCACCACAAAAATTACATGGACCAAATTTTTTCTTCTTTTGCTTAAAGGACTTTTTGGTCTTAGTAGATTTAGAATGATGAAGTGTTTGGGTGGTGGACTCTGGAGGGTTATTTGAAGGTGCTTGATTTTGTTTAGACTTAGGTGAAGCTTTTCCTTTAGAAGAATTAGCAACTAGAGCATGACTAGGACCAGGTAGAGCATCTAAGGCCATTAATTTTGTTTGCTCCCTAGTCAATCTTTCACAAAAAAATTCAAAGGAAGGCCATTTGAATTCATCACCTAATGTATCCATCATAATATAAAAAATAGAGGAAAAAATACTATATGGTCCTTTCAACTTTGATAAAATCATGAAAATGCACTCTTGATCACTTTTATCCTTGTCACCAGCTTTCAACTATGACCTTATAAATTTGAATTTTGCCAAGAATTCATCTATTGAAGGGAAATTTGATGGAGAGAGAGTACTCAATTCTACATCTAATTGTAAAATTTTAAACTCATTAACTTCGCCAAATATGTTTTTAAATTTTTCCCATACCTATTTTGGTGTTGTAGCATCTCCAATGTGAAATTGAAGAATATTTGAGACGTTGAGGCAAATCAATCCAAGAGCCTCACCCTACTTACAACCATATGCATATTTGTCTTTTTCAGTGGTGAATGCCGCAGGTGTTGTTTCAGAAAAAATTATCTATAAACCCTTTGATTGAATGAGTTATTGCATTTTTAGCTTCCAAACATGGTAATTTGTAGAATTTAGGGGTTCAAACAATCAGGATTCCATTCTCGAGGAAGATGATGATGTTGATAAGAACAACCTAGACATTCATTTTTCCTCAAAACACCCTTCTCGTTACAATTTAACATCTCTCGATGAAAAAAATTTAGCCTTAGCTTATACAAAAGTAAAAAATGGATTTATGAAAAAAAAATGTAGGGGGACTTGACCCCAAGACTTCCTCCCTACAAATTTTAACTAAATACCTCTAGCCACTTTAGCAAAGTCAAATTTGTACTTTTAAAGCTAGAGACTTGCATTTAAACAACTAAAAATTAATAAAAAATAAGCCAAAATGACTCACACGTGTGAGATAACTGCTGAATAATTTTTGGCTTTATCAAAAATAAACTCTTTTTCCAGCAAGGCGTGTTGATCAGGAAATTTTTTGAGAAATTTTGTAAACACTAGTCAAGGAAAACACCTCTCAGAAAATGCAGAATGGCTCCACTAGATTTGCCCAAAGGATTGTACATCCTAGTCCAAATCCATCCTTATTAGGTGGAAATGAAAGCCTGAGAAGTTTTTTAACACATGAAATTATCAGATTTTGATTTTATGCAGCATAAGATGTTCAAAAATGAGAAAATTGTATGGCTATGCTGCAGACCAAAAAATAGATTTTAAATTCTTGTTGTAACCTTCCAAAACATTGTACGGCCTGGTCCAAATTTGTCCTAATTTATATGGAATGAAAGCTATAATAATCAACTTTCATGAACAGGTCTTAAATTTCAAAAAGTCAATCGTACGATCTGCCACATCAAAAAAATGTATAAGTACTGCAGTCTACCAAAAGGAACCAGTCAGCAAGTTTTTGAAGGAAAGTGTTGTACGACCAGCATGAAATGAAAAAATTCAAATTGAAATAGATTCCTGACTTGATTTTCTACATCTCTGTGAAAAAAATCTGATTTTGGAAATCTATACAGTCATTTAATGAGCATAAAGTACAAAATTTTCCAAAAATAACTTGTAAACAAGAACCAAAATTTGAAAGAATAACAAATATCTGTAACACATCAATAAAATAATGTTTTTGAATGTGTTAACAAATGAAAAAAATTCAAGAAAGAGGATCTTCAACTAGAACTCCAAGCATTGATACCATGAAAAAATGAGCAGGAGATACATAAGATCCACAGGATCAATCCAGGAGAAAGAACCCACAACAAATAACTTACAAATAATAGCAGAGAATAAAATAAATTTCTCACACCTAAAAAATAGGTGATAATCCACAAAATTATCTATATTCTCTCATTAATCTCTCATTTTTTCTCATAAATTGTAAAGTATTTATAATACAAATGGTTTGTTTCATGACAACAAACTATTTGTGGTGATTACAAAATAGAGAAAATAAACTATTTGTTTTCACATACTACGAACACATATATTGTTGAGAGATTCTCAATAATAAAATAAATTAACCTAGGTAAATGAAATTAACCCTAGGTAATAAATAACTTACCCTATTAACCCTAGGTAAACTTAAATATTCATTATTCCAACATTTATAGTATTATTGTTAAGGTAGAAACTAGTTATTCACCTTTCATGTTAGCAAATGAATTTGAAGCTACTTTACCAATATAATTTTAGATTTCTTCAGCTAGGACTACTTTACAATATGTAGCTGAGAATACAAATTTAATTGAATAAAAGTTACATGATTTAGTAGCTCTTGATAAATCTAAATGAATAGCATTACAAAAATTAGAAAAGGCTAAGAAAAAATTAAAGAAATTTTTGGATAAAAAGGTTTCTAATAAAAAAGTTTCTAATAATAAGTTTATTGTTGTTGACTTAGTCTTATATTAGGACAAAGATCATGAAGACCCTAAAAAACATCATAAGTTTGATACATTATGGCTTGGACCCTACAGAATTGTCATAGTTATTGAAAATAATGCATTTCATCTTAAGGACATGGAAGGATACTGGTTGCGTTATTCAGTAAACGATCATCACCTAAAATTATTTCATGATTAGTTATCTTTTGTTGCTCTTTCACTTTTTTTTTGTTCATTTTTTTCCTTTATTCATTATTTTATTTGTTGTTATGTTTTCATCTCATGTTTTTCTTTTTTGTACTTTACTTTCGAAATGATTAATGAAAGGTTGTGATAGAAAATATGACACTATGAAGGAATAATGCAAGGAAGATGTGAAAGTACTATAAGTATCATTCATTTTCAAAAATTATTCTTAAAAATTCAATATTTTATGATAAATAAGTAATATGACTGACTTATATTTGGTTGTAGAAGTATTAATTCATTTTTAGATTTTATATCTAAGGCATTTGTAATTGATTGTGCATCCAGCTTAAACTTCCCTATAATTCATTTCCCTTTCTTTGTGCCATGCTAGCTGAATAATCCATCCCTTGCCAAATTCATTATTTAAGGGGTTCATGGCTAGCTACTTGAAAAATGATTTTCCTGGATCACACTCTCAAGATAAAATTTATTTTATATAATAGGCAAGTTGTTGCTACTCAAATTTATTATGCAAAATTGACTGGCAAGGTCACTAGTGTTATACCTATTTTCTACACCCCCTAAATTTTTAAAAAATTAATACTTGTTGCTATATAGATGACCTTGTCATGAAACCTAAAACTGTGTTGGGGACCCTATTGATTGATAGTATTCTTAAATTCATCTTTGATTATGGAATGGTAATGATTGACTGATGAAATTTTATTTGTGTTTTTAAGTAGTTTTAAAAAGCATGATAGATTAATTAATAAAATATGCATATATAGTTGTGTGAGATTCTTTATTTTGATGATTAAATTCAATTTAGTTTTAGATAGTTTCAATTAGAAAATGTATTTTTAGTTTCATCAAATTTGCAATGGTTCTTTGATTTTCATTGATTTGATCATAACAAATAATGGTGATATGAATTTTTGAAAAACATTACATTTAAAATTGATACATTCAAAAAAAAATTTAAAGGTATACATTTGATGTATAATTCAATTTCATTCACTATTGATTATATAAGGGTTATTAGAGGAACTGAAATGCTTATGTTGATATTCTATTTCATCTAGATTGCAACCTTGTTCTTTTATCTGATGAACTTGTTATTTCAACCATTGGACTTGTTCATGAAGCAAAATATCAATATTATAAGGATTCTTTTGAGCTTTAATAATTTTGCATTTATGTTGAATTTTTTAAGTCGAAAGGGGTCTATCATAGTTTGCACGGCACAATTCTAGACCATGATGATAAGTCATTGATAATTGTAAATGTATAAGGGTTTTCATTAAGTTGGCATAATTCACCAAGTATCAAGATCCCTTTTCATTGATTGTGAAACATATTCAATGAAATTTTGATTTGGCTGAGTTGGAGATTAATTGTCATTTTGATCTATTGTGGCAATGTGAGTTGGCACAAACATTGATTGCAGAGGTATAGTTTCAATGCTTTGAGATCATCCAGAGATTTGAATTACCTTTTCCTCAAAAAATGGTAATTAGCTAATGATATGATACAAAGAGATAGTTATAGCTAAGCTTGTTAGTGTCGATAAGAAAATTAGCAAGATTGTTAAGCACACAATTAGTAAATGTAAGCCAATCTAATTTGGACATGTCGCAAGTAAGTTGGCAAAATAAAGTCTCAAAATTCTTGATTTCTGGTTCATTCTCACAAGCTCATTTACAGGAGTAGAGCTTTGGTTCTTTGAGGTCATGTAGAAGTTTAGAAGTTGGTAGTCAGATTTTTTTTGGAAAAGCGACGCCAAGTATGTTATACAATATTGGTCATTATGTTCATAATGATGAAAAGTTTATAGCTTCAGTGAAGAAATAGTTATGTCAAATCCACATGAGTAAAATTAGAAGTTTTCAGTGTTTCTTGAATAATTTTAATGATGAGATGTGGATAAAATGTGAAAGCTATACAATTTCATCTACATGCAAACTATTTGAAAAGTTAAAATGGGTTTTTTTAAAGTTTTGAGAGTATTGTTTTGTTATGCATGAAATGGTATACAGAGAAGTTACATGATTTTGTACATGAATATTTGAAACCCTTATGAGATATAAATGAATAATAACCTCTGGTGTTTTATTGATGAAAGATAAATATTTAATTTTTCAAATACAAGGCATGATTTTGTTATTATTCAAGTGATTCTTTCAAAAAGTTATTTCAAGGAATATTTAGTAATGTGATAGTGGTGCATGTTTGTCGATCTTGGTGTGAGAGGTCACTTACATATTTTTGGGCAGGTCAGTAAGATAGTTCTTTCAAATTTGGAAATAGGTTAACAGTTGAGTGTTGAGGCTTTCATTTTATGAATAGATAGTGTGATTTTGACATGAATATTGATTATCAACTTACCAGGGTTTGCTTATTTAAAAATGATCAAATGTGGTAGAGTTTTGACATAATTTTGGGTAAATTTTCCATCTTGCAGATGTTTTAAATTTATGTTGTTTTTATTTGAGCTTATAAATTTTTATCTTCTGTGTGGTTGAAATTGATAGCAGTCATTGCACATATTTGTATAAACAATGGAAAGTTTAAAAAAAAAAAAACAGTTTTGTCACCATGCACAAAAGTTGTTTGTTTTAGTTTTAGAGTGTTGTCAGATGAATCGGTATGCAAATATATTCTGGTTGAAACTAATATTGGACCTAGGGTTTATGTTTTAGTCTTATCTATTTTGAATACCTAAGCAATTTCCTAAACAAATAAATAAATGATTTTGGAAGCAATGATGGTGTGGACCATAGAAAATATTGAAGAAATTTAGTGCATGCAATTTTAGGTTACATATGTGATTATTTATTTTGTAATTCATGTTGTCAAAAGATATATATGGTTAAAAGGATCAGTATGTTCATGTAGGTTTACATGCATAAAATTATTTGTATTAAAATAATCATAGGATTTTTATGCATTGAAAGTTGATGATCTGTGGTGAGACTTCGATTCATATATATTTGAAATTTGAAAATATTTGAGTTTGTCAAAGTCATGAAGGTGTTTTGTCTCAATTTGATTATTTGTTATGGATTTGGTACTTCACAATTAGTTCAAAAATCTTGGGATTAAGTTTCAATGTAAAGATTTATGGTTGACAGTTATGAGGCTTGGAATGATTATATAAAATTTGATAACTTGGTTGACTATTTTGCCACAATATGTTAGATTGACAAAACATATTTATGGATATTTGTGTTCTTAAACTACATTGGGTGGTTTCATTCATAAGTGTTGATGTCATTTTCAAAGATAGTGGATTAGTATGAAATTTTGTTTAAAGATACAACTTAGAATTGAAAGAACGGTTTTTAATTTGAATATAGATATTGAAGTTAAGGTGCCCTGACACTTCTCATCTAAAATATGTATAAGGCATTATATTGAAAGAAGGTAATGATGGTTTAATATATGCTTCCGTATATACATTTGTGTCATCTAATCGAATAGCTCAATTCACTATTCATTTTAAAGTAAAATGTTGAAAAGATTTGTAGTTTCATTTTTTTGAAGGGTTTAAGAATGATTCACTAAAAAGAAACTTCATAAGGTTTCCAGAACTTATGAGATAAAATGATGGTGATTATAGATTGAGAGTTCATTTCAGATTAAACACCATCACTTGTGGTTGGAATAATGTGATAAATTTTAGTTTATGATACAGTTTCAGTTTCATTTATTGTGTTATTACAACATTCAATTTTTTTTCAACACTTGTTTCTCAATCTTAGATTTTGTTGTTATATTTTAGATTGTTCATTATGTTTGGGTGGGACCAACCAAGTTCAGCAAGGAGTGATGATAATATGGGATGGGGGCAGAGTTTCAATATTGATACTAACCAACCCATCAAGGATTTTCATAAGGGTGGTTTTCATGTAAGTAACTTTGGCCCTAGATTTCATAGAGGGACATGAATGTCCATTCACTTTGATGCTTATGATCATGCATTTTAGAATATTCTAATTAATTTGCCTATTAATCTAGCCAATAGGGGTTATAGAGGTAATAAGAGTTTCTTTAGCCACAAGTTTGGATCCTGTACGCCTTCTCAAAGTAATTCATCTCACCATTTGGATCATGACACCCTCGAAATTTACCAATTGAGCCCCCAAATATTGAAAGAGTTAAACTAATTGATGATCCTTTGCCTACAAATCAATCCACATAACTTGAAGTAGAAGCTTCCCATACTAAGATTTTGAGGAATTTAGCTATATTTTTAGATGTACCTACCCCTACTCATGCAGAGATTAATGGGAAATGTAGAAAGTTGAATCTAACTGGTGCCCATAGTGAACCTCTCTTAAGATCTGAGAGATTGAATTTGGGGATTTAGTGCTATGCTGGTAGAAGTAAAACCATGGATAGTCTACCTCCCACCACTAAAAAGAGGACTACAAAAAAGAGAATTAATAGTCAATTTAAGCCAGAAACACCAAGAGAAGTTAGAATGTTGAAGACAATTAAGCTAGAAATCGATGACAACACCATAGATTCAGGGACAAGATTGGTGTCATTTCCTACGACTGAGATAAAGTATAATGTTTGTCTTCATAGACAAGACAAACATGTGATTGAAGTGTTGTCTATTTCTAATGATTATTGGTCATCCAAAGGATAATTTTTATTTTGATGCCGAACTTTTTCATGGCAAAACTTGATATTTTAGTTTGACACTTTGATTTTCAAACATTGATAATGTTTGATAAATTTGAAAATACAGTAATTTTGGAGTTCTGACACATATTTATACATGTCTAAGTTAATTAATATACATTATATATTAATGTGAATAGTATTTATCATTTTTGATTTATTTATCTTATGATTGAATATGTATTCTATTATATTATTAATTAATATGGGTCCCCACCCATTAAGATTAGTACCCCTGATCTATATTTTTAAATATTTTGATCAATTAAAACTTTTTAAGTCTTAATTAAAACATGTTCTTGACTAATAATTGTTATAATTAATTGACTTTTTAAAAGTCAATTAGTTAATATAAACTAATGACTAACTAAAGTTAGTTATTACTTATTTGCAACTAAGTTTGAAGTTATAAGAAGAGATCAAGGACTTATTTGAAGATAGAAGAATAATAGGTATTAAAGACTTAAATATATTTTGAAGTCAATAATTCATCTTTCTTCTTTTTATGTAACTTCTCTGAGATAGTACAACATTTGTAGATAGACCCAATGGTGCTTTATCTGATGGTTGAGTAATTGCTTGTGCAACACAGGTATATCTAATTTTATTTATCATTTAGTACTGATTATTTAAATTTTGCTAAGCTTAATATCTTTTGATGATTTCTATTTGTAGTCCTAGGTACATATTCTAAGTATTCAATCTATATAATGATGAACATTTTGCTATTTCGTGACACTTCATTGATCAATTTTGTTTACAAAGTTATCATTCAAGTTTTTGTAAAGGAAGAATGTTGGTTTTATCAATAAAGTTATATTTTTTTGGTTAAGATGACTCTGTTTTTGAGACTCACATACTTTTATAATTTATTCGACTCTAACTTTAATTAGATCTTTCAAATTTCTTCTAAATTTGATTTTGTTTCTATTTTGGTTATCTTCCTAATATAGTTTTAAATATTTAGTTTCTTTTTATTTTAATTAGTTCTAAGTTTAGGATTTTGCTCTTTTCTTCATTAGATAACTATAGATTTTTTATAATCCACTTTTCTCTTTAGATTTGTTTAAAGTTTAGTTCTTAAATTTTAGATTTAATCTTTTTCTATTTTTAATTAGTTTACATTTAAATAAGCTTTTATATTTTCTCTAAATTATTATTTCACTTTATTTTATGGTTTAGTTCCTTTAGTTTATTAGACATAATTCAAATAGGACTTTAAAATTATTTTAATCTTAAATTTATAGCTTTGTTTGATCTCAGTTTAATTTGACAATTGCTTATTAATTAGTAGTTTAGTTATTTAATTTTATTTAAATTGTTGATTTGTTGGATTTTTATTTCTATTATAGTTATTAAATGACTTATCTCTCTTTTCTTAAACTTTCTTTTCTCTTTTCGAGTTAATTGAAGAAAAATAAAATCAAAAAGCAAAGATATTCAAATACATATATTATTGAATCAAATTTATATTCTTCAAGAGACTATCCAACTCATAGATTTTCTCTGTCGGATAGAATAGATTATAGATTCTTATCTTAACTAATTCATGATTTGATAGATGTATTTCTGATTGTTATAATGGAATAAGTTGTTTTGAAACTTGTTGATTATTTCCTATAACTTATAATAAAAAACCCCTTGCATCTATAGGATCCTAGATGAACCTTTACAGCCCCCAAGATTAGACTGGTACAATTCCAATTTGACCTTTGCGATAAGCAAAAGGATTGATCCATTGACTGAATAATTTCCATCATCAACAAAGCTAACAAAACCAAGTGAGGAGATGGATTTGAAGTTACATTAATTGTGGCCTTTGGATCACTATTATTTTTAGTGGCCATTAATTTGTAAGGAGGCTTACTATAAATCTTAGTAATTGATTATAATCCAATTGTATGTTTTAATTTACCCATAGAGAAAAGCTTTACTACCATTTCTTTCACTACGTGACATAAATATGTGAAGGTTGGAAACTTTTTGAACAAGATAGCTTTATGCAATGCTGGTAGTAAGCTCTGTTTGAATACATCTTGGAGTTCTCTATCTGACATGGGGCTAGTCATCTTTGGCTAACATAGTTTTATATTGCAATACATAGTCTATAATAGAATCATTGGATTTTTTTCTTTATTTGTGTTACTTGATCATAAGAGATCTTATCATTGATGTTAATTGAGAAGTGTGCTAAAAATATATCTACCAATGGTTTGAATGTAGTGATAAATTGATTTAGAATATCATACAACCACTGTAAGGCATAGTCCTTTAGATTGCATGGGGACAAATTAATGAGTGTCTAATCATTTTACATGTAGTCCAAACATGTTGCATAGAAATCTGATAGATAGTGTTCTAGGTCACCCTTACCATCATACAATGTAAACTTAGGTGCCATGAATCCATATGGCAAAGGAGTTATTGTTATGTTATGTGCTAAAGGTGTATGTAAAAGAACATGAGAATCTAAATCATGTGATGTCCTAGTATCTCCATGCTCAAGACATAGCACCTCAGCCTACAGAGAATGAATCTCATGCATAAGGGATTATACATCTAGAGAGGAAGAACTAGTCATAGAAGGAGTATCTATCACTAGAGTTTATTGAGTTAAAATAGGTTATTGTACAAATTGAATTACCCCCAAATTAGGTGTAATATGTTGTTATTTGGGGGAGTAGAATATTGACCATTATTTGATTTTTGAAGTTCTTCATGGATGATATTGATAAGGTCATCTTGCATTTCTGAATGTTTTGAAATGACATCTTGTAATTGTATCTTATCGATTTCATAGAGTTAGTAGATTTGTTTGACATGGAAACGAGAGCAATAAGTGAAGAAGATAAAAGTATGATCTTAGAGATAGTAGTAGAGAATATGGGTGAGCATTTTGATGCCCAAAAGTATGTGGAGTCATTTTACAATCAAGCTAGGGAGGAATAGGTTGTAGCTAAGATAAAAGAAGAACTATATGTAGAGAAGAATGAGATGTGGAAGGAGCCAACAAGTTGTATAATGATTTAACAAAGCCTACAAGGCTTTAAGAGTAGGTGGTTAGATGGTAGTGGGTATAAGCCCACAAGAGGATGTAAGATACATGAAAGAGCATCTTGGTAGAGGAGGTTGGATAGAGTTGGGTTCTGATCCACAAATGAGGAAAGGAGCAGACGCAACGAAACATGAATGGTGACTAAGTTAAGTGGATGAGGATGGTCGATGGTCCAACAAGGTGATCTAAATAGAGAAGAAAGAAAGACTATCAACTAAAGTATTTGATGTGTTGGAAGGGGACACTATGGCCATTTTGCCACTTATTTTGTCTGTGTGAGTGGGAGCTCGCATGTTTAAACTTTAGGTGTCTAATGTAGGGGCATCCACTAAAGCATTCATTGCACATAATTGTATTTTTGGATAGTTATCAAGGTTTGTGAGATTGGATAGGAATTGTCTTCTTACACAATTGTCAACCAAGACAACTATGAGTTGTTCTTTATTTTACTAAAAATAGAAATTTGTTGTGACTGGCTTGTTTTATAGTTATTTTCATTAATTTGCATGCTTGTTTTAGGGGTCGTTGACTATTATAGAAGGTTGTGGGATTTTATAAATAGTTGTTGATTTTTATTTTTAAAAAGCAAATGAGATGGTGGGAAAAAGACAAAAAGAGGATTGCAACTTTGGAAGGAGAAGAAATTTGAGTAAAGGTGTACCTAACTATCCTTGTTGGGAATAACTAATATGTTTGTAAAGGTTGTTCAATACTTCAGGCTCCATAATTAATCAAAAAATCTTTTAGTTTTATTTGATACATTCCTCACTTTAATTACTATGATATGCATGATATTGTAGGGTTCTAAGGTGTTGATAGTAGTTTTTTTTAAGAGTAGGATCTTTTGTCTAGCATAAAAAAGTTACAGGTGGGTTTTGGTTGCATCATATATTCATAAGGGAATCTTCGAATGGGTATGGAATAGCAAATTGAATCTCAAGAAAAGATGTGCTAACAAAACTAATGATGATTCTGACATAAGGAGTATACAAATGTTCAAGATCAATGCAAATGGTTCATCTCAATTGTAATATAGAACAATTCATAATGTTCAAACCATAGAAATTACAAAATCCAATATAGAAATCCCAGATTCATAATAAAGATGAGAAAATTAGTAATCATCTTATTGAATTAGTTATAAATATATGCACAAATGTCACAAAGTTTTTTTGTGAGACATTTAATTTTATATAATGAAATCGGAGATGCATTTGAAATATTGTGATGTTTAAGTTGACAAATAATTTCATTTCAAAGCCTCCATTTAAATATAACACATTCTAGGGTGTGGTTGTGTGATGGAAAAACTTATTTACATTTTATTTATACTTATCCTTAATTTAACCAAAAATAAAATAATTTTTTTTTGGTTGCTAATATAGGGAAGTGATGTTGATTAACATATTCAAATAACTACACATTGATTAACAAATTCAAATAACTACAAACCATTTAATAAGTCCCAACGAACCTATCCGAGTAATTAGTTATCCCCAAATAATTCATCTAAAACACTAAATTGGTGTATAAGATCACCCTTGTGGAAGCTTATAAGGGGATTGGTTAATCTATTTGCCCTTATATATTATTGCCCAACTTGTAGCCAACTTGAGTATTTTAAGCACACCTTTCGAACACGTGCCAAAACTTTATTTGCTTGACAATACATACATAGTCTCTTTCAACCATACCATCATGAACCTTTCTTGTGGTGCTTGGCCTTCCTTCATGATTCTATTAACTAACCAGCTTATATAACGTTTCTATGGAATTTCTTCAGAGCTGTTATTCTTTTTCAATTGTGGAAAGCTAAAAAAATTTCTTTGTTTAACAATGAGGATTATTCTTGTTATTTTCATATTAATGACAAGGTTTTTGTATTATCTTTACCATATATGCATATTCAAGTCCAATTAGAGAAAGTGGCCATGGAGATTAGACATCTACAAGAGTTGCTTGATGTCTAGGGGACTGTTCCTTACACTATGAGCCGCATCCCCTCAGATGGTCCGCCATATATCCTACCACCTCCAACTCCTAGATGACATTGGAGGAAATCTTGTAGACACAATCACTTCTCCCCTCACATTCACCAATGCGTTTGGTTTGGATATCACTATCATCACATGGAAAATTTGATGTTGGTCCTTCTTAGTAGGAAAATTGCAAACACATTCCATAATATTAGAGATATAATTTTCTTCTTTAGTAAGATTGAGGAGGGAATCATTAGCAAATCATGCATTAACCATTTTCTTATAAGAGTGGGAAAGAGATATATATATTTAATCAAACCTCTGGAAGTATAGTTAGCACCAAGATAATTAAATCCTCCTATAAAAAAAAAATTACAAAGGGCAAGTGGATGTCCTTGACAAATAGAGTGAAAGATACGAAATTGTTCATATTGAACACCATTGATGGTGATAAAAGTTCCATCATCTTGAAAAAACATTTAATAGTGCTCACTAATTTAGAGTCAAAGCCTAAAATGTAAATGGATTTTTCAATATAAGTGGCTCTGGATTCAACCAGGTGAACAATTCAAGTTTCTAGGCAACTCATTTTCCCTCCAGGTCATTCCCTTGGATCGATGGGGATATGTGGCTCAATAAATCAATAAGAAGTTGGATTTTAGATTTCTAAACTTCTTTGTCTTGGAATAAAGTGTAAAATGTGATCTAAAGTGTTGGTTGCTACAAATGTTTAGTACTTTTCTTATGGGGAACCCTCCAAAAATACTCATGCCAAAATTGATCTAATTTTGAGGGATTTTTTGTTGGCCAATTCTGAAGGCACCGATGGTTTCCACCAAGTTGCATTGGATATTTGTTGCAAAATAAGATTCCTTGGTGTTCTTATTCTTGACATCAAAATCCAAGGCCATGCATTGTGTGCAACATAGATCATTTGAGCCTTGGAATGAGATATAAATGAAAAATTTTGCTTTGTAACTACATCTGTCAAGGAAAACTTATTAGGAAGGTGAACTGGAAAGGATCAAATCTTCATACACTTTTAATCACTCAAGTTTTGGTAGCTATTGAGGGCATGTTTGTTGCTAAGACTATTTTAAAGATTTGGGAGCTACTCAAAAAACATTTAAGAAGGGATGATGATAGTTTCAGGTTCAGTCTCTCTCCAGACTTCTGCTCACTATGGTGGTCTCCTTTACTTAATTTTATAAATTTTCATTTTCTATGGTAATGTGAACCAAGAGCCTTTGGTATTTTAGAAAAGGATCAATGTCATGTCTAACCTATTTTCTAAGTAAACAAGGGATTGGATTCCTTGGCATGTTCTAAGGGCTCAATTTAACTTGCAAGCCTCTTACTAAAAGTCTATCTTAGAAATTTAGAACCCTATATCTGATGTGCACCTTCACAAAATTGGTGTTGCATATCACTCTAGGTGGTGGATTGGCTGGAAATGTACTATTGAGACTCCTTTCCTCTATTACCACCCTTGATTAGGTTATTAATTTCTTTCCCCTTGGCACATCCAAATTGATACTTGTAATGCCAAGTGGAGAGTCAATTCTATTGACAAAGCTTAGAAAAGAAGAGTTGAGTAGGTTTTGCTCACCATCATTAAGCCCAAAGATGTGTACTTTCTTTGGTGTATTTTATACCATGGAATTGCAATTGGCACTCGATTAGTTCACTTGGGTTTGGCTCAGCCTGTTTGCTTAGTATATAACCACAAATAAACACTCAAGTATGCATATACATTATCCAAAAATGCCCAATCAACATGGCTTTAGATTCACACTTTTTTTATATCCCTTCCATCTAGAAATGTTCATCTGAAAGATGGTGCTATTAGGGGACTCAGTCATGATTCATGCAAAATTCACACAAATTTGGTATATGTTTTGAGCTCAGATACTTTTTAAACTATAAAAAAACAAAAATGATATTATTTTTTCTTGGACTACTTGTGAAGACTAATTCTCTACTACTAATAGATTTTATGTTATATTTAATGTCATGCTTCAAATTCATGTGCAAGCGAAGAAAGAGTTTCTCTTGAGGAGGAGCACTACAATCTAGATTGCAAAGAGAATGTTTTATTTAAATGAATGTTAGGATGTGGTCCCATGGGGTCAGTTTATAACTACTTTTAATTCTCTCCAACTGTATTTAAAGTTTTCAACTGTGAAATGACCAAATCAGGGGATGTCATATTTTGATGGAGTTTTTCTACTTGTAATATGGTTAGCTACAAATTATTCGGCAATATGAGTTTAGGTGACACTCAATGGTATCATGTTTTCAAAATATGATTTTCTTAAATACATGTTTAGAATTGAAATGGCATCTATAAAATCATAGCTCAAAGATAGCCTCAGAGGCACGATGTTCATTTCTCACTTGATTCTTGTTTGTTCAAATAAAATATACACGAAGCTTCATTGTGTGCAGAATATCTTGTGAAATTTAATACTACACATTCTGATTGAGTAGTTGATCAAAGCTCTAGTGTTTTTTAGCATGCACATCATTAAGCCCAAACATGTGTACTTCCTTTGGTGTATTTTACACCAAAGAATTTTAAATGGTACTCGGTTAGTTCACTTGGGTTTGGATCACCTTGTTTGCTTCGTTTATAACCACCAAGAAACATTCAAGTATGTGTTTACATTGACAAACATGCCCAATCAACGTGGCTTTAGATTCACACTTTTTTTATAGCCCTCCCATCTAGAAATGTCCACTTGAAAGATGGTGCTATTAGGGGATTTAGTCATGATTCATGCAAAATTCACACAAATTTGGTATATGTTTTGAGCTCATATTCTTTTTCAATTATAGAAAAATAGAAATGATACTATTTTTTCTCAAGCTACTCATGAAGACTAATTCTCTACTACTAATAGAGTTTATGTTATATTTAATGTCATGCTTCAAATTCATGTGTAAGTGAAGAAAGTGTCTCTTGAGGGGGAGGATTGCAATCTAGATTCCAAAGAGAATGTTTTATTTAAATGAATGTTAGGATGTGGTCCCATGACTGGGTTAAAACTATTTTTAATTCTCTCCAACCTTAAAGTTTTCAAATGTGAAATGACCAAATGGGCAATGCCATATTTTGATGGAGTTTTTCTACTTGCAACATGGTTAGCTACAAACTGCTCATCAGTATGAGTTCAGGGGGCACTCAATGGCAAATATGATTTTCTTAAATACCTTTTTAGAATCAAAATTGCATCTATAAAATCATAACTCGACGAAACCTTGAGAGGTACAATGTTCATTTCTCACATGATTCTTGTTTGCTAGAGCCGAATGGATACGAAGCTTCATTGCATGCAGAATATCTCATCAAATGTATTGGTACACATTCCGATTGAGTGGTTGATCAAAGCTCTAATGTTGTTTAGCATGCATGTTAGTTGTTTGTAGTAGCTCAAATATATTTTTGATTAATTGAGGTATCATAACTCAAGTCTATTTTTGGTACATTAAAGTATTGTAGCCACATTACTGAGTGATCGTGAAGAAACCCAAACTTGATGCATTTTACACTCTGATTGATCACCTCAAATTCAAAATAAAGTTCATAGTAATGCTACAAACATGATATTTCCCTATTTTAACTTTCATTTTGGTGTTCACACACGTTTTCAATATTGCATTTTATTATAGTGACCTCATATAATATCTAATATAATAGTGATCACTTATTTTTTGCTTCCATCAATGGGTTCATAATCACAACAAAGTCACAAAGTAAAACAAATACAACTAGACTGCACAAGGTGGACAGCCACAATACTATGCTTGTGTTGGGTTAAATAGTAGTTATAGTCTTATTGAAGGCAATACATCTTAGAGAAATAAAACAAAGTAAAACTTGTCTCTCAGATTATGAGATGCAACAGCACCGGTGCCTGTTGGAACCAATACGCTTAGGCTCACATACGCATTTGCAATCTGGACATTCGTCCACATAATAACATGTTTGATCGACTGCATTTGCTTCTCTTAACAGTATGCTGCTGCTGCCTGCACATGTAATATGCATCAGACTACTAATAATTAATCTACTCTGGGAAGTTTATTTATCATTCTTTCGTACCTGTAGAAGATATGATCACCGCAGCTAAGCAAAGAAGAATTAGCGAACGCATGAAGGAAACATAAAATCCTGCCATCGCCAAATTCTATGAAGCTTCACTCACAGATGAAGGTCTGTGTGTGTATCGTTGAGTTCAAGGGCCTTTTATAGTCATTATTACTGGGATTTGCATGGTTTTGATTCCTCGATTTCCGAGATTTGCTTTCATCTTTTAGTTTGGGTTCCACCGATCTCCTCGCTGTTACAATTTAGTATAAAAACAATTCAAGTTTTAGATTATATATTTATTGTGTTATAATTTAATATAAAAACAGTTTAAATTTTAAATAATTGTTCTAATTTATTCTTTTTTTAATTAATTGAAGAAGGGTTATAATTAAAACTCATTTTTATGTATATTAATGATGAGCCCACCCTATGTATAATCCATGTTATTTCATTGCATTGAAACGTTTTTTATGTTATTTTATTTATAAGCCACCTCCACTCGAGTTAATTTATAAATCCAAATCAAATACGATATTGGAAACAATAAATGTGTGGTGTACAAATGTTATTTTGTTTGTGAGCCACTTTCACTGGGGTCAATTTATAAATATAAATCTAATGCGAGATTAGAAACAATTACTTGTGTGTCATGTTGGAGGATAAGGATATAGTAATTAAAAATACATTATAAATCAAAGGAATAGAAGCATACAGTTATAGCAATAGGTTTTTCTAACAAAAAGATATATATAACAAAAGGTAAGAATAATTAAAGACGAATATTTATTAACCAAGCAACTGAGTAGTGTGTTCTATGGGGCATTGAAATTGAATAAGCAATGTTGTAAAATAATAGAAAAAGAAAATAAAACCCTATAAAAAAATCATTTCAATGGCAAATAAAAATTTATGTGATGGAATAAATTTCACTGTTGATCATTTTTTTCATGTAAAATTTGTGCTAAAAGGGGGTTTTAAGTAGACCTCTTTTTCTTGAAAAATGAGAAACTTAAAGTTATATGAAATATTTGAGATGACCATACTCAAAATTTGAAGATGATATACGAATATAAATTGTAGCATTTTGAGTTCAGTTTCTAAATAACTATTTTTATAAAAAAATGGTCGAGTATAGGTAAGTCAAATATATGAAATTTGAAGAGGAAAACATAACAAATAACCAACCATGCACCACGTCAATTTTTAAGTCTTTTAATATTTTTTGAAAATCTTTGGTGGAAAGTTAGATAAGATCATTTAGGTTACAACTATATATGTTTTATATTTTTTAATGAATATATATTTTTATTAATTTTACAAGTAAATAAATCTTGAAAATAATTAAAAAAATAGATAGCCGACTGTGCACCACCCCACTCTCCCCTCTCTTCCCGACTACCTCAAAAAAAGATGAAAAAGTATTGTTAATTTTTAAATATTTATATAATTAGGCATAGTTTGCAACCATATAATATTTTTGCATTGGGATGAACGAAACAAAAAATACATAAACAAATATAAACATGTATAGTTATGGCATATGGTGGTTTAAAAAGACATACATAGAAATCAATATAGATGAAAACCTTGAAGTAGTCAAAAAAATAATAAAATTATATTTTAGAAAGATGAGAGGGTGTTTGACGTCATAGCAATAGTTTTAGGAAATTTATCAATGAAATTCATAGTTCTTATCAAAGCAAAAGTTGTATTTTGTTATTTTCAATCAAAAACATAGTTTCAGTTATGTGTCTGCAGGTCCAAGCCTTAGGCTTACGAATCTAAGTCATTTTTGAGCTTATACCAAGAAAAAATGTGTACATGTTTCTATTTATATTGATTTCATATGATTCACAACCACTAAGAACTGAAAACATTAATACATAGAGATACAATGTTTCCATAGTCCATATAGGTAACTAGCTATTGTCCTTAAAATTGAACCGTATGCCATGAGGGATGTAAATGTGAAGAGATGATTTTTTTTTTTTAATTGTATATTTTTTGTTATAAAAATAATGTGTGTCAATATATGCACTACCATGTGGAGGACATAGTTGAGAGGGTCTTCTTCACTATAGAAATGCCTCCACCTTTTGGAGCAACTTCAATTAAAATTTGTGTAAGAAGTGTTGGTCAATTTCTAGAACCAGAAACTGACTAACCCTATAGCTTAAAGGGTCATGATCTATGTTCATATTCTGCTTGTCAGTTAATTTCAAGACATGTATAGTCAATTCTTGTATTATCATATTCCAATCTTGTCTTAACAACCTTTCAGTGAAGGGTTATGTGAAAAGGACATACTTCATACTATATCTTTCCTTTAAAAATCTCGTGTCTTGGCCCATTTTTTATCTACAGGCCTTAAAGAGTGATCCAGTAGTAGGAGTTGATAGACTTCAAAAGAGGAAGATCACATATAGCTTGCAAAGATTTTAAAACACTTTAATCAAGCGTAAAGTGTAATTTGATTGACCTTCGAGGTATAGGCCTAGAGAGCAAAAGAGATGGATGTAGGCAGGTTCACATGGTGTCTGAACAGTTTAAGGTCATGGGCAAGTTTGCACAAGCCTCAGAAGATCATTGGAGCCTTCTAAAGAGACAATAATTTGTTGCACAAGTCCAAGAAGAGCCTGTAGGTCTAAAGGCTAAACTATCAATCAAGTATTTGGCTAAGCAAGCAAAAGGCCAAAATATTTCAACTTTATTTGTCTCAGTGCCAAGATTTCCTTCGGAGAAATTCTTTTAGGTATTTTGCTAAGTGTTGGGGACTTATCAGACATTTTATCCACAACAAAAGTCCTAAAGCCTCATTTCAATTGGACATTTTGTTTGCAACAAAAAAGGCTAAGTATATATTCATTTGAGAAAATTGTTCCACAATAAGTTTCCTAAAGACAAAACTCTTTCGAGAAAATTGTCTAATAGAAAATATAAGTATGAATTCTTTTAGGGAAAATGTTTTGGATAAATTATCTGCAACAAAAGCCTCAAAAACCTTTTTCTTTCGAATAAATTGATTGGAACATAAGTCCCAAAGGAAATTTAGTCAAGCAAAAAGCTTGCAATAAAAGTGTCGAAGACAAAATTATTTTAGATAAAGTGTCTGAGGCAAAAAATTTGAAGGAAATAGCTTGAGAAATTATCCATAATAAATTTCCCAATGAAGAAGCTCCAATGGAAACTATTTGTTTCAAGGAATTTGTGATCCAGCAGAAAATGATGTCTGTGCAAGTGTCAAATTCAAGCCACATCAAATAACCATTGAAATTCGAATATTCAATGATGGTCATGTAGATGTTAGTGATGGTCATGTAGACATCAATGATGGTCGTGCAGATGTCAAGTTTAAGTCACGAGAAAAGATCATTTGAGTTTAACTATTGCAAAGGATCCCTAGGTCAAACACATGAATGATAAGTGGCATGATCTCAAGAGCAGAATCTAGATCCAATAGTACATAAATGAGCTTAAGCTAGTGGGTCCAACTAGATTAATGACATTCATTTAATCTCTCATAGCATATCAATGGTATAATTAATGTCAAATAAGGTTAGCATATCCTAAATGCAAATACACAAATGATAAGGGGCAAAATCATGTTGAAGTTGACAAGTCAAGGGTATATCTAACAATGCTTGACCAAAATGAATAGAAAATCGATGGTGTGAGATCAAAGTGAAATGCCAAGGACTTTAATAGAGAGAAAATTTGACTTAGGTCGAGCTAGATTAAAGGTTTGGAGGTAGATATCTATGATAAAATATTTCACCACCCTGAGCAGGTAGAACACATAAATGCAAGATCAAACATGATCTATGTTCCCCTAAGAATCCATCTAACACCATTAAAGCTTGGTTAAGCTTTTAAGAGATTCTAGACGTAGGTTCTTTGGCTCATTCAGGCTCAAGAAGCCCTAGTCTAAGGATATTCATTACAATCATGACTATGTGAAAACCAATAAGGTGATTATTTTTCATCGATAACAGATCTATAGGTACATCAATAAGCAAGCTCAAGTAGTTTCTTGGTTACATGAAGAATGGTTAAAGAAGATAATGAAGGACATTGATGTAAAAGAGCTTGAGAAGGATCCATATGGTGGTCGAGATTGCTTCCTATAGCTGGCCTTGATACTCACATCCTCCATCATGCCAAATAAAGATACAATGACATTAATACAAGGGAAGGCTTGAGAAGGATTGTAGTGGTGATTGTTCTGAGTGGAGTTGGGCTCATTAATGACCCATTCAGTGCTAATTCATCTCTCTCTTACCTTCTTTCTTTCTATAAATACTAGCTTTAAACTCTTGATTTGGATCCCTTAGTTGGAGATAGCGAAGCTCTATCAAAATCACTTTTTAACACTCTCTTGAATTAATATAAGATAATTCTCAGATTCTAGTTGAACACTAAGTGTTCTTTATTGAAATTTGATTTATAGAGTGTATGTTTCTTGTTCATCATATGTATGTAATTCATGTACCTTGCTTCAATTCTATTCGTTTCTTGTAGTTCATGTGAAGTTTTATCTAGTGAGGTTTCTCTTGGGGCATCATAAGTCTATAGTGTCTTATATAGACCTATCTCTTTTGTCCTTCAAGTTGTAGGTCTCTCTTTTATCATCCACACAAAATACTCATGATTTCAACCTTATCATAGAATCTGATTAGTTCTTGTCTTGATTGAATTCATTAGTAGACGTAGAAGCTTCTAAGATAAAAGTGGGTCATTAAACATATGGTGCATCATTGTATTTAGAATAGATTTCCTATCATGTATTTCCTCTCCCTTTTCATCCCAATAGAATAGGTTTGGTATAAGGGACTATATTTTCATATCTGAGGAGCTAGCATCATTAAAATCCTAGAGGCTTGGCCCAAAATTAGGTAACCAACAACCTAGGGCCATTCCCATGTTGGAATAGGCTTAAGAGTAGAACCTAAATAATTCTGCTTTCAGCTAGGGTACAACCTATGCCTCCAATAGTTTTTGGCACACCTAGTGGGACCCATTCTCTTTGGCATAGTCAAAATCAAATGTTAAGAAAGACTATTTGAAAGAGGGGGACATTCTTCATCATTAGAAGCTAAACATTATTCAAGTTGTAGAGTTCATAGCATCATCCAGACAAGTCCTCTAATGCCAAATGATACTAGAAGGTCAGCTAGTGAAGATATCCCCTTTGCATTCATTGAGCCACTTCCTTTTTCATATAAAAGATAAAGATTCAATGTGATAGGTCACTATCCCTAAAATCAATACTCATCTCCTGGTCATCCTATTATTTTAAGCAGTACAACCCCCACTGTGTAAATGGCAAGGTTACAATCTTTCGTACCCTTGAATGGTGGTAGCCCCCTTAACCTTCAACGATATCATGACATCATTTTTGCCTCTTTGAAGAGCATAAAATACTTTATGGGAGAAGACTCCACCACTCATGTAGAGCACATTTCTAACATTAAAAACTTTTATTTAGTACATCACATTACACAAGAGAATGTAGCCATGAGACTATTAGCCACATCCTTGAAAGGCAAAGCCTTGCAATGGTATACGGGTCTAACACCTACCTCAATCAATACTTGGGATGATTTTTTTGAGTGCCTATGTAAACATTTTGAGGATAAAATTGACCATGTTTCACTTGTTGAATAGCTCACCTCAATCAAGAGAGCACCCCAAGAATCCATGGTTGATTTTAACTACAAATTCTAGAATACTTGGGATAGGATCCCTGTCATCATTAAACCCATGCCCAACTATTATTTTATTTATTATTTGAGAGCTTTGAATTTATACATTGCAATCATGATCTAATCTATGGGTAGGACAATCCTGCCTAGGGCTTATGAGATAGCTATAAGGGCAGAAAATTGTTTGATACAACCAAGGAAACTCATGCCAAGACCTCTCATGCCACTTTTTCCTGAGCTTCAGTGAACCCCACCTACCACTACTCCATTTCCCAATCTAAAGAACCAAGTACAACTTGATGATGATCAAGTAGACAAATTTACAAGGATTGAGAGCTTGTTGAAGGCACAAAACAACAAGCTAGTGGCTCTAGAGAGACAACAATAGCTCAATAGGCCATACCAAGGTCCCTTCCAAACCCAATACCCTACTCAATCCTAAAATAGACCCCCATATCCATCAAACCAACAAACCTAAAGCTATGTGACTTAATGTATATCTTACAATAGCTGCAAGTAGCTCAAGAGCCTTGGTCCCCACACAAAACAACTTTGCACAAGAGGGTCAATGGAAATCAGGAGGACATCTAATTAGATGGTAATGGTTACAAGTGGAAAAATGTGTCAGGATCCCAATTTTTAGTATACTCCTTCATTCCAAGGCTATGACATAATGCATCCTCCACCACAAGGTCCTGCAATGAATCAAGGTAATATGCCTACCATGACATCATCAAAAGCTCAAACTTAATAGCAAGGAAGCATGGGTAATACACACGCTACCACCATGTGCATAAACTTTCAATAAAAGGAGAATATGTTTGATCATGTAGCAACAAACATGGGTTAGATGACACAAAGGTCAAATGGACCAGTTACAACCCATACAAGGTTTAAGAGGATGATGTTGGATGACAACTTAGGGCAGCATAAGGTTTATTCAACGTCTCCACAAGTCAACCAATAACCTACCACTTCAAATGTAACTGATAAATCTCTTAGAAACATAGGTAGCAATAGAAGTCTCCTTTTATTCCTCATGTCACACAAGTGCCAAGTGATGCCTCTTCTTCCAAGGTGCATTCCAAAGGTGATAGTCTTTATTTTAACATTATGGATCATATGAAAAAGGATAATGTCATTATGTCTATGTATGATGCTATATTTATTTTAAGATAGAGATAAGTTCTTTATCAAGAGCTCTCCAAGCCATCTCATGTGAATGAGACAACTGATAAGGTGAACACTATTTTTACAAATAGTAGTCAACCTAGTCCTAGTCCTAGTCAAGTTTCTAATCAAGTTCCTAATCAAAATCAAGTTCATAATATTGTTCATCCCCCCAATGTTGTCAAACCCTCTCCATTTTATATGTCAATCATCATATAAGACTGCTTAGTGCATAATTATATGATAGACTTAGGTGATTCAACCTCAATTATGCCTAAAGCCATAGTAAATAAGCTTGAGCTTAAGTATGTGCATAATGAAAAAGGTGTTCTCTAGTTGGATGGTTCCCCAACTAAAATATTAGGTATATTGAAAGTTCTTAAGATCACATTGGCAGCTTTCCCAGATTGTGTCATCACTCAAGATGTAATTGTTGTAGATCTACCCCCATATTTTGACTTATATCTATCTAAGGACATTACTGCCAAAATTGAAAGCTATTTGTCCTCTAACTGGTCATACTTGATTTTCAAGACCAAATATGGGACTAAGATCACTAATAGGTTTGAGCCTATCTATAGGTTCCATCTAGAGCGCTATATGCCTAACCTTGTAAATGTCAATTGTACCATATTTGAGGAAGAAGAAAATATTAGTGAACAAGAGCCTCATGATCAACATGAAGGCATTTCAAATCTATACTTAGATGAATGGGTAGTTGATAATCATGTATTTGATCCCTATAGAAAATTTGAAGAAATAAATTTAGGGGTGTATTGTATGCATGAGGAGGGCACTGCTATACCTTGCCTAATTAATACCACTTAAGAGGAAGATGGTCTATGGATTTTATTATTTTATGGTTCAAAGTTAAAGAATGGTAGTGGAGTTGGCGTCATGTTGCTTTCATCCTCAAGTCAAAATTACTATTCAGCCACAAGATTTCAATTCAGTTGCACTTTAAACATAATTGAATATGAAGCCCTTCTGCATGGTTTGTAAGAGGCAAGAAGAAGAGGTGTCAAACTTCTTCAAGTCAAGGGTAAAAGTGATATTTTTGTGAAAAGTGAGAGGCATTATTGCACTCAAGAACCATCATCTAAAATCCTAAAATCATTGTGTATGGGATCTCATAGAGGACTTTATGGCATTTAATATAAAATCCATACCAAGAGAGGCAAATCAATATGCAAATAGGCTTGCAACCATTGGAGCTTAGTATGAGGTTTTATAAGGAGTCAAAGGCAACCAGATTCAAGGCAAGAATAAGATCCTATGTAGGCTAGCTATACTTGACAATGAGATGAGTTTATAGATGTTTAATAATGATGACCAAATTATCTATTTTTTGATGCAGGACGTAAAATTCTACGATAAGAATCAAATCAAACTCCAACACTAGTATGATGATCAGAAAGTGTAGCTGAGATCTAACAAGCTTTGTAAGGGGATTCTAACATTGGAAAGCATATTCAATGAAGATGATCAAGTGAGAAGAGGTAAGGCATGTATCTCAGCCAAGGAGGAACATTATGAGAGGATAGAGATCTTCAAAGGTAAATTTTTGAAGCTAGGAAAGATTAACACAATAGAAGATATATCTGCATTTTTTGCTTTATTCCAAGAGTTCTCAAATGCACTTGCATGGGAGCACAAGGATTTAAAGAGTTTTGACCCCAAACTTTCACAACATACCATTGAACTAGAGAGCAATACAAGAACAGTCAAGCAGAGATAAATCCCTGTAAATCCAAAAGTGGAGGGGTTGATGAGAAGGGAGTTATTTAAGCTGATTGAATCAAAGATCATATTCCTTGTTAAACATTCCTCATGGATGACATTCCTTATGCCATTGAGGAAGAATAATTTTTATGTGTTGACTTTAGGGACCTCGATAAGGTGTCCCTAAAAGACCATTACCCACTACCCTCCATGGATTAGATTCTTTAAAAGGTGGCATGTTCTTAGAGGTTCTCTTTGCTTGATGGCTACTCTAGTTATAATTAGATCATGGTCAAGGAAGAAGATAGGCATAAGACTGTCTTCACCACCAAGTGGGGTGATTATGCATATATGAAGATGCCCTTTGGACTATCCAATTTTGGGGCAACATTCTAGAGGGCAATGGATGTTGCATTTGAAGGTTTGACCAATGACATGGTGATCATCTATCTAGATGACATCACTATTTTCTCAAAGGACCCAGCTGATCACATTGCTCACTTGAGGTTAGTATTTGAAAGGTGCAAATATTTTGGTGTGTCATTCAATACTAAAAAATGTATATTTGTTGTTGATGAGGGCAAGTTATTAGGCCATATAGTGTATAAATATGGTCTTTTCATAAACCCTGAAAGAGTTGAGTACATCTTGTCCTTACCCTTGCCAAAGCATGAGAAGGGTTTGTAGAGCTTTTTGGGAAAGATTAATTTTATAGGAAGGTTTATCCTAGGATTTGTAGAGTTATTCAAGCCTCTTTCTCACATGTTAATAAAGTGTAAATAGTTAACATGGACCAAGGAAGGTAAGAGGAGATTTGAGGCCATCAAGGAGGCCATCTCTCATGCCCCTAAACTTCTTAATCCTACAGCTAGTTTGCTCCCTTTACTATAGTTGGTTCCTTCATCCATCAAATGGATCCTTATGATATTCATAAAGTTTTCAATAATTGGACTAGATATTGTTCCCTATACCAAGATCCTTATGCTTTTGTTACACCTCCTCCTATGAGTACACCTTCCAAGACTAGTCACAGGCATATCTATTATTTCCATAACACAGATAACCATTCATCCAAGCATTATTAGAAGTTGTGATAATATATTAACGCTTTGCATCCTACTACTCCTCAGTATTTAGACAATGATATACTTCTTCCAAAAGTATTATGAGTATCTTCCTAAGTATGGTAAGGTGTATTACGTTTGACACCAATATGGCACACATCACACTGATCATTATTTCATCCATTAGCAACATCTTAAATATCACCTATTAAATATTCTCGCACCTTCTACCATTTCTCCCATTGGTCATTCTTAAAAAAAGGCTCCCCCTTCTTCCCCCATGGTTCCACCTCTTGTGGTTCTATCTCCTCCTATGGTCCCTTCTTCACCTCTTGGTCCTCCACCCATGAGTCCCTCACTATGGAACTTCCCTCACCCATAGATCCTTCTCCACCAATGAGTCCATCATTGTGGAACTTCCCTCACCCATGGATCCTTCTCCACAGGTGAGTCCCTCACCAGTGGTTCCTTCCCCACCGGTGACCCCTTCATCTCCTATAGATTCCACTCCCATGCATTCTCCTAAACATCCCTTGCTTGATAATCCTCCTCAGCATGATCCTTTAAGCATTCATACCTTTTCTATTGAGGATATTTTCCATGAAGTATTTTCCCAGCTTTCAATGAAGATCGATGAGATATTAGATGCTGTTCACATTTAAATTCATAAATACTTATCAGATGTTATGGATAATGTGTGTGGGCAATTATATTAGTACTTATGAACACATGCAAGGTGTTCCTAAATTTTCATTTGGATTAGACGTGTGCTCTAACTTTATATTTATCTATTTTTTATATATCATTTGATATTGTGTCAAATTCTTATTTATCTTACATGGTGACTTTGGTTTCACATTTTATATTGCTTATGATGTCATTATGTTCTCTTATGAATTTTTTATTTATCGTTGCTTTCTTTTTCTTCATGAGTTTATTTCTTATAGCTCCCTTGTTATCTTTTTCATGGTTGTTTTCTCTCTTATCTCTATAAACATGGATAATTTTTATTGTGACTTGGTTATACAAACCTTACTCCCTTTAGTCATTCTTTCTTTACCAAGTGATCAGTTAGAAAATAATTCCTCTCATTATAATCTCCTTTCACCGGTCCACTTTGGATCTCCTTTATTCCCCTCTATTCCCTTTCACAAACTAAGCATAAACATGGTTAAGACTTGAGAAAACATGTTGGTTCATATTTAAGCCTAAGTGTCCTAGTTAGTATTGTATTTAGTTACTTAGATTCCTTTAGCCTAAGCCTAAATCTCATTCATATGTATTAGTATATCTCTCATAATTGATCATTCCAAATCTGTATGTAGGAGGAATCTTACAAGATCTATAAAAACATTCAAAAACCAAATCATTTAATGAAAGGCAATGATCCAAAAGGCAATATTCAAAAATTCTCAAAAGTTAAATCACATTAAAAGATGTGATTCTAAACATATCTCTTTTTTTTAGTTGAATCTCAAACTCCACAGTTGGCCTCATGACATAGCCAAGGTCTATTGGGCTATGGTAGGCTAGTAGATTATAAAATGAGAAGAAAAAAATATTTTAGTGTTATCTACTTTCTTATGCAAGTACCCAATCTTTGCAGTATACCGACGGCTTAGTAAGGGGTCCTGAGGAATGAGGATCACATTGTGGGAAGGTAGGTATATTTTAATTTTTTTGTTCAAAATTACATACATGTGTTGATCTTAGTAGCACACTTGTTTTCCTACAAAGCTTTATGTCTATAGCGAACAGGTATCCTTTGTATATGTATGGTCACTATTCACTTAGTGTCTTCTCATGTCCTTAGCATGTCTTATGTCTTCTAAGGTCTTCTCATAAGATGCTTACATTATGATTTTTAAATTCTCTCTTTCACTCCCTAAAATATTAATATTCTTCCCTTGAGAAATATTTCTTTGTCCACTAATCACTCCTCTAGGGATTCTATTTGTGAGTTGTATTGTAAGACCATGGATAGGACATGGCCTTCCTCTCAAATTACTAAATTTTCAACATTACCATTACCAACATCCCCTTTTACCAAATTTTCACATTATTTCCATCTCATTGGTGTTCCCTTTGTGAGTTTTAGTGTAAGACTACAGAGAGGACCTGGCTTCCCTCATATATTTTTTCAATAATCTAAGTCATAAAAAAATTAGATGTGTCAAATATGAGATACTATGTGATTGATTATTAAGTTACACATCATTGACATGCTTCCCATATTGATTTAGTTTGTTTTGTATTTACTTCATTACCCTTTCACTTTTATCTTCTTATTTTCCAATTGCATGTAAGAATCCAACCATTTATTGAGTTTTTCATACTTCCCAGCTTGAATTAGTGTGATCAATTTAAGACCATTTTGACAATTTTGTTTCTTTTTTATACTTCCCAATGTGATTTAGTATGATTGATTGACTTAATTGATTTGTTTTTATGCCATTTTTTCTTTTTAATTTTTTGCTTTATTACATTATTTTCATACTTCCCAATGTGATTTAGTGTGATTTTACTTATTTTAATTTGGTGCCAAAAGATATTTCATGTTTTAAAAAACAAATTCACCCTATTGATTACCATTCTTTTAGTTTGTTATACTTAGTAATTTTCTTGATATTACATATTTTCCAACATGAAATATTGTGTAGTGCATCTATTTTTGATTGATTATAATTTATGAAGTCTTTTCGCATGTTTCTTTTTAACCATGCATGTGTCCTACATAATGCTAGAAAAGAAACCACAACACATATATTTCCTATAACATATATAAAAAAATTAAAATACATGTGATAGAAATAAATATATCCGTGTATACACAACACAACCACAATACAAACAAATAAGATCAACATCCAACTATCAAAATCAGATATAAATATATATATATATATATATATATATATATATATATATATATATATATATATCATGTGTTTTTTACAAAATACAAAAATACATTGCTCTAGCTCTAAGGTTGGGCTCTATCTTATCTATCTCATAGCCTAGCCACGCTTCCCATAGATGTCTTAGATAGTCCCTTATGAATTACATTATAAATAAGATGTTTGATATCTCAAGACTATCACCTATCCTTGTAGATCGGCCACCTCTGCCTATACCTATGCTAGCTGACTCATGGTAACCATATGTATGGCTTTATCCTAAGCTAAATCCTACCATGTCTATGCCTCTCTATTTCCCACCCCTATTAGTTTTTGTCACTCATCTTTTCATGCTTGTAATCACCTCACAACCTCTCTTTCTAGTGTGAACCAGCTCACTTGAGCTGGGTTAGATAGTACCACAGGATCATCCAATGTGGCAGGGTCATATGGCATCGGTGCTCCATCCAAGATCTCATGGAGTGTTCCCCTCACTAGGGATCCCCATCTAGTCTCCTCCTCCTCCATAGGATCAAAAAAATTTAAACTAGATAAATATTATATCACATATATATCTCAAAATCAATCTATCTATAATTTATCTCAAAAAACTTAAGCAAATTACAAACATTTATTACCTATCGTTATCTCCTTGTATGATCGACCATCGAGCACAGTCTCTCCATCAATTTATGCTTTGAATACCTCATCCATGAGATGCCTTCCAACCAATGCAAACCTTGGGGTCACCACCTGTGCCCATCTTAAGACTCACCTTAGTGGTGCCTTTATAGACTAACTCTACCCCAAGCTAACTAATGGGTCATCCTGGATGACCACCCTCTATGCTCTCTTGTCACTGGCATCGCTATCTTTGGTGAAATTGAGGTGGTCACTGATCCTCTTAATATGGTGTTGATTTTGGTACCAATGATACTCTTTCATCCACATCCATCTCTTCTCTAGCTACTGACTATATTGTTCAACCTATATATAGTCTCTCGCATCATTGTCTGATCTCTAGTCTCATGACTAGTGGTCCTGATCCTCCTCTCCCTCTTAAATCTCTCACATGTCTAGCCCAAAATGTGAGCACCAATATAGGATCCACTGGGTGAGGGAGTCCAAACTATCCTAGTCCATTGGATGTGGCTCTATCCACAAAGGGTAGTGGCTTATAATATATGCTCATGCCAACTTTGGCACTATTATCCTCTAGCTCAGCCATACTATCACAATGTGTCCATATGGATGTAATATGATATTTTTTACATGACTGTCTGTAGTGTTGTCATATAAAGCACAACCAGTACCACCTAATCCTACCTCCATCTCTATACTTGAGGTAACTGATATCAACCACATGGGGCAACCAAATTGGTCAGTATATTAGAAATCTCTCATATGTCTAGACACTAAATAATATCATCAACCCTTGGTATTATTACCTCTAGATAGTATCCCATAAATATCATGCATGAGCTAAACCCAGATGATAGAACCTAGGTCATATAGCACCCCTTACTCCAAAATAGACTGACATAAGGCTATTTCATATAATGGTACCTTACCATCTAACTTGTGACACAACACCTATGTTATCACAAGTCCTATCACCACCTTATGAATATCCATAATCTAAACTATATACATGTCAAATAGGCTCACCCTCAACCCTGGATATATCCTATCTAAGAAAGTCACCCATCAGGCTAATGCTTGTCTCTCCTCTTACCCATTTGGTATTCCCATGATCACCAATGTTTCTCCTATCATAAGTCCAAGTATAACATGGAAATCCTCAAGTGTGATCCCACATTGATGGTATCCCCATCCACCACCCACCTAAAAGTATTAGTCAAGTACTCTTAGGCTCCTAAGAACATGACTATTAGATCTATGCTCAACGGTACTCAGCACATCCCCAAAATGCCTCCTAATCATAGTGTGAGTAACCTAGCTTGATTCTCTACTATCATTCACTCTAATAGATTTGGTAGCCAAGAAACATGCACTAATCACCATAATTTGCAACACCCATACAACCATCAAACAACAAAAGATGTATTAGAACTCTATGTCACTTATAATCAAATACATTTTTTTAAAATTTTACAAAAACAAACCTAATTTGCCTTAATCTATTCATTTTTACCAATTTCATCTATTCTTAGTCAACTTGGGCCTTACACATACTTTTTCAGCTAATTTCTTGCATTTCAGTATTATACCAACCACTTAATCACATACTAAGTTGACCAAATAGTACTAGGTTGACCTTGTGGACTTATTCTACTAAGTTGACCCTTTCATTTCCCCTTTAGTACTAAGTTGACAAAGTGGATTAATCAACTAAGTTGACACAGGGGTACTAAGTCATCACTTTACCCAAACAAACTAAGTTGACACACACCTACTAAGTCGGCAGTATGAAATCAAGATTTTCAACCTTTTGGTTCAGACTATCAACTCTTTCCCCTGCTTGTAATAAATGCCTTTTGTATTTATTACTCCAATTCCTTTTAACCTATTTCCCCTTTTGGCTTTTGATACCCTTATCAACCTTCTGAGGTTCATTTTAGTTTCTATAAATGGTCTAAATTACAAATTTTAATAAAACACTTAATTTCCATAAAATACTCAAAACAAGTTTGAAATTCTCAATTGCCTACCTGCGTTATACCCATTGTAGCCGCTAGACATCCTCCTCATCTTAGTTATCATCTCCTCACCATCTTGGCTCTTTTGTCTTTTGTTTAGTCTCTCAAAGATTTATTTTTCTACCCAAATAAATCAAGTACTAGCAAATGACTTTATTTTCACCCTACTTAAAGTTATTATTCACAATTCTTTACCTTTTAAATATTTACTGATACATTCCTTGTTTTGATCATATCTTTATTTTTACTCACTCATTTTTCAAACCATAAAAATTTCTAGAATTATGATTTCATAGAGAATATTTTTGATGACTATATGCCTATATTCCAATTTTTTTGATTTTTTACTCTTTTTTGCACTAATCTCTATAGGTTCACCTAATATTACTCACATTGGATGCCTTCGCTTCTCTTACAATCTCCTTCTTTATCTACAATACTAAGCTAAGTAAATATAGGAGTTTTTCAATTCTATCCTTTTATCTATCTTCTTTTCTCTTTGATGCACTTTACTTAGCATCAAAATTATGTTTTGTCATGTTCTACTCCTGAAGTACCATCCCGTGTTACACTTATGTGACATGTGATGAGCTTCGAGTGGGGTATATGTATATACATAATATTTTTAAACTTTTATCAATTATGGACACTCTTTATCTTGTAGGAACCCATCAAATCTCAATCTCTCGAAGTGCTTGCCTTAAGGGGTGCATCGAGAAAGGGGTGGGCAGACCATTGGTGTTTCACAATATCATTGTCCCTTTTTCCACTTGTTATATACACACTTGTCTCCTAAAAACCATTACTCTAAGCTTGTTATTCTCTCTCGTATACTCTTTCGATCATTTCCTACCTTTCATCCCCCTTTTCTTGAACTAAAACCCCTTTCAACAATTTACATTATTAGGTCGACTAGGTCAACCTTGTAATCTTATGGGTGAAATTCATTTAGTGTCTAGCTCAGATCATGGCCAACCTAGCCCATGACCTAGTGAATTTATGTCCATTATAGTACTAGGTCAATTGGGTAGACCTTGTTGGCCAAAGTTTTTAGAAGACCTTAGGGTTAAATTTTCCTATATATACAAGATCATTTCACCATTATTTAGAGAAGAAAAGAATAAGTAAGAGCTATTTCACATCTACTTATCCACCATTATACTTAAGGAGCAAGCTTAAGGTTTCACACTTTGTTTAGTGACACGTATCTTGTCTTGTGGATAAATTTTTTGGATGCATTGATAGGTTATATAGCTTAGATTTGATTTATCTGTGTCATCCTTACATACCACAAATACCTCTTGCAAATAACCTTGGCCAAGGGAGAGATTAAGGCTTGACAAGTTCATATTTAAAGGTAAATATTCTTAACTTTGTTCCTCATTTATAAGATTAGATAGATATGCATTTATACTTCTCTTCCATGTATTAGGATTCCATATACATTGATGTGAGTATATGTCTTCTATGCATGTTTAATTTTTTTTGTTTCTTATCCCCACTTTGTGCCACAAGCTTTGTTGAGCACTAGATTAGATTTTAATTTACTTTTTATTAGTTTAGTGAATATGAAAAAATAGGGCTTAGTTAGGTTTATTACTTGATTGTATTTAACTGGAGGCTTTAGAACCCTCCCTAGTATTTTTGTTGTGATAAGAGATCCCCTAATTGAGTCTAGAAGATACACATATTGGTCATGTTTTTGATTATTTAATGTATCCCCAATCAGAAATTTAAGTAGGATATATCTTCTCTGATTTAGGATTGATTTATAGACTTCATGCATTTATGATTGCATGCAGATGGTGTATGTACTCAAATCAAGGTACCTATGGTTTATACTTGTGACGCCATAAAATATCAAATCACTTTATGATAAAGTTAATAAAAGAGTTATAAAATAAAAATCAATACGTTACTTCAAATATCACATTATTAGAAAATTAGATGCCATGCACCCAAAATATAAAACATGCTAGTGTTAATCATGTCTTTACATCTCCATCCAGTAATGCAGTACCCAACAAGGTTTCATATCCAAATAGAAAGTTAAAACACAATACATATAGAACAAGTGATTCAAAAAGTGACCAAAAGGCTACTAAGAGTCCAAGTGAAATCCTAAAATAAATGATTGAAAACAAAGTGATCAAATTACCTCATCCACAACCTATAACGAGATCCAAATATTATTGTGCATATCATAGAATGGATGAGCATCATACAGATTATTGTTTTACATTAAAAAATAAAATAGAAAGTCTCAAAGGTACTGGTGATCATATCATTAATACATCAGCCAATAAACGCACTCACATGATGAGTACCTCTCCTAAATCACAAGTGCCAAAATAATAAATATGTGTACCAAAAGATAAATCAAAGCAAGAGAATGGTTAAAAGAACAAAGAAATAGAGAAAATACAATTACCAAAGGAACCAATGATATTAAAACCACCATAAAATAAGCCATGTGAGCTCCCTTTATTGGTCAACACTGAACAATAAGATGGCACATTTCCAAATGATTATAACAATGGTGATATTATTCCTAATATAAAACCAAATAAAAATATAATAAAGGAAAGCCATGTAACTCAAGATATTCATAAGCTATTAACATCTAATTTGTATATAGATACAAATAATGGCATACTAAAAAGGTCACAACCACAGTATGGCATGGTTCCTTATTCATATATAAATGCTCAAAATGTTATATCACAAGTTCAAGAACAACCTAAGAAGTTACATCTTTCCTATACTAATAACACATAAAATTGGTATAATCCTAATGATGTTGATTACACAACATATAAATATGATACACTTGATACTTCCACATATACATTAGTTAAAGTGTTAAAACTAAAAGCAAACACCTAGTTACCACATGATCATTATAGTTGAGTATTTTTATTCCCAACTAGATTTCATTGTGTATGGTGATTACCTCAGTTATCACTAATCAATGTAAATGATCCAACCTAAGGATATCATATTCCAAAAATACCAAAAAAGTAAAAAAAACTTAAAATTTTCATAAAAAATAGCATTTACACATCATATTAACTCCTTGGCATATATGTCATTGATTCCATGTTGGTAAATGACATATCAATATTTCCTATATACACATGTTTCACACATCTTTTGAGTGTGATTTAGGCACACACAAATACATGATTTATGAACTTTTATATGTTGATTTTTCCCTCTACTCATATCATCGGGACATTGGATGCATTCAAATCTATGATCATAATACACCCAGATTATATCATTATATGATCACTTTACATTATCTATTTGAGCTTATATACTACATATGCCTTTGTCTATGCATGTATCTTGGGTAGTGTACTTGATATGCTATGTACGTAACATTTTTTGCTAACACATATATCTTGGGACTAATATGATATGTTTATATTGGTTGTTTATGCTTTCATTTATGCATTTCTTTAAGTGTCTTGCCTTGCTATTATATTGCTTGTTTGAGCATTTGAATATGCTTAATTACATGCATCCCCTGTGCCTTTATTTACCTCTTTGACATTTGAATATGTCAATTTTGATTTTGTGGACATTTCACTAAGTCATGACCCTTTAATTGTGTGTCATTTGAATATGTCCCTTATTTGAGGTCTCCTTGGACCATTGTCTTTTGATTTACTTTTGAGTACTCTTGTGTGTGTGTTTTATTGCTTGTTGATATTGTATCATTATTTTATAAACGTTACCATGATCTACATCATGAATTTTAGGACTTGGTGTGATCACATTCTTTATTCTTTAATAATATATCTACCTAGAAATGTTCCCTCTATATGTTACATGATACACTCATAGTTTACATGGTTATCTTATCCTTTTGAGGTAAGGTAACTTCTAGTTTCTATTTTCCCTTACCTCAGAAGGGGATAATATCAGTGGGGACTTGCCATGGAGGCACGAATTCCACATTGCTTCACAAATTCATATTATAGTGGGGGCATGTTTTGAAAACATGTACTCCATATTTTTTACAATTTCAGTTTTAGTGGGGGCATGTTTTGGAAACATGCTCTCCACACTTATTCAGTATGTAACATACCAGATTAAAGTGGGGGCATGTTTTTCAAATATGTCCTCCACATTGACACTTATATCATTTTTTCATATTTATCCACATTGAAACTTACACCAGTTCTCAGTTTCATATTATAGTGGGGAAATGTTTTGGAAACATGTTCTCCACACTTACACAATTTCAAATTGAATAAAATTCATAGTTATATGATTTAGATACATGTTTATAGTATAATTATATACATTGATACCATTGTTATACATAGTTTCAAAATGATACATATCTAAGGTGCATATGGTATGAAATGAGAACCTAATATTGCAAAATCAAATCAGTTTCAGATTCTAAACACTTCAAGGACTATCATCACCCACTAGGTTAGACTTTTATGGACTACATTAAGGCAATCCACTATAGTAATTGGTTCACTTTTGGTATGGTTGGGGTGATTAAATCACTCAATCTTGACAAGTTTATTGGTTGGATTTGATTACATCATTCATCCTCTCCATATTTATAGTGTGAGTTGACTTGGTTCACTCACATTCACTAGGTTATAAGTATGATTAGCTTTTATAGTTGAGTTAATCTTAATTGTCGGGTGGCAACTCATCTAATATCTAAGGTTAGGGGCATGTGTCCTACAATGTCTCTCTCTCTTTTGATATATACATTTCCCATATTTATATTTGTCCTAATATCAATTTTAGTGATTCATAATGATACATCTTTTAAATCAAGTTTCAAAAAGGCAAGACAATTGCATCAATACACAAGTGTACTCCTAAACCTTGTTCTCTTTCAATTTTAATCATTTCAATGCTTTCAATTATAGATTATATGCATTGATTTTATAATTTAATATTATCTTGGTTTCAATTTTAGTCACCAACAAAGCACTCAAGTTAGATTCAAGCAAAGATAAAGTGTGTTATACACACCTAGGTACACATTTTTTTTTTTTAAACCATAAATTTCATTACTAGATTAAATAGGGGAAATGTAGACATTATTTTTTAATTATATATCACCTCAATCTTGTACACTTAGTAAATACATATCATGTATGTACCTTCAGC
The DNA here is from genome assembly GCA_037957365.1 of Torreya grandis. Classification (NCBI taxonomy): domain Eukaryota; kingdom Viridiplantae; phylum Streptophyta; class Pinopsida; order Cupressales; family Taxaceae; genus Torreya; species Torreya grandis. The sequence continues at coordinate 3,439,657 of JARHVA010000017.1, read as the reverse complement.
TTATAGACCTTTCTCACTACCAAAAAGCTTGGATACACTATCTCTTTGTGCCAAATTATTTATCGCTTAGTCCAACCCATGTCATTCTAATGACCCATGTCTTCTATCTTTCCTAGAATGTTATAAACATGTTTATCTTCCATCTCTACAAGTTATGGACCTATACCTATTTTCTAACTACCCAAATAATTGCATCCCAGTTAGATGCCTACATTGACGTGTCATATTTTAATGCAAGTGTCCAATGCCCTGAAGTCATTTAATTTACAAATTAAATGTATTCCTATGGTTAGCATAAGTGCTTTGATGTGATATATTCTCTAAAAGGACTGATATAAATACAAGATCAACTCTCATTCATTCCTCACCTAGAAAAAATAGTAACTCACATGGTAACTTAAAAAAAACATTCTATCAATCACTCAATTGAGCAGCGCTTACCTATTTTCTTATATTTACATATCAATCATAGGGATAACACATTTACACACAAACAAAAAATTGAGATAAATACATAAGTGTGAGGCCCTCTTTGTAGTATTGACATGTAGGCAATGCTCATTGACAGAGGGACATTTAGGGTATCTCGACATTGTGTGCCCACTAACCCATTTTTCTCACATCCACTATGAAGATGAAGAACTAGGGTTTTGCTATTTGATAATGAGTGACAGTTCATGACCTATATTTGAATACGCCAAAGTGAAGATGACAGATAACTTACAAACATTTAGGTGATCACATCTAATTTTAATAGGTATTTCATACTAGACACCTACATCCAAGTCAGACAATAGCATCGATGTAACTATCCTAAGTTGATGCAAGTGTCCATGGCTATAGAGGTATAATTTTCACAATCACATGATTGTTCCAAAATACAAATCCAAACTAATTTATACATATTCTAGTAGCATCAAAACTAATTAAGTATATTTTTTCATTATCATTACAATATCTAACATAGTTTTACTTTCTATCTTTAACTTCTCTACATAGTAAATTTAGTATATGTTTTATCTAAGTTTCACAAATAATTGGTATGCTTTAGAGACAATCTATCATCCTTGTATCCTAGGCTATCTCTACTCCATTAACCCTAGATTCACCATATCTACATTTTAAGGTTAATCATAAATCTAGAAATAAAGCATGTTTTAATCATGAAGATATATAAATGATATTTTTTGTAATTAAAAAAGTTATTTTGATTTCTAATATTACCTTTCAAATATAGATTCAAATAGCTAAATTCCTATTGGAGCTGCACCATCCACAATTTCTCTTGTTCCATTAGAGAATGCTTCAAGTGTTTTAAATCATGAGCCTCTTGATCTCCCACACTACCACTCTCTCCTTTAGGATGTGGGCATGGGGATCAATGTCATCTATCTCACAATCAAGGGATCTCTTCTCCTCATTTTTGTCATAACCAGTATGAATATAGAGAACTAGGGTTTTGATATTTGACAATGAGTGATAGTTCATGATCCAGATTTGAATACACCAAAACAAAGATGACACATAATCTTGAAGCATTCAGGTGGTCACATCTAGTTTAAACTTGTATTTTTTACTAGATGCCTACATCCAAGTTAGACAAAAGCATTGACACAACTGTCCTAGGTTGATGTAAGTGTCCACAACTATATAGGTATAATTTCAATAATCAGGTGATTGTTCCAAAATCCAAATCCAAACTATTTTATACATGTTTTAGTAGTATCAAAACCAGTTAGGTATATTTTTAATTATTATTACAATATCTAACATAGATTTACTTTCTATCTTTAACATCTTAGCATGGTAAATTCAGAATATGTTCTATCTAAGTTTCACAAATAATTGGCATGCTTTAGAGATAATTTATCATCCTTGTGCCCTAGGCTATATATACCCCATTAACCCTAGATTCACCATATCTATATTTTAGGGTTAAACATAAATTAAAAAATAACTCATGTTTTAATCATGAAGATATAGAAATGATATTTTTTGTAATTAACAAAGTTATTGTGATTTTTAATGTTACCTTCCAAATCCAGATTAAAATAGCTAAAGTCTAGTTAGAGTTGCACCATCCACAAATTTTCTTGGACCATTAAACAATGCTTCATGCATTGTCAATTGTGATCCTCCTGATCTCCCACACTATCATTCTCTCCTTTGGGATGTGGACATGGGGGTTGGTGTCATCTATCTAACAGTTAGAGGATCCCTTATCCTCACTTTTATCATAACCACTATGAAGATTAAGAACTAGGGTTTTATTATTTGATAATGAGTGACAGTTCATGATCCAGATTTGAATACACAATAGTTAAGATGACACATAACCTAAAAGCATTCAAGTGGTGACATCCAATTTCAATAGGTATTTCATACTAAACACCTACATCCAGGTTAGACAGTAGCATCAACACAACTATCCTAGGTTGATGCAAGTGTCCATGCCTATAGAGGTATAATTTTCACAATCAGGTAATTATTCTAAAATCCAAATCCAAACTAATTTATACATGTTCTAGTAGCATCAAAACTAGTTAGGTATATTATTTTCATTATCATTACAATATCTAACATAGTTTTACTTTCTATCATTGACATCTCAGCATAGTAAATACAGTATATGTTCTATCTATGTTTCAGAAATAATTGCCATGGTTTAGAGACAATCTATCATCTTTGTGCTCTAGGCTATCTCTACCCCATTAATCCTAGATTCACCATATCTACATTTTAAGGTTAAACATAAATCTAGAACTAAAGCATGCTTTAATCATGAAGATATAGAAATGAGATTTTTTATAATTAACAAAGTTATTATGATTTCTAATTTTACCTTCTAGATCCAGATTCAAATAGCTAATGTCCAATTGGAGTTGCACCATCCACAAATTCTCTTGGACCATTAGAGAATGCTTCATGTGCTATCAGTCATGAACCTCTTAATCTCCCACACTACCATTCTCTCCTTTAAGATGTGGGCATGTGGATCAGTGTCATCTGTCTCAAAGTCAAAGGATCCCTTATCCTCACTTTTTTAAGAACTCCCTACCCCATGGTAGGATTGATTGGTCCAATAGAAATAGTGGTGGAGGGAGAAGTTGGGCTTCCCCACCATAGGACAAATTTCCTCAGTTGGCTCTTACCATTTTGCCTGTCAGATAGGTTAAATCTAAAAATAAGCAATAAAATGATGGTTAGGTTCCATTACCAATTTATAAGGATCCCCATGCTCAATGGTGATGGGCAAGAAATTCATAGGATCCTCCACCTCCTCCTCCTCTGCCTACTGCCATGTCCATTGCTAGTGCTTAATTAGCTCTTTGGTATTTGTGTTTTTTCTACCTCTTTTTTATTTAATGTACACTTGAGTTAGTTTATTTTTGGTTCATATGGCCTTGGTTCAGCCTTTTTTTATTTTTTTCTCTTCTCAAGGCTTGTTTAGCTCTGTATGATTTTAATTTTGGGGTGTGATTTTTCCATCAATATTTTTTTGTATGACTAGCATTGTATTATATCTTGTTATATTAATAAAAATGTACTTTTAAATTAAAAAAGATACATCATTCATATTATTTAAAATATAAATTACAATTTTTGTAATAATAATAGATATATTTTTTAAATTCCATTTTCTTTCTCAAAATTTATCTAGTATTAACTAAACATATTTCAATAAAAATGAATAGGTTCTTGATTAAACTTAACACTCTTCCAAGTTAGATTCTTACATCTAATCAGTTTTGGTGCTATTAATTGAAAACATATAAAATATAAATCATTCAAGCACATTGGGTTTTGAAAAAAAAAAATACAAAATATAACTTGGGGTTTGGGATCAAACAAACAAGGAAAAGGAAGCTAGCAGGGTATTAGATTTAAAAGCATGCAATGAATATAACCCTTGTAATTTTAGATAAATTTATATTTGTCTTAATAATGAGCAATATATAACCCTTAAAAGATATGTAAGAGAGCATGAGATCACCAAAATATAATATGGATAAATTAATTACAGCTAAATTACAACACAAATACCCAATTATTTTTAGCTAGACTAAATAATATATACAAAACACAAATATAATCCTAATTAATTAATTCCAAAACCAAATATAAGTGATCATGTAATTTTAAGAGATATATTTTTAATATCATAATTGGTGACACTTGTCATAATATAATATCAAAAATATGTGCCCAAAATTGACAAGGACCTCATCCACAAATTGACAGTGAATAAAGAAGGCTCCCAAGAGAGTGGTTTCCTCTTATTTTAGAAGAAGTGATGATTCTGGCAAGTGACAAAAATGCAAAAATGGATTTTATGACTACATTCCCTTAGTCATGATCTTTAATAACTTTACTTAAATTTTTGTATTACGACATTTATGACATAGGAAAAAATCTCCTTACCCTATATCAACAATAATATCTTAAAATTAAGGAAAACAATAAATGTTTTTGGGCCTCTACTACGGGTTACATGGTTTTTTAAACACTCTCTATTTATCAGAGAACTGAATAATAAATAATGTTGATAATAATAAATTAAATAATTGAAAATAATTATCGTGACATACAAAAACCTAGTGATATGTGTTACATCCTTCCTCATTCTAATGATTACTCTAACATGAATTTGCATGCCACATGTATAAATACTCTAATCATTATTTGATCTCTAAAATGCTTGTGTGTGCATAATATATTCATGTGAATGATAGATAATGTATGTAAAATGAACTACAATATTTATATATCTATAGACAAATTAAACTCAAATTATGACCATATTGACACCCAAACTAACATCATACAATTAAATATTGAAAATAACATAGTAAGATGAACTTGTGCACAAAAGTTAGAAAGAACAACACAAAGGACCAAAGGGCGTGTATGATGCTCTTGACACACCCAGGTGTCTAAATGTAATATTGATGTAAGGATCAAGGCATGGAGAAATAAGGAGAAGAAAGAAAGGGTTGCAGGGGGTTGGGAGTAAGAAAAAGATGATAAAAATTTAACAAATAAACTAATAATGCTTAATTTAGACTAATAATGAACAAGTACACAAACATTCTAAAATTATGTAATTTAATGACCAATAAATGTTTAAGGATTTTATTTAGGTATCTATAAATAACATACTACAAACTTTTATACACATAAAATTGCATTGTTGTTCTAATTAACATTTTTAATTGTAATGTAATGAATAATTTATTAAAATTTTGATGAATTAAATAAAACTAAAATAATAAGTATCAGCTTTTGAAAATAATTTATACAACTTTTTTAATTCACATTTTGGATCATCTTATAATTCATCATTAAAAAACCATAATTTAACTTTATTAATAATAAATTATAAAATGCTATAAAACATAAATATAAATAGTAATACATTATTATTTCCAAAAACTTACACTTCATATTATGGACATCAAAAGCCTTGAAGTTTAAAATAACAATATTGCATCTAGAATTCGATGCAATGCATTAACCTTGAAAAAAGGAAATTTGTAAAGGATATTAGTTTAAATGCATTAACTTTAAGAAGAAAAAAATCAAGGCGTTCACATTTAAACATGTATGCATGTTACATTTCAATATGTAAAAATCAAGGTGATGTATTATATTGTTATATTAATAAAAGTGAACTTTTCAATCTAAAAATGAAGACATGTCACATCTAATAAAAATCAAAACATATCACATCTAAACATGTATGCATGTCACATCTAAACATATAAAAATCAAGGCATTCACATTTAAAAATCCAAGCATTCACATGTAAAACTTTTCTTGTTGGGATTTTATCATTTAAAGTTGTCACTTAGTTTTATCTGTGATTTTTATAAAATATAAAAATATTGTACTCTAGGCACCAAAAATGGCTATGTGATATTTATTTAGTATTATTTTATTTAAGTTTTATGTATTTGTTTGTATATTTATTATTATTTTAAAATAAGTATTATTGATATATTGATGATTATTAACAACTTTATTTCTTTATTTAATATTTATGTTTAAGTTGTTCAAGATTCTTGTGTTTATATGCTCCCATGTCAAAAGTATACCCTGATGATCATCGTAACATATTTAGTTTCCTTTAAGGTTGGTCCCTCTTATTCCCCTTTGTTCTAATTTCTTACTTCTAAATATTAAAAGTCAATTTGTATGTAAGGTTCTAATTTGAATTCAAATATTACCTATAAATAGAAAAGCTTTATACTTCATTTTATAGATAAGCAATTGTTAGAACATTTTATCATTATGAGATAGCATTATATTATAGAGTAGTTTTGGAGACCTTGTTGAAATTATTCATCCTATGCAATTTCTATTTATTGACATATTTAATTATCTTTGTAGGGGTTGACAATTTAATGGCTAGTTACTCTTTTATTAATCACTAACTCTAACATAAATCCCCAAACCTTTCCTCGTCTATTTTTAGATATTGCATGTTATAATTTGAGAAACAGGAACAAGGAAGTAAAAGAATAAGAGCATGCTCACAAAACCTAAAATTCAAAATTTTAATCCATGATACTTAACTAATCCTGACACATGTTCAGAGCATTGTTGGTGGTCTCAACATCAGTTTCTAATCACCTACATATTTTTAAGTTTTAGTCATCTATTAAGATCTGGTCTAACCATGATCAAAGAAGAACTAAAACATAGCTCACGCATGATAAAGATGAACATAAGGTAACTAAAATGAGAAACAATAAGTTCACTCAAATATTCAACATCTATGTGTTTATATTTTTGATGTATAAAACCATGTAAAATACAAATGAAATGAGGAGAAGAGTTTTTATATTAAACTCACATCTTTGTATCTCTTTTTCTATTGGCTACATTAAATGTGGCATTAAATGATGATGGCACATGTAAGGTAGGTAAGTATTAAATGCATCCTTCGACATGTAGAATCAAATGAGGAGAAGGTATTTATAACTGTAATGATGTAAATTAGAATATAAATTAAAATGTTAGCAAAAATTGAGATTTTCACTAACAACGGTGCTAGTTTATAAGAAAACCTCTAATTAGGTAAGGTAAGTAATAAAGAAGCAAATAACAATGAAAACATGCAGTCATACCTTAAATATGCAACCATTTTACATCTAAATTATAATGATGTGCCCTAAGATGACAAGTAGATTGTTTGATAAAAATGTTGGATTACCTTGTGTAGACTCAGGATATGGATAACAACAATGGAAGATTATGATAGTTCAATAATGGACAAGATGATAAGTTGACATCATTAGTCCAAGGATATTCAAATTTATCTCATGGTTTGCATCGAGATATGCATGTTTATATAGAGGGGGATAAAATAAATCAATGGTTGAGATTAAGCCATGATGAATGAAGATGGAGGATTCTAGAAAGGAAAGGTTGTAGATGCTTCTACAAAGTAGAAGACTCTAGAGGATGTTACAGGGATTAATAAATATTACAAAGAGATTAGAATTTTGATTTGTAGGAGAAAGTGGGGGTAGGTGAGGGTAAGTGGGTAGGCAATTTAAAATTATAAAATAATGGATAGGTGAGTTTAGTGATTAAATGGGATTTGATAAGGGTAAAATGACATGATTAATTGACATGGGATGAGGCGGTAAGGTTGATATGTGATATGAATGATGAAGGGGATGTTAGATTAGGATGATGTTAGGATAGATTATGGATGAAATTAGCCTGGTGAAGGAGCAAACAAGTTAAGGTGTATATATTTTGCCCCCATTGAAGAGCATTGTGAGTGGAGGAAGTAAGGTCTTTCTAAAAATAAAGATAGTCATGAATGTTATTAAATGATGAAAGTTAGCATGGGTGATGGCCCCATGAGGGGACATGTGGGGAGGGATAATATGGATGGCCATTTGAAGAGGAAATGAGGGATAAGATGCATGAATAAAGAAAAGGGATTAGGATGTTGCAAAGATAATGGATGGGAGAAGTGATGACAAATAATACGATTGACATTAGCAATGATATATAAATTGATGATTCCCCAGGCAAAGACATATGTGAGGGAGTAAAAATGATGGTGTCACAGATTTGGACATGCCCTAAATGGGAACAAGCTGTAATAAAATGATGATTAAAGGATGAGAGCATTAGACATATTCTGAGAAAGGTCACATACTAGGAAGAATTATAGACTTAGATTGGGAGATTAGCCACAACCTTTATATTATCCCAAGAAAATATGTATGCCATGGAGAGGTACGATATAAATAAAATAATGATTTGACGAGATTAATTAAATATTTGATGGGTATAGTTCAAAGTGTATGTCCAAAAGAGATAAAATGATGTGCCATGGTGAATAGTAGAGGATTTAAGTGACCAAAGGATGAAATGGAATAAATTATTAGGGTGGTTGAGTTATCCTTAGACCCTTGAAGTGATTGAGTGTTTCTTACATGGTCTTACAAGACCTCAGGCTGATGTAGTTTTCCCTAAGAGGGAGGAATGATGTAATGGATGAAAGAATAAATGATGAATGGATGGCATGGATGTAATATATGTGATGGATGTGAATGATAGTGATGGATTTGATTCAAGGTAGTCTATCAATTACCTATAATAATGATGATATTGATAATGCTCTTAACATAGACACATGTGAGGGAGTAAGAGATGATGAAGTTATGACCCTAGATGTGCCCTAATAAATGAGATATGAAAGGGGAAGTCATAAACTTTGAGTAAAAAAGAAAATCCATGAACTTTGGATGTATCCCAGTAAAGAACGCATATCAAAGAGAGATGTGGGCTTAGATTCATTGATGAAATGGTGTTGAAAGCTTTGGACTATCCTATGCAAGGATGAATACTAGAAAGAGCTATGAGCATCAATTGGATTGAATGATTTGATTGATAATGTAGCTCAAGGATTTAACTAATCCATGAATTGATAATGACATATCATTATGATGAAGGATTTGATACTATGAGCTAGGTTGGATAGAGTATTGGATAGTTGGTTGGTTTGACATGAGTACAAATGATTATAAAAGATGAGATAATTAAGTTAATGGATAGTTGCATAAAATGACATGATTGTGATCAAGATGACCTCAGACACCCCATGTGATTGAGCTTTGCCTAAATAGTCGTAGAAGACCTTAAGGCATTGTAGTTCTCCTTAAGCGGGAAGAATGATGAGAGAGGATATGATAGACTAGAGGATAATGATGATGGATTGTTAGAGATGTTAGTTGTTAGATAGATGTTTTAAGTTAGATGTTTGATGTGATGAGTTGATTGGTAGCTAATTTGGGATGTTGATGATGAGATAGATGATAGATGTGTTGGATAAATGATTGGATATTAGATTATAAATGTTATTGACGTGATTATATTAGATGATTGGATAGGTGATTGATGAGAGGATATTATGTTTATTATCTTCAAACATTCATCCATTCATCATTGTTACAACAAGTTATTGATCATTATAGTCCAAGCAATCTTTTTAATGTGGCACTAGGTAATATGCACCATGATATGTTTATGACCATGATGATGTTTTACCAAAGTACATATTAGATGGACACAAAAAACATAGATAAAAAACAAAGTATATAATTATCACATGGCATAATGCACAATTGGTATAAGGAACCAAGATGACATGTTTGCCATATACTCTTGTACAAAGATGTTAAAGATAAAATGATAAGACAAAAATATGTACAAAGATAAGCGTAAACTACTTAACCAAAGACACTAAGCTCAAACAAACAAATATAGACAAGTAGACAAAGGTATATACATGATAAAAGACATTCAAACAAATAAAACATAATTAAAGAACACACAAGTATCTACATGCATAGTTGTTATGTGATAAGTGTCTTGTATGTTGTCTTGACAAAGGGCCTACAAAATGAGAATTCAGGTTATTATTTGATGTGAAAATGATATGAGACATGAGGTTAAATTTAAGGTATGATTGGATGATGTGTTAGATAAGGGACCAATAAGCTTGGATTGATCATTTTTTTTACTTGAAATGTGATAGGTAACAAATTTTAGAAATGGTTTGCTTGAGAAAATTTGACTTAAGTATGAGAGCTAATTTGATTAAGATGAGGTGAGGTAATTTAACCCTAAGTTTGACTTGTTTTGACTTGGATAAGGAGTTAAGACAAGCTCATGATTTGATGGGTGTTGGGTTTTTAAATGAGCAAATATGTGATTTGATAATGTTTGGATAGATCATGGTTGATCCTAATCAAGGTTAATTTTGACAAGAATAGCTCAAATAAGAGATTAGATGGGATTTTTTCAAGTTTGGATGGGTTAATAATGATAGGGTGGATAATGTGATATGATACTGAGGTGGACTTATGTGAAAAAGGGGGACTATGATTTGACCATTGAACAAGCTTATAGGATTGGTATAGTGGTAAGAAATGAGTTAAACAAGTCTTACAAGGTTGAAAATTGGATATTAAGGATAAAGTGATAGTCATGATGTGAATTTGGAAAAAGATCATGATTACAGACATGGATATGGATTTTCTTGGGACATAAGACAAGACAACTAGGATATTTTATATTTTATGATGTTTTGGATTTTTGGGTTATTTTGATTTTTAGGGATTTTTAGAATATGTATGTAGAAAAGGGTTCACTAGCAAAATGAGAACCCAAGATGAAAAACTAGGATGAGGAATAATGGCAGATGGAATGATGAAAGGATTTGGGTGATGCTCAAAGGGGATGAAGTACAATGAGGAATGGACTATAGATCTCCAAGGACCACATTATGAAGGAACTAGATGTGTATTCATCTAATTGATACTTAGAGGATATGCCAAGATGTTTTTCAAAACATGTCTCAAGACTACATCCACTCCCTTATTAAAGTCAAAGTGAGAAGAAAGTATGGACACAATAGGATTAGGAAATAAGATGGTAGAGGGTGATTAAGGATTGTGATGTGGACAATGGGCAAATACATAGGATAGATAAGGATGATGCAGATGGGGTTTAAAAAAGGGATTTTAAGATATTAATGTAGGGAGGAAGTGGATTTTCCCCCTAAGTGTTGGTACATGCAAAAAATTATTATTTTAGCATGACGTCAAAATTCAATTTTCATCATGGTACTTGCCCAAGGTGATAGAACATTGGTTTTTACCATTGGTTGAATGATTTATAATTATTATTTTCTCATTTTTTATGACATCTTAATTTATTGTTGATGCTTTCTTGATCTTCAACCAACACTAATTTTGGGTAGTTATGCTACTAAGATCATGTTGTCAATGTGGGTTTCATTCATGCCATGCTGACCTTCATAGAATCTTGATTTTGATTCCTCTAAACATCTTAATAGGTGTCTTTATAGCCCCTACAAGAAACAATGTTGGTCGAGAAGGTGATGTATGGATTATATTTGATGAAGACTTGGATTTGATGGTGGTATATAGGATGTGGAGGCATGGTGGATGAATGAGGATTGGGACTAAAAGTTGCATACATTATTAGAGATGATAGACATGTTGTTCACCGTGTATGTTATATAACAAAATATATTAAGGGATCCAAGATTTTTTTACTTCTTTGTTCTTTGATCCAAATATTGGAAGGATTGTCAGCCACATTAATATTGCTTTTGATGATGACTTGTTGATATGTTGATTTTTAAAATGATTTCCCTCCAGTGCCTTAAATAAGGTTTCACTAGAGGAATTTGATTTTTGAGTTTGATGATTATTTTGAATTAGATTTTGATGATCCCCTAAAACCTCAAGGAGGTTTTCACTAGGGTAAAATGCTTTCAGAGTTGGTTAGTGTTTTGACTTTTATTAACTTTGATTTATAGTGAGATCAAAGCTAACTTCATGATTATACTTGATTGTTTGATTATCATCTTGGATCCTTATAGATTCAACACATGATATTTTACACTGAGAGGAGTGTAATGATGGATGCTTTTGAGGATGGTGATGAAGTGATTGAAGATGGGAACATGAATGATGGGTGAAAGTGGAAGGGATGGATTGATGACTGGATAATGGGTAGCATGATCTTGATAGAGGTTTATAGGAGACCTTATTTTGACATTGGATAAAACCTCCTCAAGACTTGTGGAAGGATCACCAAGGATTTTGTATTGAATTGTAGGACAAGCTTCCCAACTTGGATCAAATCCACTCTAATAATCATATGTTAATTAAGCATATTGAAGTATCTTAAACTATGATATTATATCATTGTCCTAACTTAGATAAAGAGGCATGCCTTGATTTTGGTTGATATTTGAAATAGAGGTATCCTCAATTAGGTGTGTGTTAGTATTGTCTTAGTCATATGTAAGGGTTGATGATTTTTACATGATATCTGATACAAAAATTGATAATAGATTTAAACCTAATGTCAATGATGATTTTAATGTTATCTCAGATGTGGATGATGTGATGATTGTAGTAGACAATGTTTTAATTATGTCTGTAAAGAGGGCCTACTGGATGACATTATTCACAAGTATCCTCTTCACTCTTTATTTAGTGATGAAGGCTTTAGGAGGAAGGGAATTTATCTGATATGATGGATGAAAGGTATATGATCAGTGAACGATAAGTTTGCTATCGAATATAGGCTTACTAAAAATGGGTTTGTTATCTTGGTTATTGTTTGGAAGTGGAAGAGCTTGATCATGATCAAGAAGTGAATCTTGGCATATCCCATTTTTTCACCCTTAGGCAAGGCTTTATTTGATTTATTCTCAATTTCAATGTCATCATGGTTGATTATATCTTGGATGAAGTTTTTGAAAGTATGGCATCCATTAGTAGTAGGCCTTTGGGTTCTATGGTAGTGATAGTATGATTGGTTTTATCTATACTAAGAGGGCTTAGATTTGGTTGGATCAAAATGCTTGGTATGTGGATAGATGATCATGTCTGTAATAACTAGTTGATGAAAGATGGCTTCTAAGAATATAGGGAGGGGAGTATATTGTCTCTCTTCATAGATTTTATTGGATGTGGAAGCATTTGACTCAAAATAAAATAATTTATTTGGGTATAGAAATTCCATGATATATTGGACCTAGGTTATTTGACGTGGCTTATGGGACTAACTGGCACTAGACGAGGTTGCTAGGATAGAGTTTCCTTTGTTAGTATGATGTGAAATGTCATGACCAATACTATGACTAGTGGATGGTGGGTTTGACTATGATGGGTTGGTATGAAGGTTAGGAGTAGACTGGTGTTGATGGGGAAGGACCATGGACATTTCCCTATGAGGCAATTTAGGTTTTATGGGGTCAAAATCTACAAGTAAGAAGGCACCCATTTGTAGGAGCCATAAAAAGAGTGCATCCTTGTTTCAAAAAGATGTTTTTCAAACATGACATACAAATCTTTTTAGGAGGCCAAGGGTTGATTGAATTTGAGTTTAAGTTTGACTTGGTGATGTGAGATGTTTAATGGGATGGAATGTGACATTTTTAATGAGGTATGATAAGTAACAAGTGGACTAGATAAATTTAGGATGTGAGCTAGCTAAACATTCAATTAGACTTGATTGTCTTGATGTTTGTAAGATCTAAGGTTTGACTTAAGATGGGGGACTAGGTTTGACTAGCCAAAAGGACATGATTAGGTCATAAATGACCTTTGGTGAGTTTGACTCTGTTTATACTAGATCAAGACTTGGAAGATCTACTCAAGTTGAATTTGCATAGCTTGGACTAAGTGGATGATAAAATTTGAGGCTAGGACTATGATTTATGTGGACTTACGAATCATTGGGATGATGGATGGAATGTCTAGGTCTAAGAACATTATGTGGATTGATGTGTTGGATATGTCAGTGATAGATTAAACTTGCTTATAGGATGATTGGTTTGATGTGAAAGAAGACTAGGGTTATAATGGAGAATGGCCTTAAGTAAGGAGGTCTATAAACTTTGAGCTAGTATGACTGATTCATATGATAATAAGGTATGGCTCCCTAAGTTTCAACTAGGTTATATAAGATTGATTATTGATTTGGGTTGACGATAAGTGTTAGATTCAAACTGACAAGATGATGAGTGCTAGTAAGAGGATGATGGTTACCAAAATTGACAAAATGATGGGTGCTATAAAAATTATAATGGGTGTCAAGTTCAAAATAATATAATAATAGGTGACAAGTTCAAACTAATATAATGACAAGATTAAAGATGACAAGTGCTAGGTTTAACCAACATAGTGATATTTATAGATAAAATGTTGACCAAGGGAGGGTATCCTTAATCAAGGCAAGTTTTAACAAGGCCTATCTCAAGCTGATGACTTAAATGAGTTTGTTTAAGGTAGACAAGGTGGAAAAATGTTCTTTGGCTAATGGACAAGGGTGCCTAGAATGTATATGGGTTTAGACTATGTCAATAGGGATGACTAAGTCTAGGATGAGTTTGATTAGATCACGAAGAGAACAACTTGATGTCTAGGAAACCTAGATAAGGTGGAGACGAGGATCTAGGGTGATGATTTAAGGTGATTTTTTAGATATGATGAAGGATGATATGTTTGAAAAAGGGGGATTAGGACAAGATGATGGGTGATATGGTTTTGAATAGGACAAGATGAGACAACGATAAAAAGAATCTT